>JAOWBC010001868.1:9150678-9161683 GCA_028566105.1 Hypoplectrus providencianus | reverse complement strand
TCATATTTCTGGTTTTTAAATTACCCGACTGAAAACTTGGACAGATTGGTTTCAGGCTGAATCATCACAAAGCCAATGCAATTTGGCTTATTTTCTAATTTCTTGGTCTGCAACATACACTGCATATGGCTTTGCTCTGCCATTTTCATTAAAGTAATGATTAAATAATAACTTTTCTGGCTGAGTCAGATTGTTGTTGAAAATGTCACTGTTAAACTTTTTCTTAGATTTTTTTTTAGCAGAAATGTTCCACTGGGAAATCCTAAGCTTTTACACAGAGGAGCAGAGTTATCATTTTAAGAAGGATCATTTGCTACACAAAAAAAAGTATTTCATCTATGTGCACTCTGCTACAAAAGTCTTTCAGTTCCTGTCCAGATTTGAAAGAGAGGATTTGTCCCATTCGTGTTCAAAGGATCAAGATAAAATTGTGAAACAAACCAGTCCCATGTGTAAGAAAAAATGACTTCCTTACTTGGATAACATTTCTAAGATCTCATAAAGGCGCTTTTCTCTTGCCTCAGCAGCCTTCAGCTTTCCTTTTATCAAGCTTGTCTCACCTTTCAGATTCCATTATATTAATCAACAGCATACCGTAGTTCTCCTCACTCATTAGAGGAGTCTGAGATGCTGACAGTCGATCATTTTGAATTACAATTTTTGTCTGCTCTTCCACGTCAGCCCTATCCCTGTAAAACTAAGACTCTGACTTCAAATAGTAAAACACATTTCCAGCTTGGAGCTAAGTAGCCCTTTTTGGTTGAAATTCATATGTCGACTTTTTCCCCAACATAAACTCGAGCATTATCTGTGCCCATCCTCTGTAACAGGCTGCCATTTTGTGTTAAGCCAGCACTGATGCATAGAGCCTCCACAGCCTGGTGGAAATTGCCAATGCCTAAAGCAAACAGTAGGGCCCAAGGTCCCACAAGTATGAAGCAGCCAAGTAAACCCATTAACTGCCTATAGAGTTGTTTGTGGTCTTGTCTCCACATGACGTACTCAACAAATGAACCACGGGCTGATTTTCTTTGTTTGTTTGGCTGTGTTAAATAACCACAGAGGAGTCAACACTTCACTCTCTCTGTATCTGCTGATAGAGGATATAAAATATGTTATGTAACATTTATGTTGCAAAGTAGTTGGAAAAAAAAGTTGGAGACTCTGCAGTTACACTTAATTTATAGTGTAAAAATGTGTTGTATATTATGGAGTAATGCTGGTAAATCACAGCATAAGCATTTCACTTGGAAGATGTAATTTGACAAGTCTGCAGCATTTCATTTTGGGGCACTGAGGCATGATACTTTCTTACTCAGAATTCTTCTATCCCCTCTCAACATATGATGCCCAACTGTACAAATTATTTGAATCGCCAGAAGGTGTTTGATTTATGCTGAGTCTGAGTTATCAGCTCCAAACAGGCCATGTAGCTCCTCTCTTATCATCCTACCCAGCCGCTTGCAGAATTTCTGCATGTTTTTGAGCTCAGCCCTAAATGTGATGACAATAGTCATGAACAGCACACAAAGACAAAAACTGCCACTTGCAGCAAAATGAGAGCCTCCCCCTCTCGCCTAATTTTTGTGTCGGATTCTCCTGCAGTATGTTTGACAAGAAGGGCTGGCAGCTTTACGCAGTGGCACAACTCAGGCTGTCGTGGGTGCTGCCCACCCCGACCCCTGTCACACAATTAGCTTTCTGCTTTTCAGATAGCTAGAACAAAGGTGAACTCTGGGAGTCGAGGCTGTGTTCAGTCAGAGTGGAGGGGTGTGTGTGACACTCTGATGACTCGAGGGCACTTTCTTGACCAGAGGAGTCGTAGGCTGTCACTAAACATCACTGTCTCCCTCCCCACTAATGGCATCTCCAGATTGTGCTATGAGGAACAAAGGCTGGTTGTATGAGATACTGAGGAAAAAATAGAGCGACCCCATTTGGGCTGCAGGCTATGGTTTGTGACAGTGGCTGCAGACCTATAGAAGTGTCATGACAGATATGAACCAAGGAACAATTATAGGGTGATGTGCTTGAAGCTAAGCTGGCGGTCCCTTCAGCAAAAAAGAGGAAAAAAAGTGTCAAATGAATAGCACAGCAAACACATGCTGACACACACATACACACACACACACATCATACATTCACACGCGTACAGGCTGTATATTCACATGTATGTGACTGTAATGTGTTGGACTGTTAAACCTAGTAAATTTAAGGGGGATAACTGGGAAATCAAATGTTTGTGTGCTGTAACCCCCCCCCCCCCGTTGTTTTATTCATGAGGTTAAATTCAAAAGGTGAGCGTGTTAACAAAACAAAACTGTATGCAGAATAACAACTAAATGAAATGTTATGAGGAATAATTTGTAATTTTCCTGTGGCTACAGACATAAATGAATTCGATTGAATGAGCTGAATATTTTTCCTGATAATCACACGCTTCTGAATTAATTTTTATTATATGCAAATTTGCATTATCCTGCCAGTAATCAATCTAAAATGGCATTTTTTGTGTGTTGCTGCCAACAGTAAAATATGAGTTGAACAGCAGGAGTGTACTGACGTGATCTTCATTCAGTCTTAGTTGCTGTCAAACAGTCTATGGGAGGCAAACTAAATGTGTTTAAATGTGTTAAACTACAGATAGAGATTTATTCTGGAGTGGGCACTAAACACTTTAAGACGGTGATAAAGCTTTGCAGCATTAAGTAAACTTAAACATAATCAAAAACAGCTTTTTGTTATCTCTGTGTTGCCATCTTTTTGATAGCAATCTTCATACTGAGAACTGTCATTGGCTGTTGTATCCAAAGCTAATTGGATTAAAAGACAAGCTCATTTGCCAAAATTGTTTCATTACTGTTCATTCTCATTATTTTAAACAGCACATATAGCCACAAACTAACAGGGGCAAAGTGACTGACAGTAATGCACTGTTTCAGCTGTCAGTCTTTGCAGGATGGAGTCCAACAATGTTTTACTGCCTTCGGTAAAATATTACTGTTTTTTTTTTCCAGGTTTGACTCATGAAACAAAACGTGTTCTCTGGTGTAGCATTTGTTTGAGAAAGGCTGTTTCTTAGTCCTTTTTTATTTTGAGTGGTAATTTTAGTTTTCCACATTGTTAATTCAAGTGTTGGGGAATATTGTGTGCAAAGTCAGAATGTAAAATGTGCCATGTTTCTGCAGAGCATTGCAGAAGTACAACACTTGGCATCAGCATTGTCACACTAAATCTCCGTCTCCATGACACTTGGAGTCAAAACAGGCGCCTGGAAATGCAAACCTTCCCACTGTTAAGAAATTGTTATTTTTTCTAGGTTTGATGTGCCATGCTTTTGACAGAATTAAGTTATTCGATAAAAAAAAGCACTACAGATATTTAGAACCACAAGAGTTTCTTTTTTTCCTCTCTAAAAGGAGGGATGTATTATCCATTCGTCCTCCTGATTTCCTAGGTCACAGCATGTATTCCAGTCCATGTGTCTTAGTTTCCCTATGGAAGCTGCAGAGTCCCACAGGTTTAGCTGTAATACCCTGGTTAATTCTCCCTGCATGTCGGGTTATTGCCGTCAAAGCTCCTGTGTCAGTTTATCCTCAGTTCTGGCTTATTCTTTCATTTTCACTGATGGCTTTATTACTTTGTTCTATGACTCATCAACACACACACACACACACACACACACACACACACACACACACACACACACAGATACAAACACAAACAGATATACACGTATTAAAGGTCTGGTCCCCTGTATTTGTTATCATTTTTACCACTTTTCTGAAATGTGTCCATTTATTGTTCCACCGTGGCCTTGTATTTCATACAGCCTCTGAGTAAAGAGACAAAGAACTTCCACAGTGACAAGAAAGTTTAAAATTTTCTCTGTATTTCTCCGTTCCAAATGTTCATGATATGTTTATAGAAATGGAATTGTTCACACAGTCCCCACCCACACACCCACACATTTTGTTATTCACCATGAACAGTTGGTAGCGCAGCGGCAGAAATTGAGGTTTGTGAGCTAAAATTTTCACCCCAGTTGGCAGAGTTTGTCATGGAGTTTGTGGGTTTAAATAGACGCTGATGCTCAGCTAACTGTCTCATTTTTGATTTTCACAGTGTGAAGATTGAAATCCCATTTTTACCAAAGTGATTCACACTGAAGAAACTTCACATTTTCTTTAATGACATTAGAAACAGATTGGTGACAATTATGCACAATCAGTTAGACAATCTCTACAGTATGTCAATTTATGTAATATAATACATGATAAATCCCTGTCAAGATTCACTTAAAATAATCCCACTCTTTTTATTCTTCATTTGGGAAAATTGGAACATTGATAATGAGAATGGTATTTATTTCAGCACAGTGGTTATTTACAACAGCCCTCACAACAGCCCCTGTATATAAACGCCACCCAATGATATCAGAAAGAAGGAGGCATCACTGATATGACTTCATTAAATAAACCCTTGACCCCCGAGATGCTGGGTTGATCTATTTCCTCTAAGTCTCTTTACTTCACCAGAGAATGGCGATCCCAGGCACAGATTGCGGCTGTGCTATCTCCCTATCTTTAATTTAGAAATGCAGGAGGACTGCACATGGGTAAGATGGTTATCCACAGTCGCTGTCTGTCTTGTCACTTCATGCATGTTCTGCAAAAGCCTCTTGGGACTGCATAACTGGCTGCGCTGCAGTACTTTAAAATAGTTTTCTTTGTCTGTCTTATCCCTAATGACCACTGATAGTGGTGATGATGTCAGATCTTTTCTAAAGATTTTCATCGTGATGCTTCTGAGGCCTCTGAGACCAGACATCAGAGGGCTAACTAACCAAGAGAACAGTTCTCGTATAGTAAGAAAAGAGTTCAGTGCACTGACATGAGCCGTGGTGTTTTGAAATGAGCTTTTTTTATGGTTTTTCCTCAGAGAGCTGCATGTTTACATTGCGGCAACGAGGTGAGCACACAGGGGCAGCCAGGAGCAGCTCCCCTGTAGCTACAGCTTGATCAAGGACACTTCTGCAGGGGTGTTGGTATATCAAAGGAGAGATGGTCTCTTTAGCCACAAGGTCTTCCCTTGCATCTAGAATTATGTAGGTGGAGGGAGGTCCTCAATCTGGGTGAAAGTGAACATTTACTTAAAAAAAGATTAAAATGCTTTTGGTCACAGAAAAACGCTTTTCTTCACATTTTTTGACATCTGCCACTGAAATCCCATTTATATGGAACAGCACATACTGTACTCATTATCTTATCAAGGCTTGAAAATGACTGCTGTTTTTTCATAATCTGACTCAATTATATACCACATCATAAGCTTGATTGGCCAATTTATTCATTGAATTCTTTATATTATTAGTCTTTTCGCAATGCTGCTTAATGTCTTTAAAACATTTGCTGTTCTGATTCTGCAGGAGGCTCAGTCTGTAGCTAAAGATCCAAGATCCGCCTGTCATGATGGAGCATTGACGATGATGTCCCCAGGGGTTTCATCTTTGCACTTTACATTTGCTTTCCAAACAATTGAAAGGCAGAGAAAACAGTGCAATTTGTCTAAAAGGAAGGGACTCGGATCGATAGGATTTTCATTACAGTTATGTTTTCATACTGCAGCAGAGGCAGGGTGCGGAGCTCTGATGAATGATACATTAACGTTCCCATTCCCTCTCTCTCCTGTGTCAGTCCTTGGCTCCCGAGTCCTGTCACTGCGATGATGCGGGAGCGCCGGGATGAGTTTGTGCGCCGGGACCTGATTCTCCTCAATGCCACGTCCCCAGTCAACAGCTGTCAGTTTTGTCATTGTAGATTTCAGGCAGTGTCGTGGCTTTGCAGGGGAGGGAAATACCAGAAGCCATGATCTTTCTGAGAGCTGCGTTTTATTGAATTATCCCTCACTCTGTAGTCCCACTTTGAGAGGTGGAGTTAAGCAGCTTACCTGTGGCCCTGAAAAATACGTGACTGCAGTGTTCAGATCCAGAAAGAAATCGAGTTGCCCTTCTGGCAATAAATTTCATATTCATTATGCACTTGTAAGCTACAGTTACTTGTGTGGACACTCCTGTCTAAAGATGTCTGTGTACTCTTTGTCTAAGGCAGTTTATTTTTCTGAGTACAAGTCCATGTCCCTTGGTTCTAATAATGAGGATCATACAGTTATACTTTATACCAGTATACCAGTGTTATTGTTTTGTGATACACTAAAAGTAAAGACAGGTGTGCCTCTGACTACTTGTCACTAGCTTTGAACCATGACTATGGGTACATTTGTGGAAATCTGGAGATGTTGAAGGATGAAATGGAAGTTAATGGGAATTAATGAGCATTAAAAGCAAATCAAGGGAATAACACTGAAATATACAAGTAATTTGCTCAGGCTGTATTCACCATGTCATCCAAAGATAAAAACAACCCTTTTACCATCTTTTATCATAACTGTAAGCTCATTAAAATTTTAAACAAACCTTTAAATTGTTGAGTCATTTAACACTGTATTAAACATTCAGTAAACAGCAACAATAAAACATTCCCAAATTCTCTGCAAAAAAGAAGCAATTTTCCTTTCAGGCCTCAATATCCTCCCTATGGACTTCCCTGCCTGTTAGACTTTGATGCCTCCTCTTCACTATCCAAGATGAGTTTATTTTTAATGCGATGCTTGCAAATTATTTGCAAGCATTAAACTTTTATTATTCTTTACCCAGCATTGCTACTTTTTCCTCCAAACAAGTTCTTTGTTAAAAGGAACAACTTAAATATTGACATAAATTGTGCCTTATGCATGAGCTTAATCTCACTCAGAAACAATCCTGTCTTATTTCAACACTTTTTCAGAGGCAAAGGGATTTAAAATAATTTTTAATTCTTAAGTTTAAATGAAGATACTCTGAACAAAAGGTTGATACATTTGAGTTACATAAATGCTGTGTCTATCAGGTGACCTTGAGTGACATGAATTATTATTATTTATGTTCTTATTACCCCTCTGATTTATGTTGCAACACTTTGTGTGGTCCTGTCCCACAGGTTGGGAACCACTGCGCTACTCTCAATCATGTACCTTCAACATTGCAACAAACTGTTTAGAAGGCCCTTTACTTTATCACAATGCCCCTAATCACAAAGTGAAATTTTAAAAATATGTGATTTTTTTTGACCTGTCCTGCTCAGAGTCAAGACTTTACACAATGCACTCCTTTGTGGTGAACCGCAACACCAACTGTGAACCAGCTCCACATCAGTTGCTGACATATCTGTAATGTCTGGTTGTCTGCACACTTTTGGCCATGTAGTGCATTTAAAATGTTCTTGTTATTCTAGGGTAACAGGCCCTGGCATGCCCCAGTTGATTCTTGTTGGGTCCCTACTCATCACCTACAGTCATTTGCTAACTACCACATCATCACATTAAGATCAGCATGTACTGTCTCTGTCACAGCAGGCAGGTCTTGAAATGAGACACCCGAGAGGACACTGTGGTAAGTCACACACCACACAGGAAATGCTGATCAGCACCCATGACAGCAGAAGGTGTAGGTGTAAACCGCGACAGCCTGGTCTCTAAATCCAATAAACCTTGTTGTGATACAGCTGTGACAGGTCAGCCAGATAATGCAACACAAAGGGCGAAACAAACCTGGCTTACTCACACAGGGTGCTGATTGCTCACTATGACCTCAGCAATCACGAAACAAATGACCACAGGCCTACGGGTGTAACCGATTCACTCTTGTGGCATATAGTCATTTACATTATTATCATTTATCAAGCGTGGTGTGGCAGTCTAATATGTTAGTCTGTGTTTGGTCTGTATGATATGCATGCATATCTGGAAACAAGGGGAAATTGCACTCACTCTCACTTCCCAGTTTATGGACCACCACACTGGATTCATTGCCATCAGTGCTACCAAGCAGCAGCTGTGAAAAATTGTTCAGCTTAGAGAGTTTGCCGTTTCCTCCTCCTGCTCTTGCTGCTGTGCATCTGTGCACCACTTGTGTTTTAGGTTTAATTGTAATTTATTATTATTTTTCTGCAGCTGTATGTGTTTAACTATCCAGCCGGTGATTAACGATCAAGCTTTGAACTTGTACTTTTCTGACTTGTGCACATAAAATCTGAAGTGGGCTAATTAGGTGGTATTTTTACACAAAACAGAAGGCACATACATTGACCACTGAAATGCTTATGAAAAATGCATTTATATCAGTGAATTATTTCAGTACTAATAAACACAATGGTGGATTCAGTAAATCGTCCTCTGCTCTGCCTGAAAATAATATCTTTGAGTTTCTCGGAAAGACAATAGAGATAAATCTTTAAATTGAGCAATGTGCAGTGCTGGGGAGATGAAGTTCAGTATTTTCAGGGTATGTTCATAGTTGAGGTTGGTGCCATATTTACTAAGGTTATTGTAGAAACCTTCCTTTTCCGTTTTCCTTATTATTGTCTGTAAGCTTAATATGGTGTATGCCCTTAACATATAGATTTTTCCTCAATGTGAAAAGAATTGAAAACAAAATTTTGCTTAAATTGATATACATAAATAATAATTACAAATGCCAAATTGCTTTTATGACCTATGTATACACTCGAACACCACCAACGTGTGGAAAAACCTTCCTCACTCTCATATACTAAAAGTAGCATAGCTGTCTCACAATCCTTTTTCATGTCTTTATTAAGCATAACAGGCAGCTGTATGTCATTGTTTTATAGTTGCAGAGTAAGCAGCCATAGGTTTTAAGGCCTTTTAAAGCTTTCATTTTTTGAGTTAAGTAATTACAACATTCTGACGTTCCTGATTTTAGAGATTAGTTAAATTCTTGGGCAAAATGTTTAATGAAAGCCTAAAGTATGATTGTGAGTTTTTGAAACATTTCAAGAGTCAGAACTGATCTTTTTTCTTTTTCTTGTTGTTGTTGTTTAAACAATAATGATGCCAATTAAATTTGACTGGAAAATTCTTTTCCAACTGGGAGAACTTCACATGAATCCCCCCCTCAAGTTGGATCAACTCAGGAAGTTGGCAAAAACTTCAGTCCACATTTCATGGCTCACCTGATCCATTTTGTTTGTTGTCACAAAAATACTGGAAACCGAGATCAACATGCAGTTTAAACGCTCTGAGCAATCAAATAATACACATCGTCTGTGCAGCGTCCATGTTGTTTCAACATTACTACTTAAAATCCAACTTGGGAAATGTCTAAAAGTTTGCTAATAGCAAAGTTTTACATATGTCCCTTTTAAAGGAGATTGTCACTCAATTGGGGGCCTTCCTACGTAGTACATTCTCTGCTTTGTACTTAACCAGAAGTGGTTCCTCTGAGGTGATCCGGAACACCTTACATCTCATATTTCCCATGTCAATAACTCAACCAGCTCTCATCTTCAAGGATTGATCAAGGAGGAATAGTGCTTTGAAAGTGTTGCGATCCACCATTGTCTTCTGAATGGCATCCTGCTCTGATGGGTTGTAGTCCATAAGTGATAGACAGTTCTGTTGCAGCAATCTTTCATTTCTCCCTTCTTCTAAAGACAGGTGAAGCAGTGAGATGATGGAAACGCACTTTTTTCATTACTGCTTCGTGGTGCACTTTCCCTGTCTCGGCTCATTGCTGGTAGGACATGAACCCAACTTCTACGAGATCCAAGTCGTTTGGTTTAACGGCTCTCACAATTTTTGTCCTTTTCTTGACATCATTTTTCAAATAGTTTGATGAACCCCAAACTTTTCTAATCCTTTTTTTGTTTGTTTCTTTCCATTAACCTCCCTATTGCAGTGCAGGTGAGGGTGTTTGGAACAAGTTTCTCTCTCCCTACCACTACAAACACCCACTCACAGTTTTCCTGATAAATTCTGAAAGCAACAATTGCCTGCCGTGGAAGAGATTACGCCAAAGTACAGTATGCTAACATCTAATCTGTGATGATTTATGATTCGTGTTTATTATTTCCACTGAAGTCCGGTTTTCTTATCATGGTGGTTCTAGAGTAAAACTGTGTCTGTTGTTTTTTTGTGATAAGCCCGACTTCTGCATTTTCCTTTTATTGCCCTCATCACTTATTTATTTACCTTTATTGTGTTGACTTGTCCTCACCGGAGGTAAATGGCAATAAGAGGCATAACCACATCTACAAGTATCCGGAGCATAACTCATTTCAGAGGGGTTACAGGGTTTATTTTGCTTCTCCACCACGATCTTATCAGCAGCCCTGTGACTGTTTTTTTCTTTTGACCTTATTTGAATTTCGAGATAAGCATCCCTCTGGCAAAATTGGACCAAATTAGTCTTTTATCTGGTGTGTTTTAAGGGAATGCTTTGTCACCGTGCCTGTCTGCTGAATGCAGGCTCGTACAATGTCGTTGTGCTCGGCCGCTGGCTTGTCTGATTTGCCCAAATTCGTTTTAGTGGCTGTCTATGCTTATTCGGGTCACACAAATGAACTGACCTCCGTCTGAATGCCTTTTAATGCTGCATCACTTCGAACAGAGGAACACCAACAAATCCGTTTGGGTTGAAAGACATTACACCACATTACAACGTGAAAACAAACAGTTGGATTTGTTGAGAAGTGTGTTAAAAGCTTTGTGTACTCCGACATTACAATATCTCATTTATCCAAATCTGTAAGGAATTTGTTTTTTCCTTGGCTGCATAAAATATTCAGAAGCTTGAAATGTATTGAAATTATGAGCTGATGCTCAGTCGGAATGACTTACAGTAAATATCATTTAAATTCTCTTAGATGCACAAATAGGGAACTTCATCACAATTATGCACATAAACAGAATATGTTTTGACAATGCCATGTCTTATTATTAGAGTTGTGATCAGTATACTTCAGATTTAATTAGTCTGTGAGGTACATTTCTCTTAATATAAGACTATGTAAATTATTTTATATTTAAATATCCATCCAGTCTGACAGAAAATAAAAAGTAATAAGCCAAATTTTTAACATGACATGGTTATTGAATTGTAAATGAA
>JAOWBC010001868.1:9114466-9128518 GCA_028566105.1 Hypoplectrus providencianus | reverse complement strand
AATTATCTTTTTCTCTGACACTGCGCAGTCATTGTTCTTAATAAGCTATATTGTGCAGAGGAGCTTGTTAACACACTGGTGTTGCTAAAACAAACATTATCAAGTCATTTGTAGCTTCTACATGGATCATTAGCATGTATGTAGTACGTGATATATAGTGCAACCATAAAGTAGGTGCAATTGAATTAGTCAGAATCTCTTCTCCCACACATGCTGACCTTTTTTTTATAGGTTACTCAAAAGAGGAAAGGAATTACTTTTGTCCTACTTTTAGTCTCTCTACAAGAATAAACTCAGAAGTCTTATTTGAACATGTCTATAAATAGGGGTGCATTGATTAGTTCAGCCTGGTTTAAACTCACGGTTTAAACTAAATAAAAATGACATGCTGAAGTCTGGAATACTGTCATTGTTTTGCACAATAATTTTCAGCCTAGTATTTTAATGTGTGACCGTGCAATGACAATACACACTGTACATCTAGGAGGCTTCATGCTTTATATGAAAATGCTTGTGGGGCTTGTAGGTTATTTGCAACAATGGATCTCAAATAAGAGCAAAACCAAGCAGAAATTGTCCACAGTCTTGAAAGATAACTCATCAGCTTTTTCTGACACACTTCTTACCCAAACATTTACCATGCACCTTAGTGAAAGGTTTGACTGAAGAAGAAAAAATGGATGCCACTCGAGCCCAGTTACTGTAGTGGATTACTTTCAATAGAAATCCACTAATTACAGTGCATGATACATTACTTTAGGGGTGTACACACCCTTAGGACCGAGCTGACTAGAGAGCAGGAAATGATGAGCCATTGTTCAGTCTGATCACGGTGTTAACTTGTCGTAATCAAGCATGTTAACAAATAAATGGTGATGAGGAACTGTATAAAGCAATATCTCATTCTAGGTTGAGCTGTTATTTTGAATGATATAATGTCTGTAGCCGTGTGCCTGTGACAGATCCCAGCAGTGATGATCTACAGTATAACATCTTCTCCCTCTGTTGCAATATTGCTTAACTCTAATTTGATTGCATGAGTGTATTACTGCGTACTGTAGGTTCACTACATCTGGTGAAGCTGCTCAAGAGGACTGACTTGTTACTTGTTTCCCTCTTTATCAAAACAGCTCTACATTTAAATGATGAACTGGCCGTAGAACGCATCTCAGGAGGGGTTCATGTGAAGTGTAGTGACAGCAAGTTGTTGCACATTTAATTTGGCGCATTGACTTTGTAGCAGGGAAAGATTGCAACATGAAAGCACAATTCCTCTGAGTGATCGTACCAATACAAAGGTGCTCTCAGTTCTGGGCTGTCGATAGCGTTGCGCTCAGCTGAAAGATAAGTTCCTTCATGATGGAGCCGCGTGCTCTGTGCTCCTCCGCTCGCTGGGCGGTGAGGCTGTTTCAGGACAGAGTCAGTGAGTAATACCGCATGCTGGCTCTCATTGCAGCCGATTACTTATCTATTGATTGAAGCCAGCGTTGTGCAGATGGATGCCTTTGGAGTGTGACAAGTGCTTTAACAACCCCGGAACCTAATGCTCCTTAACGTCACTCTGGGTCCATGTTAAATAATGTCCCATCTCTAAGTCACCAGGATTCACTCACGGTCAATCCCAGCAACGGAAAAGGAATCCATCTTGATTGGTTGTCTTCAGGCCAAAAGATCTATGGCCGCAATTACATGTAGCCACTCCTCGCTGCAGCTGGTGAGATGTAATAAATAGCATTAAGGACTGTGAAAATCCTTTAAATACACTTTCCTCCTTCTCTTCCTGCTTGACAGTTAGAAAGAGCAATGAATTCCCAGCGATCGTTGGAAGCGGGCTGTGAGAAGCAGAACGCTGTTTCTACTGCTTATCACTTTCACTTAAGCTGCTCGGGAGATTCAGTCTCACATGCACTCAGATGTGTACACACACCCACACACACCCCATAACGCGGTGCCAGCCTTTTTATTGTTCATACCAGGCAGGGGATAAACCACAGTGCAGAGCAGCACCCAGCTCTTTGTCCTGTTGACGGCTTCTCCCGCGTGAAAATGTACCTCAAGACAGCTGAGTGCTTTACTTACTGATGTACTCCTGCATTTGGACATTTGAACCAAATGTTTTCTCTGCTTCCGACTGTCAGGTTTCTGGCACAGGTCCATCACAGCGCCCTAACAAGTAGCCTCAGGCCGGCCAAGTCAATCAGTTGTATAATCTCGAAATGTTAAAGGCTGACACAGCCAGATGAATGTTTAAAGTGAGTCACGACTCATCCCAAACATCAGGCCTAATATGTTTTTATATCAAGTTGTAAAGCAGTCTGAAATGCTGGCAGTCCCAACATTTTTATTTGCTGGAGCTGCAGCCATTACTGATGGTTGTGTAGTTTGCACCAAAGAAGCTTCAACGAGTATTTTTTTAGCTGTCGGCAGAATTTCAAACATAATCATCAAAGGCTGGACAACCCTGCTGCTTGCATTTTTGATGTGTTGTCTGAGAAAACAAATCATACATCTTCCATTTTAAAGCTCGAAGTTGACCTTTTTTTCTCCCCTCACCGTGCACTGTACACAGATAGATGAAAACAGACCTGGTGACAAAGCCCAGGCTGGAAAAACGGGCCCGTTATCTTCTTGGATGCTTTAGCCTCAAAAAACATTTCCATACCAAGGGCATCCACACCTAGAGCGGGAAGTTTTTCTGCCTCAATCTCTCTCTCGCTGTCAGCAGCACCAGCCAGACACCTTATTCTCAAGTCTGCAGCTAATGTGTTGTCCTCGCTAATGTTTAAAATGTTTTGATTAATCCAAGTCCCCGGCTCAATATTATTTTTCTATTTGGAAAGCACCTGTAACTTCAGCGTAGGTATGCATTGTCTTGTAAAAATATAATTTGTCTTTACCAAACTGGGCTGGACAAACTGTTTGAATAATTGTTTGTGCAATATGGAAAATGCTCTTTTTATGACAGCTGTTTATTTTCCAATGAAGATGTCAAATCTGTTGGCTGTGAAAACAGAAAAAGAATGCACAATACTGTGTATTTTTACTGAACTGGCTTTGTGCTGTTAGCCTTTTTATTAAATCTTCTAATTCAAGCATTATTAATTTTCAGACAATTCTTACAGGGATTCAAAAGAAGGAAGATATTTTTTAATCAAACATCAAAGCAGCTCATTTTCATAGAGCAACCCTTTGGCGTAGAACCCACAATAGGATTTCTGTGTTAGTTCAGGATGTTATTGCTTTCTTGTCTCGTTTTTATTTTTGGCAAGATTACACTTTTTTTTCAAGCACTTTCTCACACAATCTCGCTCACTCAAGGGTGCTTTCCATTTGCACTTTAGCAAAGCACAGGAACAAACTCTCTCTGTGAGTGACTGGTCTTCACTTAACCACAAGCTTGAAAATAGCTGGACACCATGGCTTGTCTATAAAGGAATACAGTGATAACTGAATATCCTGCTGAACTAGACCATTTGCCATCTCCACTCTCTCATTTACCACAGATTCTTCTTGATGATTTCCGGCTGAAAATCAATGATTCACTCACTTTCAGAATAGCGGCTCCTTTGAGGGTGTTGGCTAGGTTCTCCCAGTGGCAATGATTTCAATCAAGATGCCTGTGAATTCTCGGGCCTTTCACAAAAGAACTGAACACTGTAATAAATTGGACAAATAAGTAATTTCTGTGCAGTAGATGGATTTAAACTGATTCATGTTGCGACCTCTCAGACACATGCAGCATGTACACGATGTACAAACACCGTACGTGCACACATATTTGCTCACTGGCTCTGCAGGTGCAATCGCAAGCAACGTTTTCCTTTCTGCTTTCATTAGTTCAGTGCACCGGGAAGCTGAGGCTCTCCATGTACGACTAAAGGCTGTTCCCACATACATAGGGGCACTTAACAATGTTGACCTTTATCAAATTGAGGACTGGATTTGCAATACTTGCAGCTCATAGCATCAGAGGGAGAGAAATGAAAGGGGGGGAGAGCAACATATAGAAAACCAGCAACCTTTAGAGACAGCAGGAGGTGGTGGGCCATTTACAGTAAAAGCTGCTGTAAGTCTGCCAAACTTGTTGAAATGGTAACTTGCTGTGATGCCTGAAATTATTCATCACAGTAGAAAAGTTATCACATCACTATTCGCAAAATGTTTGGATTTTTGACATATCATATCTCACAAGTTCATTTGTTACAGTCATTTTTAAAAGCCTTTCTCTTTTGTTGGGTAGACCTCCAACTGCTGCTTTGGCATATTAATCTGTTCATTATCATTTGATTTCTATTATTCCTGACTGAACACTGTCATGAACCTTCATCATATTAAAAAATGCCTCAAAACACCTTTTTTGTAACATGTCAGCATGACCCTTATGTCAGAAACCGTTGGTATTGTTTTCAAGTTAGTAGTCTGACATGTTTGTCTAAAGGGCAAATTTGTACAATTAATTTGACAGCAAAGTGATGCCATGTAATGGTGCTTTAATCCTGTGAAACCACTGAGACGTGCTGGCAATTTTAATCCCATATTTCCATTCAAATAAGAATTTGTTATCCAGCAAGACTAATCTTCAATCGTGACAACATGTCCTGCACATGTATACAAGCTAATGCCTGGACGTGTCTAGATTGGACCATTTCCCTCCCTGCTGAGACGACAGAAATCTTAAAGACATGAATGTGGGCAAGGATTAGCAGTGGCTCTGAACTGTTGAATAGACTCAGCGTAACAACTAAAGAGAACTCAATGTCATTATATGTTATAAGCAAAGTGGGAGCTGTCAATGACTCCCAATTTTTTACGAAATAGGTCTTGCAGTCCTTACATTGGATCGGAGCCTGTAGTGTCTGTGCAGAAATCTTGTTGCAGGCCTGGGTTTTTTTTATTAATGGAGGACTTGCTGCTCCTAGCCAGGTGGAAGCGGAGCAGTAATAAATGTGGCCCAATATATCATCCGCAGCACATTACAGGGGAGCTGGGGGTGATTATTCATGCCAGCAGGGGCATGAACAGACCTTTCAGGGGTTCATGGGCTCAAACTTTGAAAAGGGCGTCTCCCTCATCTTTCTCAACAGGGTAGGTAGTGTCTCTGATGCTGTTGGCTCAACTTATCTCATAATGAATGCAGTAAAATCCACAAGACCTGGTTAGTGGGAAATGCACAGTTTATTATGCCTATGCCGCCAGCCAAAGCTGTGACTAGAGGCATTATGTGGTCAGGTTGTCCATCCCATTCTCATGAATGCGATATCTCAGGAACGCCCTAAGGGGATATTTTGAAATTTGGCATAAACACCCATTTGGACTTTAGAATAAACTGGTCAGATTTTGGAAGTTTAAAGATGACCTCAAAAAACATGTCTTTGGCCACAACTAAAAAAAAGTGCAAATTCATCACATAAACTGACAAAGTAACAACATTTTATGTTCAAAAGATTAAAGGTCAGTTTTCCTGTGACATCATAACATGCCAATATTATCTCTATAACTCAGGAATGGGAGGGAAGATTGTGACCATATGTCACATGTTCGGTTACTGAATCAGTGACACTAATCCTCGTTATCCACCTTAAAACTGCGCTTATGTCCAGATCTTCTGCGGGGTTTGGTTGAAGATGTGTGTGAAGCATTTTATTAGCCCAGAAATACTCCTAAAATGTCCTCATAGTCCTCACTAATTATATTATTTGAATCTGAATAAACATGGATGTTCACTGAAACTTGAATGGTTGGCAGAGAATCACAAGGTGGTAATTCTAGTTTTCATTTGTTTTTTTTCCAGCTGATTACTTGATGAGTCTGGATTGGTTTTCACATGTATTTATCCAGGTCCTCTAGTTTGTTTTCATGTACTTACCATAATCATCATTGAATTCTTTAACCTTAATCATCAGTGTCAAACACAGCAGCATGCAATTTGTAGTGTTTGCATTGCATTGTTAACTCTTCGGGCTGCCATCTTGCAGACTATTCTATTAATCCTCGCTGAATGTTAAATCCTAGAATTAGCTTCTCAGATGGGTGTAATCAAGTCCGCAATTACCGTACTTGCAGTGAATCAACTTTTTTCCCCCCCATCAGCCGCATTCTTGGACTCAATTAAAGTGGGCACTTCTATAGCCATGTAGTCGGGGGCCAGGATATGATGGCATTTGAGTGGCGGGATGCGGGGTGAAGGTAGATGGGGCGTTATGTTTGGAGCAGCCTGTGTTTACTGTCTGTTTGTGCCTATCAGGGCACACACAGAGACAGATGAGGCACAACAGCTGGCCCTAATGCGCATTTGGTTGGATCAGCCCGGCCCAGTCACAGCACATCAATGGACCCATACGTTAGCTGACAGGGAGAGCACTAAACTGTGTTCGCCTAGCAGGTGTCGCGGGCCCGGCCCCAGCACAGGTGATAGAGAAATAGGCAATCTGTCTTTGCACTAGAGAGCGGGATACGGAGGGGGGGTCAGGTTGCCACTGGACATCAGATCTCTGATCCTTCACAACAACAAAAAAAAACAGAAAACAAAAGAGCTGTTTTACACAGTGACAAACATTCATAACCTCAACCAGCAGCAGTACCATCAAATAACTGCAGGGACCCACCAGGTGGTTGCTGTAAGTCAGTGTCAGGCCGGGTGAGTCACTCATCGCATGGCCAGGCCTCATGTTACAGATACACTGCATGCTGTAATGCAGGTGTTTTGTCTCATGGCACTGTTTAGGTTTGAAGCCTCTTTTTTTGCTGATGACCTTGTTTATTTTTATGTACAGTGACAGGCTATAATTTGATCAAAATGCAACAAAGGGGGAATTTTGTTGTGAGGAGTGTAAGGAATGTTTTGTGTGTTCTGAAAGCTCCATAATACTGGAAATGACTCTCACTGACTTGCAATTAAAAAAAAAAAAAAAAAGAAGTTAAATAGGAAGAATAATTACTATTAAAATTTCATAAAATTAACTTGAAACTGATGATTTTATCCACTAATGTTAATAATTTTCAACTGCAGGTTACTAATATCTTCCAAATTACCAGTTAATTTGGAATGACATTGATGATCATAACAATAGTTTGAATACTTGTGCTGTTTTAGCAATGCAGTAGATCTAACGCTCTTCCCATTTACCCTGGAAACTAAATTTATGCAGCTCAGACAGGATAATAACCACAGTACATTTATTACAAATGTGGATTTAATTGCAGAACTAAAGCAGCAAAGTATTGAATAGATAATACCACAGTATTTCTTTATCGTTGAGGTTTCATCATTAATTTTGGAGAGAAAAAAGGAGTCTCTGATCCTTAAATCTGGGAACAGTGGATACAATCAGCTTTTATCTGCCGAGACACGGTGACAAGTGCTTTAACAATTCACTCATTTGTCCAGAAGATCTTTGGAAATTGTGAAAATAACATGACAGTGCTGTCTGTGAAACATAATTCTGTCTGAAATATCTTTATTTTTTTGCACTTTGTTGTTTACCACTCCTGCTTTCCTTTGTATTATCCTACTGTGGTGGCTCATATTTAGCCATAGAACATGTCATTTAATTTACAGTTTAAGGTAAATCATACACATGAAGTGTGTAATCACACATTAGTAAGACTGACACGACACACGGCACAATATGTATTATTAGACATTATCACAATATATCTTTAAGTACTCAGGCTGTACTCACTGCAGAATTTCAGAACAGATAGTATACTGAGTTGGCTCTTTTGGATAAATAAGGGTTTTTTTTCTTAAACATTTTTTTTTACCTATGCCTTTGCAAATGCACCATCAAAACTGATTTTTCTACCGGGCAGTCTGGTCTCAGCTGCATTAACAACAAAATACTGATGCAAATTCTGTCCAGAACAAATGCTTTTCATGTTTTATTTTTAAAAATGCGGCATTCCACCTTAGCTTATTAATTCTAAAAAAGAAAAAGAACGCCTATCTTTCCCTCAAACGTAGAGTTTACCCTGCTCCTCTTAGGGGAGAGTTACTGTGCTGGCTCCTTAGCGCCAGGTGTAATGGATTCAAACATTCATTTTTAGTGTGCACAATAAAATCACTTCAATTGCACTATCAATTAATTTGCACTCAGTGAAGTTTGGCAGTAGCGATATAACCCCGAGGTACTGTTTGTTGTTTCATTTATTTCCCTGTGTAATAGTTTTTATCTCTCTTTTATTGGTGCTTTTTATTGATTTATTGGTGGTTCTTATTTTGTCAATAGTCTAATGTTGGGTTTTTGTCATGTAGCAAACCTCTCAAAACTCCCATAAATTACAGTCATGACCTGAACTTCACACATATCAAATTAATCTTTAGTTTTGTAGCTAAGGAGATTTTTTGTGAATAGGATTTTGAAGTTGAAAGAAGGTGTATTTCTTACATAGCATAGATATATCTGACACCTGTTCATTAACCAGTTGTAAGGAGTTCTAATTAATACAGATCTTTATCAAAACAGGCATGAGAGCAGGAAAACATATTTCACATTCTTTAATATGCTGAAAGGGATGGTTCTGAGTTATTTTATTTTTTTTAAGTGGTGCGGTATGATTTATGTATCCTTAGAATGATTAGAGACTTTAACTTGCAGAACGTGGGAGTTATTGGACTACCGCCTTGATCATTTATTTTGTTTGTGTTATGATGAGACTTATGGTATTTATGGTGTATATTAATAGTTTACACTGCGTAGATTCTTTGTCTGTTCTCCTGCTGGTTTATCCAACCAGGGGGTTTTCTGACCTCTATCTACTATGAATAAGTACCTTATACAGCTCCACATAAAAAAATACAAACCTTGCTTTTAAGATGTATGGAAAAAAAAGGTTTTCTGCTTTTTAGTTGAGAAGTATAATCAAAATTTCAAAATTAAGTTGGCAGTTCTTCTCTCAGAATTGAGAGTTTGTTTAAATATTTGCTACAGTCGTAGTGGTGTATATTTAAATGGATGATGATCAATAATTTGTTTTTTTTTAGTCATACTGTTTTAAATCCTGTTGTCATTAATGCTCTTCTGACAAGGACGGGCAGTGGTCCGCCCTTCATTTTCTTTAATGTGTGGGCAGGCAGTTACCTGGAAGCCACACTGTGTCCTGCTTTATCTGAGGAAGAAGCCTATTATCTAGACAGAGTATTTTAAAGTGAAATATGCCTGTCATACTACATTTAGTCTAACTAACATTTCCCCTTTTCAAATGCCGAATTGGCATTAAAACAAAATTCACAGGGTGGTTCCTTCGTACACGGCCTGTCAGAGTCGTCACCTGCCTTGCATTTCAAAGCAGTTCCCTAAAAAGTACCCTGAGTACCTCTCCATTATCCAAATGACATTCAAATGTTCTCTGAGTGAGCCTATAGTTTGAGACTCCCATTTCCTGGGTAGTTTCACAGTCAAACAAGAAAAGCCCTAATTGCAGTTAGTCACAAGTATTCTTTCTTTTCTATACTGCATACAAGACAGAACAAGGTGACATGCTGACTCAATTTCTTAAGTGTTCTTACTAATTTCGATTTTTTTTTTTTTTTTTTCCAGTTAAAGCATTGCTCCCTATTATTCTCAATATTATAGGCATTGGTCGACAGCCCTCATAAGATATAGTGGGAATTCTATTGGTGTATTTTCTTGGAGTAAAGTGCCTCTTTTCAGATATTTATTGCCAGTCACCTAATGCTTTGCTTTTGTTCATGCACATTATTGGGTTGGATGTGGAAGCCATTTCTGTCTCTGTAATTTACAGCATGGCCATGAAGGCTTTTATGGATTTGGGGAAGCAGAGAAGGGGAAAAACCCAGAGCAGCTATTGTTGCCATTGTTGAGGGAACTCAGGAGAAAGGTCTACTGTGCTCAACATGTACGCTGAAATAACTAAGCAAACACGCTGGGTTTGTCCTAATAATTTGTCCTAAAAGGGTGAATCTCAATGGGAGGATCTCAAGGACAGTTTGAAGAATTGCATGTATTGTACATGAGGCTGCAACTCTTTTGCAAATGTGAGTGAGGGGAAAAGAAGACTCTCACTATTGTGTTGATAAATTCAATTTCCCTCTGTGTCAGACGAGCCGACTGCAGCTTGGCCTCTGTGCTTCTACTGCACTGACAACTTTGTTGTACTGACAGTGACTTGAAAACAACACATTTACAACTGATATGGGAGTGCTGAACTGCTTATCGTTGAGAAAAACACATTTATGGTGATTTTTTAGGCGTATTTTGTTGACTGTAGGAGAAAGGCATAGCCTGTAGAGCAGATTTAACTGTGGGTGGCATCACATTCGGCTGCTTTACACTACTGTAATTGTAGTTTGTCTATTTCCAACTAAACTTTAGAAATGTTATACTACCTGCCATTTTTGTGTACCTCACAGCAAATTATTTTCAGTTTCAATATGTTGAAGAACACCCACTGCACAGGTTCAGAATTATTAATTTTTAAATGTCATTAAAGTTTATTCTAGAATTGAAAGAATGAAACTGAAAGAAGTTTTAAAAATCTTAAGTAGGGTCACAAGAGGCAATCATGTAAAAAAACAAAATATATCAGTTTTTCAAAGCTAACTTAAGATTTTTAAATTTCTCTGTTTTTTTTGTGTGTGTTTTTTTTAATAGGGTTCTTGAAACGATCGAGAAAAAATTGATAAGAGCGCAGAGTAGAAAATAAGAAGAGAGATGAAGATTAAAATGCACAGCACCTCCGGTACAATGAGAGCAGCTCCCTTGTTATCAGACGGTGCATGTCTTCAGCCCTTATTTGTGGTGAGGTGTTATTAGCAGCGTAGCGGCGCTGTCCCACCTCATCACATCATCTGTCAGAAGATCATCAGTTGCCGTAACAGCCCAGGAGGAGGATCCCTGTGTACTGCTTATCTGCTGCAGACACACGCAGCCTCACCGAGAGAAGAGGAGAGTAACTAAGCATATTACTAGTACTTTTTTTCTTCAGCTCCTACTATATTCACTTGCAGATGAAAATTAAACATAATTAGACATGGACAGCACATAAATATAAATAGAATAACCAGTTAACTTGAGCACAGTAAGTGAGGGAAGAGTAATAGAAGTAGGCCTTTTATGATATTATAATATATGTATTGTGATATTTAATCATCATTTAAGTTACTCTACATATCAAAACAACATCCAAGTATGGTGATTGTAGAATCTGGAGGAAGCATATTGTCCAAGCTCTACTGAGCACTACCTGGACCAGCTACGACGTTAAAGTGCTTCTTACATGTTATATCAATAATTTAACAGAAAAAAACATTGTTCAGAATGAGTATTTTTACTTTTGACATGAATCATTAATGTATGTTTACCTTTGATTAAGTATTGTTGCACTGCTAGTTTTACTGAGGTAAAGGATTTCAAAGATGAATGTGGTCATACTTTAGAATTCTATTCCTGTCAGCAGATCAAATGAAAAGACTGAAGCCAACAACAAAATTACTCTATGAACGATTATTGTCTTTTTATCCAAAGAACTACTCTGTCTTACTCTTCTTTGCTAAGGAGCTTCATTTTTCTCCCCCCAAAATATAAGAGTCAATGAATTGCACTGTGACACAGTTTGACATGTTCTCTAATCGTCATGAATATACACACTCTGAGACAATCCCCGAACACTGTCCTGGGGCAATAAATATTCTTTAGCACACCAAATGTGTTTTTATCCACAGCTTAAAATAGTCCCTATGAAATACACAATGTATTCTCACTAAAACAATGTTGGACTAAAATACAGAGGCCAGATGTAAATTATTTTTACTATTTATAATTCAATTATAATTATTTTGTAAATTATTTAGTTTTTTAAATAAAATGAAATTTGAAGAGATGTAAAGATAGACAAGAACATTTTTACAATTTTTTACAATAATCTATTTTTTTTTTTTTTTTACAATAATCAAATTGAAGAATGTAATCAGACTTCCCCTATGAATGCTTCTTCTGTTAATCACAATTTGTAATTGCCCCTAATTTCCCTCCAGATTTTGTGCATTTAAAACATCAGAAATCCACCAGCATACATTAACCTCCTTATAAAGATAAAATAATGCATTTATTTTACTCAAGATAGTAGGAAGATAGGAGTAGTCTGTCACAGGTGTGGGAAATTACATTGTGTAGGCATCAGCAGTCTGAGCCTAAAGTAGCTTAAAGCCTATAACATTACATCTGATCTGCAGGGTTAAGGCAGTACAAGCACTATACTCAAGTGTGGCACCATTTCTTCCTCTGCCCTCTTTTATACCAGCTTCAATGTTGTTAAAGCAAAAGAAATTGGACTGTCTGTGAGGAAAAACAAGTGGCAACATCAGCTCCATTTTAAGAAGAGCTTATTTTATTTGAATCACTTGGTGTGCAGCTGGTCCTCTTCTCAGCCTTTTATCATTCATTCATTCATTTTAAATATTTTGTGCAATTACTGACAGCAACTGTGGCAGTGCATTACTGCTGGCAATATTTACTTGTTGAAGTGTGATTGTATGATGTACAACTTACCGGTAAATTACTCCTAGTTGACACAAGTGTTTACCGATGTACAGATAAAGGCCAAGTAACATGCGTCATTCTCAACTGAGGAGGCTAAGCTGTTGAACCAGCTGCCGTCACTGGGATTCTGTTTCTGATTATCCCAGTTACTTTTTTTTATTTATTTATTTATTTTGCATGAGCTGGTGTGAATATTGCACGTGGCTGCTGTCACACACTCAGTGTTTCATTTTCTTTTGAAGTTAGTGCTTCATATATAATTTTACTTTCTTAAATTGGCTGGGAAAACTCACTGTTCTTTCTTTTTTTTTGATAGATTAACCTGAAGTGAAGGAGGTGTGTTTTGAGTAACGAAATATATGAATCTTCCAAAACTGATTTGTATTCATACATTGCTAAATCACAGTGTGTCTCTGCTTTTGGTTGTGATGTCAGTAGGAGTGGAGGGAGCTGAAAAAATAAAAAATAATAAAAATGGAGAGAATAATCAGAAAGCTGTTCAGGTTGAAATGAGTTTCCTCCTCTCTTCGCTGCTTCTGCCTTCAACTGATACCGTAAACACACGTGTCGTTCAGATTTGCTCTGCTTTGCTTTGCAGTGAGAGTCATATCAGATAACCAGCTCTGTCTTTTATTTCTAGTCAGGTTCACACTTATCTATATAATTCACAGTTATATTTCTCTTTCACGACTGGAGCCTCCGGAGCCGAGTCTTTGCCACTTCTGAACATGGGACATTGTGGTAAACACTTTGTCTTTTGATAATGCTGCTGCCATATGTCCGCATTTCTCATGGTTGCAGCATTCATTACTCTCATCATATTCATGGATTATAAAGGCTTCAGTTGGCAGCTGATGTTGGTGTCTGGAATAAGGGAGATGTAGAAAATGAAAGCTTTAACAAATAACATATCTCCTTGTATTTCCATGGCTCATTAAGTGAGCAAAAACAATTTTTGGCCACACTTGCAGCATGGTTCTATGGATGGGGATTCCACTGCTTTGATCCAACTGACACATCTACTAAGGGATGTATTGCCATAGAATTTTATACATACATTCATGGTGCTCTGGGAATGAATGCAAAGACTTTGGTGATGGGCTTTTGCTCTGATACCACCATTGGTTTAAACATTTGCTTTATAACTTCAAAAATATTTCCATTAACATCATACATTGCATTGCATGCTCATTAGCAAACCAATGCACATAAACTAAAATGGTTAATATAAATATTATTTTCCTGAATTGTGTTGGCCAAAATAAATAGCGGGAGAGATTTGGTAATACCATTCCATCTACAGGAGCTTTTCAGGCATTGCATAAAAACCAGTCCAATCTGTTGAGGTCATGTTTTATTTGCTCTGGCATCTATATCACTTTCTCACCATGAGTTCTAAGAAAGCCCAAACCCACTCAAGAATACATCAGTTTTTGAATGTTTTTGTCAAAGATTGGCTGTTGTGATCTTGATGTTCGAGTTCAGTATTTTGAGAATGCATTTGAATGCATTGAGCATTTGAGAAGAACATGGTAGGATCTGTGAGTGTTGA
>JAOWBC010001868.1:9080208-9103198 GCA_028566105.1 Hypoplectrus providencianus | reverse complement strand
TGTGTGTGTGTGTGTGTGTGTGTGTGTGTGTGTGTGTGTGTGTGTGTGTGTGTGTGTGTGTGTGCATGCTGTACAGGCATGTCAGGCTGTCTTCTCACCCTGGTCGTCACAGTCACACCAAGCTTTAAACGCGCACCTGTTGCCAAGCAACCAGAACTTCTGTCACACCAGGAACTGCCCGATATAAACATCATGCCTTGAGGAACGAAGAATGAGGACTTTGGGAGACATTCCCAAGTGGACAAAAATTGATTGACAATTTATACCAAGTGTAACAGTGAAAAGACACCTTCTCAAAATCACCCCTTATTCTAACAGTAACTCAGAGGGTTGTCCTACCTGACTCTGCGTGGCCGTCCCTGCTTGAGCTTTGCACTCAGCAGGCTGTGCATTCCTCTCTCCATTAACGAAGACAGTAAATACTACAACCAGCCAGCAAAACAGGCCCTGAGATCATAGCCTCATTTTTTGGATGGCTTGTTGATACTGATTGGGATTCTCATCAAGAATCCTCATTCCTTTGTTATGTAAATGAAAGTCGAGCTGTGGATGGAGTTAATGCTCTTAATTCCAACAGTAAAATAATGGAAATGGCATGTTGACACATTAGAGTCAGTAGTAAGTGTCTGAGATGTTTCTCACATTTACTCTGCTGTTCTTTGTTCGGCATGATCCTCTTTCTTTGACACTCAAGTGACAAATGAAGCAAACATAAGTTTGCTTAGGCATAAAGAGGCAGATATCTTATAACTTAAAATACAATTAATATTTGATTGTAAGAAGGACTGAAAAAATAAAATTTATGATTATGGTAAAACAAAAAAGAAAGAAAACTGCTGCTGTCTGCACTATGTGTTGATGCCTGCAATGATAAATTTATCAAGCTTGAAGCTTTATTTATACCCAACAGTTAAAATGTCTGGGTAAAATGAAAGTAGGGGTAAAAAAAAAAAAAGTATTTATTTGTATTTAATAATTTTTTTTAATTGGGACAGCATTTTTAAGATTAAAAGTCTAAGTTTGAGATGTCCTTGCTTAGATAGACTGCAGTAACAATGACTTACAACATTTGACAGATAACACAAAACATGCCACGAAATCAGAATTAACCATCATTTTTATTATAAAATCATGAATAATATTTCTAATACAATCATGTGAAAGACCTTGAATCAACCTAAGAGCTCTCAAAGACTGTCATAATAAGACCAATGTAACACAATAACTGAGACACAGGCGTTCAGAAGGGATTCTGAAATGCAGCAGCACCCAAAAGAGACAGCACCCAGTTCCTGCAGTAAATGATTTGAATTCACCAACAGAGACCAAATTTAGCAATTTTAGATCTACAGTAACTGCAGCAGGTTTCAGGCAGATGGAGCCGCATACAGAAAAGCTCACTTCAGGATGCTTACAGTATCAAAGATAAAGATGAGTCATAGCCATAGCACGGGGCAGAAGAAGGTGACTTTTTTCAACATTTGACCAAGATGAAAAATGTAAGTGTTCTGGATCTAGTGAACTGAATACCAATTCCCATTTCTACTAATGGGCCTGAGTAGAATAATTATACTGTGAGATAATATAAAAAATGTCTAGTATGTATGTTCTTTCTACTGAGGGAGCTTTTCTTTTCACACGTGTGTTTATGCACATCAAATCACTCAGCAGGATCACTTTGTGGCAATACTGAACCTAATTTTTTAGTGATTGATTAATTTGTTATGAATGTGGTGGAGCATCTACACATAACTTTTTTTTGTTTTTCACTCAGTTTTATATATGTCATATAGAGATAAGTGCTGAATTGTGATTGTTTTATATTTCATTTTTATAGTTTTTAGTTTTTATAAATTATAAAATGCTTTGATAGAAATTCCATCATTCAAATTAATTTTTAACAGATAAAAGAGGAAATTACAGTCTAGACTGAGGAGGGGCTGGATTATTTACATTATATTATCATGTATATTATTACCATTGATAATTTAATTATCGCAGTTGGTGTCAATACCTGCATGTCATAATACCTCTAATTTAAATGAGTCTAAAACTTGTTTCTTTTGCAAGGCAGCAGGAAAAAGATTTTTGAGAGTTTCAGTCAAGCTACACTGTCTGTCTGTTTCCAAATGCAGCCCTGATCACCATTGCATTGAAGCAACCTTTCTGTCTGCTGCTGTGATACCAGCGCCAAGAATGTTCAGGGAATCTCACAGCCCTAATGGTGTCTGTGCATGTTTTTTCCTCACTGAAAGATATCAGATGGGAAAACAAACTGATCAAAAAGAGCCAAAGCCACGATCAATAATCCCTTCGCCGTCTCGGGTTAAAGTAATATCAGAAATGTGACTGTTTCAGAGATTAACTGGTCTGGCCCAGCACAGCAGAGGCAATATTCAGCAGAACTCCATCCATGTTCACTCCCAGCAGACTCAGACAAACGTCAAAGTAACTGCCAGGCTTTGAATTAATAACTGACCCAGGCCTGAAGTGCAGACATGTTTCCATCAGGCTGCTCAGTATTCAAAGCTCAGGAGGTAGAAAACAGGACATGAGGATAACTATCTACAACAGACAAGACCTCTGCCCTCATCAGACAGGTCTGTTTATTGAAACCGATTTTGAGCAGAAAAGACAAAGGAGCTGCTCTGTGTACTGCACAGTTACAGTTAGAGTTACTGACATCCCTTTGTTTGTGCGCACACACACACACACACACACACACACACCCCGACACATATTGCACACAGGGCTCACAACACACTTGTCACAGAAGCTCCTTTGAACATGGAAAAGGAAAGAGATGTCACATTTTGTCCTTCCTCTCCTGGTATCAATGTCCAATATTGATCCATTCTTGAGTCTATCGGTTCTCATTACCTGTCCTCAGTAACTTATCTCAATTGTTATGGCTGTGACTGCTTCTGAAGCCCAGGCCCGGCTGTGTCTTTCCCAGGTCATCTTTTATAGGACAGGAGGAACGGAGATGTCTGGCGAGTCCTAATAAAGACATATCCGCTCCGAACAAATCAATGCTGACAGTGTGTTTGCATAGATTAGGAGATTCTCCCACACTATGATTTCTCATCAGACACATGATGAGGGAAGGGAGATTGGCATTTGAGCGGAGGATTGTTGTATAGGCCAGCCTGATTTGATTGTGTTTGCATTTCATCTGCCAGCATTGATGGAAACGATTTTGATCCACCCGTCGCATTGTCACCCCTGCAGCAAACCCTCTCAGGTGGAAAATACATGCATTTCACATTCCTATTTCAATAAACCTCGGCAACTGCCTTATAAAGATGCAGGGAGATTATATTTTCTTTGTTGATTGAACCGGATGTCGACAAGGCTTCTACATTGAGTGCAGAAGATGATAGAGAAAATAATCACAAGCTACACGTTTGCCTTGTACTTTTGTGAAAGGGAATTTTTCACTTTACAGTGGCTTCATAAACACAATATTACTCTTTAATATTCCTTTTTTTTTTTTTTTACAACTCCTACGATTTCAAAGCTCTATAAGAGAATATAACCTCTTTACTGTATAACCTCCAGGTTTATCAGCACCAGCTTCTGTCCTCTGTCAATCCTTTGAAGTATAAATACCACATGTGACGTAGTGAGTAAATCTTTTAAAACCATCTACCACTTTCTGAATAGAACTAATAATGTGTTATGGGCCCACAGGGCTAACCTCTGCCTAGGCAAACCAGGGAGGATTCATTTGTATAAAATATGTATTTTGTGATTGACTATATCCTGGATTGTAATGTGATGACATATTTAATTTCTGATCTAAAGGGGAGATAAGCTAGGCTTAGCTGGAATGATCTGTGACTTTTATTTTAATACCTTAATACTTATCTGTGGTATTACAGCAGCCAATCAGTTCTGTGACTCCAACTTCCACCCCCACCCTCCCTTTATCCCTGTATTACACTCTTTTTTTCTTCTTTCTCTGTCCTGTAAAGGTCAACAACATGGATGCAGATAAATACCTTTACAGGAGGTCCCTTTACTTGAATGGCATTTAGTAAAATGTGAAAGCAGCAAGGAGCTTGCTGTTGCTTGGTTGTTGTCAAAATTGCAGTGAATTCAGGACACAGTCTCCCTAATAGCATCGGGTCCTCACAACAGTGATTAAACATGATCTTTAATGGAATATTGAAGAACAGCCTCGCTGCAATTTAAGCAGAACCTGATAGGCCTCTGAGCTGGTATCTAATGAACTGAAGGAAATAAGAGAATCAGGGGGGAAGAGGACAATATAGTCCTAAATGAACAAAATGGTCTTGTACCACCTGCTAAGCATCGATCAGTAGCCAAGGGGACTAATTGATAATGCATTATTAGCTGCTTCCCCATAATGGGACTTGTATTTCATCCTGTCCTTGATTGCGGAACGGAGGGGAAAGGATTTGGCGATGAAACACCGAAAAACAGATGGCAAGGTGAATTGTTCCCGTGACACATCTGCCGACGTGTTCTATTAGGCTTCTCAGGCAGGTCAGCACTGTGTCTGCGTGCATGCGTGCGTTTATGTGTGTGTGTGTGTGTGGAAGCAGACCCTGCTCAAAGCAGAGCAAGGCACCTCAGAGTAGAAGGGAGTCGAAGTGGATTTAATTGAAGCCTGTGTTTGTCTGGCCTTGAGACAACTGCAAGTATGTTTGGAGCAGCGGGAGTAAAGTGAGGCAGGCAGAATTAAAAACCCAACCAGCTGTGCTGATTGATCTTGCCCATGGAATCATACAAAGGCCGCACTCCTTAGTGTCTCTGTGCAAGTAGTACTTTTATTTTAAATTTTGGTGTAGGTATGGACTGTTCTTTTGAAGTTGGTCTTGACATGCATGAATAATGAATTTCAAAATTAACTGCAATTAGTGGAACAAAAGTGTGTGTGTGAGCGTGTATGTGCATGTGTGTGTGTGTGTTGGGGGGGTAATTACCATTTGTCAAACAACAACGCTGGCGTTCCAATCTCCCACGCGCACAGCCTTTGTCCTCCCAGCAAAACATATCCCGCATCAACCTCACGCTTTGCTTTCTCTCAAGTAATTTCGTATTTGTCAGTCTCACAAAAGCTGTGCCCTTGCTGGAAGTTGGAATACATTCAACATTCTTTAGTGGTTCTTTCTTTTACAGCAGTTCAAGTTATTTATTTACCCCGCTTGGTAAAGACAGACATGTTATCAATACAGTCCTTCAAGCCTGCATTTGTAGTTTGTGTGTGGAGTGCTTTGTGCAGCAAGTCCATGTGATCAGGTTGAATTCTTCATTTTTAAATGCAAACTGATTGCTAGTTCTTTTCTGCTACAGTATTTTAGCTTTGCAGTCAGAATAATAACAATTCATAAATGCTTGAGTGAAATGCTTTTTCAGCTACATTTCCAGAGGCACACACTGGTCTGGGTACCAGTAGTCTTGGTCCACAGAGCTACATGGAAATATTTGCTCGGAGCCGTCTAAGCGTAGTTCTAAGCTTTTCGTGCCCTAACCATAACATCTGAATAAAATGTGGTCTGTATGCTGCAATGAAATGCAGCACATGCATTACCCAGACTACTTGTACTGCCCTTGTGCTGAGCAAATAGAGGCCAAAGTTGCAAATGTGCTTGGATTCCACAATGTGCCTCTAAATGTGCCATTTTAGCACGGTTGGATTCTGAATGGAGCAGAGAGAGGCTGGTAAACTTCTTCCCTGCCTTGCTATTTTGATTTTAAGCAATGAACTTTGATATTTTTCTCATTTACTGTAATATAATTTTATCTTTCAACTTACCTCCGCATCCAGTGGAAATGAAAGATGCCGGCGTTATGCTGACAGGGAGAGACAGAGTGGGAGTTTGCAGTGTCAATCAACACCTGCTCTGCTCAAATTCGTTTAAAAATAGTGGAGCTGGGAGGTGTAGTGAGGGAGCTGACAGTTAAATAGTCCATAGAGATTTTTGATAGGCAGAGGAACTCAGTAGCTGACAGTTAATGCTTTGTGTGTTTGGCCCCAAGGAGACTTTCAGGATAGGTATTTTACACAGTCCTCGAACAAACAGCAACTCTCCGTTTTCCTTTTTAAACTCGAAGCTGTAGGGTGTCCTGGGTATGGGATAGTGGTGGTATTGTGAAAAGACTATTTGATGCTGTGAGGGGAGAAGAATGGCTTCAATGTCCCCATGAAGTGCTGTTTAAAATATGAAAACAGACGCATTTTCTCTGGAAGCAACACAAATAAAAGCAGGATGCTGTTTTTATAACAAAACACACATAATCCTGTATAGTCTATATTATACTTTAAATTGTGCTTCCAATTTTCTACACAGTCTCAAATAAACATTCAGTGTATGTACTGTGCAAAAGCAGCCTGCTGCACTTTGGGTCAGGTGGGTGACAAAGTGAAAAGCAAGCAGGAAAATGCATCTTATTTCAGGTTTCAGGGAACAAAAACCAAAGTCAGTTATCAGCATGTTCCTGCCCACATGTAACACTTCTGGATTCAGAGTTTTGCGATCACTGCATCAGCCTCAAACACACCAAAAAGAAAATGCAGCGACGTCGCCACACGTGTTTGAGGAAACCTTTTCATCAGAGCAGGTGTTCAATGAGGCATGCTGACAACAAGAGCAGCGGTCCTGCTCTGGGAGCCATCAGGAAGCAATCTTGAGGATTTTATGCGATTCAAATTAATAATTCATCCATGTTTTCTCAGAGTTTGTTTTCTAAAGATGTCTCTTTTTTTTTTTTTTTCTTTCTTCTGTCTTAAAGGGATCTCGAAGCAACATGTATTTAAAAGACAATGATTTACAGAGATTTACTTCTCTGTATTCTGTTGCAGGTATATATTAGAAATAATAATTTATAAACATATATCAAGGAAATGAAATGTTATGTACTGCTTTCTCTGACAAATTTCTTGGTTGCAGCTTCGCAAATGCAACGATTTGTAATGATCTTATATTTATCTTATATGATAGTATACTGTGTAGGGCTGTACAATGAATTTAAATTTAATTAGAAATGTATTATGGAGTTGTACAATATCCTTATCACATGAGGTACAATGTTGACTGCAGAATGTGTCAAAATGCCGTCCTTAATGTACTATTACTGTGTTGTAACCCTAACCCAGTCATAATAATTGAAATATATTATTGTTCATGTGTTATATTTTTCCAAATCCTGCAGTCTTAATACTGTATATCTTTTGGGTTGCAATGCATCTTAGTCCCCTTTTGCTCTGGGGCACATTTAGTTTCATTTAACGTCCTGACATTTTAAAGGCTAAAGCATTAATTGCTTTACTGAAAATATACTGTCAGATTAATTGGTAAAGGTAAATGGAGAGTAATTGCAGTGGGGATCGTGTCAAATCTTTGAAACTTTATATATCTTGTTATCATCATTTTCTCCTTTAAGCAAGTGTGTAATCTCTGCTGCATCTGTCCACATTATTCCCCTTCCTTACATCTGCTAGCACTTATAAGAATCCAAGCTCAGGGGTCCAGTCTGTACTTTCACTCCATTTTCTCAATTTTCAGTTTCAGGTTATTTATAAAGTCCACAATTCTCTACCTTGCATCTACTGCATTAATAATTAATACAGTCACATTTGAACAAAGAAATTAATATTTAAAGTCTGTGTTTGGTCTGCAGCACTTCGTACCCTCATGCGTCACATTATAGTTGATTTTCAACTTAACAGTGAAGTCCAAAATGAAATAAGAGCCAAGTGGACTCACCATATCACCATTGGGGCAAGTGGGGGATTTACAAAGATTACAGATTGAAGTTTGTGAATATATTTTCAGGGTTCTATTCTTCTAGCTATTCATTCATTTACACAGACGAAATACTGTTTCCCCTAAATGCTTTTCTTTGATATTCTTTTGCCTTCCTTTCAAGGCTATTTTGTAAACATTTTTGTTGTAAAATACTGCTGTATTTTCACTGTTATGTGAGGCTGTCTAGCACGTCCCATTATTGCAGGAGATCTGCTTGTGTGTCACAGTGCGAGGGTGGCAGGTAACACTTGAGGGTATTGCTTTATCCTACACATCTTGAAGAAAGATTGATTCTGAGACACAACAGTCCTATATTCACATTACAACTCAGTGCAGACATTGACTATCTGCAGGTTTCTCATGAGACTCAAAGTCGATGATTTTCATGCCAAGAGATTACAAATTGTCCACATTAACAAGGCAGAGCCATCCGGCTTTGACTTTATTTTTAATCGACCTTGGTTATTGGCCTTTTCTCTCCTGTGCACCAGTGACAGCCGTGCCCAGAGACATTATGTCTTTAGGCTGTCAGTACATCTATAGGCCTAGTTGTAATGAACACTATCACATGTCTGGAGGAAGTTTCTTCAAATGTGGCATAAACTTTCACTTGAATTTAAGGAAAAACTAAGAGGTCAGAAGTCAAGGTCACCCAAGAATTACGTTATATTTGGTATAATGTCTACTATGACAAATTGATGACTTGAGGAAATTCTATATTCAAAAGGTCAGAGGTCTACTTGACTGTGACATCATAATGTTGTACAAAAAAACATTTTCTGGACATTATTAGATGTGTAATTCAAGAAACAATGGGGGAGACAGTGACCATATTGCAAATTTGGATTGATACTAAGTTAGTGACTCTAATCTTTAGATCCTACCTTAAAACTGTTGCAGTAGATCCTCTGTGCCACTAAGTTGAAGATGCGTCTGAATCCATGTGCTAGAATTTGTAGGGTCTTTGCAACTTCCATACACACATTATCTGTTGTCATTGCTACACATCGACAGACGTGGGTGTGAACTTAAGAATTTGTAAGTAAAGACACATTTTTTTTTTGTCTTGTAATAATTGAAATATCACTTGATGTTCACCAGATGATATGATATGATGAGATAACAGCAGGTGCTATGAATGATACCAAATATAATCACACCATGACTTCTTCTAGTTGCAGGTTTCCAGCATCGTAGATGAGTTTCATGTGATTGTTTTGCAATGTGAAACCATCACAAAAACATGCTGACATTGACAAATGGGATAGATAAGCTCAGTTACATGTGATTCTGATCAGACAGGTTTAGATCTGGTTCTCATCTGGAACCATTTCTCACTTCCCATCACTAAAGATGACAATACTGGTTGAAATGTTGAAATAATTCAAGTAAACACCAGCATAATGCAGAAACATTTTTCTATAGAACATATGCTGAGAGTCAAGAGATTTGTACATGAGGTTTTTCTATGTACCTAAGAAAAAATTTAATTAAAATGAATGCTGCACACTTCATCAACACATGAAGTCTAGGAGATGATAATATTACCTAATTGGCATTTAAAACCTGTGTAGGCCTCCTTTTTCCCCAACCAGAAAATTAGGAATCAATAGGGAATCAATGAAGAATCAGACCAAAAAGCACAACCAATATTGGCATTGATGTGATTAAAATCAATTCCCCTCCCCAGTACATATACATTAGACATTACACATACATACATAAACATTATGGATATTTAGTATAAGTGAAATTGAGTAATTATCCACAGATAGTGTTATTATGAGAAGAAAAGTGAATTCCAGTACTTCACAAATAAAGGAAAAATGAGTTTTGTAGAAAGACTTTCATAGCCTCTGTGTTCCCCCAGGCTGTTTACTGAATACTGTTTGTTGTTGTGCAGAATATTTACATGCGCCCACAAACCTTCATTGGATTACCAAAAACCTCTGCCTTCTAACTCACAGAACACTGCTGGCCAAAGGCCCAGGAGGGTCCGACCAATCGTGCGGAGGGAGGGGGAAACCCTAATGCAATTTGTATGGCACAGAGCACTCGGCAACCAGATGGGAGCCAGGCTGACTTACCTGAAGCTGTTTTCCTTATTTACTTTGGCGCCCAAGGCCATGTCAGACAAGGGGGAGAGAAACATGTTAGCCCGAGCAAATTATCAGGGCTTTCATGTGGGTAACGTTCTATCAGATCCTCCCACTCTGCAGAATGTAATGGAAGCAGCAGCAAAGTGCTCAAGGCCTTCACCTCCGATGTGTTCTCATTCGAGGTGGGACAAGGTGTGTGTGGGAGATAAAGCAGCAGGTCCCAGTCACTCCCAGCCTGAAGACTGTGGCATACAGAACATTCTGCTCTTGCCAATCATCAGGGTCAGGATATTGGATGGAGAGTAATTACAACGAGGGCACTTTGGTAAGGGCACTGTGTGTAAATCACAGCACTGCCTGTGTGTGTGTGTGTGTGTGTGTGTGTGTGTGTGTGTGTGTGTGTGTGTGTGTGCGCGCGCGCGCTATTAAGGAAAGGTTAGGCAAACTAATTATGGAGGGACAGTGTAAAGAGAAAAATCTGTTGCTTTGAATAAATGTCCATTTGATGCAATCAGTTGTGAATTGCAACCAGATATAAATGTGAAACATAGAAATGGAAACATGAAAAGTATGTCTGTAATGTGGTGTCTGCTCAGTGACACGGAAAAGCTATTTTGAAGTTTTATGCATCAATTCATTATCACATTTCAAACCTGTGAACACCTGTGCAACTAAAAACATTTATGTACACTGCAAGGGGCATTGTTGTGATATCCTGTACAGTGTTGCGTCAGTGACAAATACTGCTGTGAAAATTTCTTGCAGAGTGAAGATCTCATACTCATGGCATGCAAAGTGTGTACATCATTATTCATTATTACTAATGAGCCCGAATAACTTAAAACTTATCACTCCTTACCCTGGTCTTACCCTGTTGATGAGCACATTTTGAACATTTGTTAGCTGATTACACCATCTCTAGGACTTGGTTGAAGTAGGTTTGGCCACCAAAACCTCTTAAAGTGGCTTCCCTATGGGAAGTATAAGTTATAATCTTTTCAGATTTTTATTTCAGTAAATGTTTGCTAAGTTACCATCTGTCACACAGTGAGGCAACATGTTCCTAAGCCTCTCCCATTCTGGATGTCTGTGATGTCATCCATAGGAAAGATAAAAAGTGACACACTCCCAGTAGTTGTTGGTCCTGCAGAGAGGAGCTCATGCAACATACTCTTCAACTGTGTTTGTGGCAATGTCCCGTGCTTTTCTCCTGCTTTTCCTTGCACCGTAAGTAGAATGGAATTGAGATCTTTGAGATTCTACTGTTAAAGTTACTTTGTATCAAAGGAATAAAAATAGCAGACAGCTTTAAAAAAACAACAACGCTAAAACGTGAGTAAAACTGATATTTGTTTTCAGTTCTGCTTCTTGTCCCGATTGAAGTGTAAACACAGGTCAGCAATGGTTTGTAGAAAACCACAAAAAAGAGTTTGACAAAAACTGGTTTTTTTTAATTTATTTTATTTCTTGATCTTTGCTTGAAAATTGCTGCATATTAATGTTAAGTGTAAAAGAACAGAGGTAGAAAAGAAAAGCACCAATTTCACTCAGTGGTCATGTGCTGTTTTTCTGAGTGAGACAGTTAAAGGGTTAAAGAGTCCTCCACGTCTTGTCACTTAGTAACTGAAGCATAATTTAACAACAGGCATGTTAGTCTATGACTTGCATTGGTGTTTTTTCAGTCCTGCATCATTTGCTCTTTTCACCTTGTCCCCGTGGCTCCACCTGAGTCTCCTTGGAGTGGCATTGGACTGAACCTAGCCGGATTGATTGGAGCACTACCTGCTCGCCTGTTTGTCAGCCATGAATAATCTGTAACGACATTCAGAGCATCAGCAGGGGCCTTGCAGCGTGCATTCATTGTGGAAAATGGACAGCTCAATCAAAAGAAGCTCTTGAAAAGCTGGCCATAACCGGAGGCAGAGCCTTGACCCAGAACGCTGTCCCACTGACTCGAGTCACAACCTCACCAACATCCCTGAATGGGAGGCCCGAGTACTGTATTCCCAGTGAACTCGGGGCTTTCGTCTGCTCCCCCCTCCTCTGCTGTTCCCGTCTCTCAGACTGTTTAATAGAGCTATGCTTCACTCAGAAGGCCACGTTATCCTTGTTGGGAGACAGATGCTTATGGCGCCACCTGCCACTCTCAGCTCTCTACGTCAGGCAACATGGGCCACCCATCACCGCCCTGCTTTACATGGTAATGAAAGTCTGAAGACTTGATGATAAAGCAGTTATGTCCTTGGATACGTGACCTGGGGTTAACTTTGGATTATTTACTAGAGATATGGACTTGGTGGAGTCATAGGGGACTTAGACTCAAGAAAACTTAAGCATATTGATTTATTACCTGAGACTCTGAGGTTACATACGAAATGTCTTGACTTGAGACATGATAAATTAATTTACTTGCCCTTGTTCTACAACTCTACAATTTTATTCTGCTGTTATCCAAAGCAACATACATTTGAGGACATAGGTGATATCAGGCAGTGCATGAGGACAGCATGCTTTTTCTTCGTCTGGTACATTATCTGTGAAGGGGTTTGGTAAAGACCTGGGTCTTTAGTCTCTTTTTAAAGATTGAGAACTGCAGAGAAGAAGTCTAGTTAGACACAGAGCGCTCTACAGCAGAGAGTGAGCCAGACACCTTGAGTGAAGTGAGTTTGAGGGTTTGTGGACTTGAATAAAGGAGTTCAGGGAGGCAGGAGCAGGACCGGTTGCTGTCTTGTAAGCAGGAGACAGGGTTTTGAATTTGATGCAGGCTGCATGTGACCTTTCGGGCTAATTGAAGACCAAATGAACTGCCGTGTTTTGCATCATCTGCAGAAGCTTGGAGGCCCATGCAGGAAGACCAGTCAGTAGAGAATTGCAGTAGTCCAAACATGATATCACAAGAATATCATGTGTTGTAAATGTTTTCAGTTCAAATAGTTAATGTAGAACAAGTGTCCATGTAACTTCACCTGTTATGCAGCCTATCACTGGGGATGGTGTTGTCATGATTGGATGACTCCCCTGTCAGTCTTTGCATCACTACCTGATGGTCTATAGAAAAGATCATCATACAGTTATGTTTAGGGTTGAGTCACATATCTTATTTACACATGAACATACTGTAGATGTTATGTACCAGTGTTTTTAGGATGATTCAACTGGCTTTTTGGCTCCAAAGTAGTTTTTTTTGTAGCTTGGCGTGGTGTCAGGGTATTTTTAATGTTTCAATGGTAAAGTAATTGGTCTGAGGGAGAGTGAATTGTTTGTTCCTTTAAAAAGAAGCTCAGGACACTCACGGTGCGGCTGATGACACTGATGCTATCCTGTACAAAGAGGATCGGCAGGAGGAAATGAAACACTTAGAGCATGCTTTTGACTGGTTGCCAGGATGTGCAGACAGTGCATTCTTAAAAGCGTCCATCTGTGATGTCTCCCCTCAACCATTGTGAACTCTCTCCCTTGAAATGGTGCGTTCCCCTGATGTAGCGTCACCCAACCCTAATCCCCCTATATCCACTGATGAATCCCAGCCACACAAACAGCAGGGATGCCGCCTAATTGAATTTCCTTGGTCACAATGAACACACACTCAGGGACCTGCAAGTTCCAGTCCTTGCCTTTGATAAGCAAATGACCCCTATGGAATTGAGGTCACAGCCTGCGAAAACAAGAGTGAGGGAGAGAAAAATAAAGTCCCATACTCAGACAAGCCCAATATCGACTCGTCGGGATTGAGTCCAATGATGTTTACCCTGTGTGTGTTGAGCCCCTGTTGGCTCAGGGGGAAATTCATTCTACCCCATGCACACACACACACACAAACACATACATATGCCCGTGCACTTGTGTCACACAGTGTGATTTCTTTCTTTTTGTTATTGTAAGCTCCACTGTTTTTATTAATTTATTAATTTATTTTTTTTTATTTTATTGAATGGGGTACATGTTTAAGTCATGTCTATGTATGTCTAAGGATACAGATTAGAATAAAGCACAGTTGAGTAAATGTTGGTGCAGCCTTTGTGTGCGTGTGTATGGCAGTGGACATAGTAATAGCTTTTATTGTACTTTGTTGCCTGAAGACTGTGCAACAAGCTCCATCATACAATAGTAGGGTCAGTTAATTCCTGAACTAAGCCACTCTGCATCTCTTCCAGTCCTTTTTTTATTCCTTCTGTTTCATTTGTTAAAACTCAGGAAGTCTTGAGGCAGAACAGTGTGTTTGCTTTCTCAAAGAGTGCACAGCCTGGATGCTTTTACAGATGCTCCTTTTAGATACAGGCCTTGCATGCTCTCTGCCTGCTTTCCACACAGATTGTTGATTAACAGAGCGAGGGAGCTGTTTTAAAATTGGAATGGGGGAGGTACATGTCGCCTGCACCCTTTTACAGAGTCAGCCAGTTTGATTTACTCACTAATATCTCTTTAAACATTGTCTACTCATTGGCTGGTCTTCAGTTATTACTGTGAACCTAAGCTTTACAAGCACCACTGACTGATTTGTGGGTCTTTTTAGACCTGCATTTTAACTCGGGCAGAGGTTCCACATGATGCCATGGGGAACAAAGCAAAGAGCTTATAGTGGCCTGTTCCACAGGGGACTGAGGAGATTGAGTAAGTACATTAACACGGCAATATATCTTTGTTTATATTGCATAAAAGTAGCACTTCAATTACTTACTTTCTTTCTTATGAAGAACTTTAGTGTCTCCTCCTTACCTCTGATACCAAAACCCTTGCTGAACATATCCAAGTCCATGACCATGTTCAAAATAAGCTTTACTCTGAGTTACATGAGTGATCTCATATTGTTCTAGTTTGTGTATTTTGATTGTGGAATTACTTTATTGTTACGAAGAAATATTGTATTCCAGGGTTAAGTTAACCTATATCACATTAATGATGACAATAGACCATAAATTTGACTAACATTCAAATATTTTATATATTTTTATCTATCTGTCCAGCACAAACATTGCAGTGACCACTTTACAAGGGCCTTATTTATAAAAGAACTTATGCCATCAGTTCTTCTACAAGAATTGATGGCATTGTAAACAGTCATCTAGCATCAGTGTGTCAAAGACCATGTTAATTTGTATTCATCAAGACCTGTGAGACAGTTTGAATGTTAGGTGGTATTTACTATCCAAAACAGGAGCTGATTTTATTCGTACATTATTGGCACTGGTATGACTGTATGTGAATGGTTTCAGCATCAGCCCTTACAGACACTAGTTTCCAAATGCCATTTTCTCTCATGTTAGACTGTTTTTGTGCCATTTTTGTGTAACTGGCCGTCCTTCTTGATCACTTGGCTGTTAGTGTACTTTAAGTTTTGCTCCAGTCGAATGATAGGATCATCCCCAACATGACCATTCCCTTGCCGTGAATTCTTTGGACAACGACCGTCTCTGTTCACACATGGCCTCATGCGGACATCACATAGACTTTGTACTCGGGAGCTGGCAGGCTAAAAGTCTGTTTAATGTCTGGTCCAAGTGATTCGGACATTTTTGCTCTCACATACAGCCCCTCAGGGAAATGTCTATATAAGTTCAGGGTAGCAGTGCATGTGTCAGAGAGGCTTAACAAAGCTTGGAGATGTGTATTTTCCAAATATTATGAGTAAGTACAGCCAAGTAAGTTGTCCCATTGCACTCCAATAAAAATAAACTCACCAGGGTTCCAGCTGTAAGCCCAGAATTCACACAGTGTCAATCACATAATCACCCTTTAAAATTTTAATTTCACTGAGGTTTGGGATATGAGCTCATTTATAAATGGGCTTCAGATCAAACCAAAGGCTGAGGGAATCGTGTCATGATTAAATTATCGTTTAACAGGAATGTTAAGTGCACGCAAGTGTATCTTGCAGAGAGGGAAGTGTAAATTTCCTGTTACTCTTTTTAGTTCATAACACCTAGAGGCTGCTGAGCATACTATTATGAATCGATATTGATATAATTGAGTCAAAGTGTGTCAGTTTGCAGAAAAACACCGCTTTCTATGAATCTGAGTTGCTGTAGCAGTCATCTTTGAGTGATGTTCATAAAGTTTTGTTTTGTTTACAGGCCTCCCAGGGGATTTGACTTTGGAAAACAATAGTAAATAGCAGCCTGTCCAATCATTACTAACTGCTATAAAATTACAGCCCCTTTTGTTCACAAAGTGATGAGATTATTTTGTCCTACTTATTAATTGGAGTGAAATTGGACAGAGTGACTCACAGCAGTGTTACTGGAAGGTGTCAGACACAGAAAGCAGGTAATTATGGAGACAGGAAGAGATAAGGAAACGGAATGCAATTACCCCGGCAAGCAGAGCTTCAAATTGCTCCTCTTAGGATTTCTCACTTCAGGTTGCTATTGTTCATTCTTTGCATCTCCATACTGATCTATTCCTTTCACCCTCCAGCTCTAAGAAGAGGGAAGGTTTGCATTAATCAAAAGATTCTCTACTGTAAAGTAGAGCCATACAAAGCAAAGAACAAAAAGCTTATTGACGAATTTCAAATATAAGTATTTAAATATTTTTTCCCATATCATTTTGAGTATGTAAACTGCTGAGCTAAGTCTAAAACAGGACAGTCAGATGCTAGCATTGTTCTTCATAGCCATGGCTGCAACATTTAATTTTCAGGTTTGAGAGCATGTTCAAGATTTATGTTTCCCATCTCTGTCCTCCACATTGCTGTAGTAGTCATGTGTCTGTCACCAGTATAGTATGCAATGCCTTTGTTAAGGATTTTATTAATGACTAACACATAAAAGTAGGCACACACATAAAACAAAACATAACAATTCCCCTTCCAAAGCCCTCCCCAGTGTATAAGATATAAATTGCACATTGCTGCATGTACTGTAAATAAAAGTGTATATGTAACCAAGAAAAAACTGCTGCTACTGGCGCATTAGACCTTTTTTTTCCCCCGTTGAGCCGATGGCTGACTTTTATCTTGAGAATATACAAAGTGCTACCGAAGGGATAGCCATTGTTCTTGGGTTGCATATGTGCATACAATTGGAATGCTTGTTTATACCATAGCCTGGGTTGAAAACTCAATTCTGACTGGTTACAGGGCATCTATTAATTCCTGACAATGGACACCTACTGTTTATTTTCAAACCCTGTCAGTTCATCATTGTAAATAAAAGCACCAGCGAGTAGTAACCGTAGCAACAGGGACGCAGCCAAAGCCTCCATTTAGAATTAATTGCAATTATTTCAATACTGGCTATAGTGCTTTCAGTACCCCATCCCTCTGGACACAACAGAATGGAAATTGCAAAAAGTACATCCTCTGAACTTAGCAGTCCTTGTATTATTGTCTCACCATTTAACTCATTGCATCAGGCTTGGGCAGACAGGACACAGGGCACTCAATTTGTTTGTGGAATTCCTGATATTTTTCGAAGGGCTCTATGAGCTGAGCAGAATAGAAATATCTCCAGTTGTCAAGTTGCAGTCATTTTCAAAACAAAAAATAAAATGAATAAACAAACACCATTTTGACAGATTTTCCCTTGTTTTCTTAGTAAAAATAAATGATTTAGCAAAATGTTTAAATTGAGATAGCTTATCTGATACTCTCTGTTGCACTCCCCAAAAAAATATGATTTAGGAAAACTGATCCAAACTGAGATTCCTTTCCTGCATGCCCGTAAAGGCGTATAGGGGTAGTAAGAAATGTTTTAAGGGGAAAGCAAAATGCTGGCATGCTGCTGGTTCGAAGGGAAGATGGAAGGTTTCTTCTGGTCCATTTGTTCATTCTCTGTAGTGCCCATTTTGTTACTTTAGCCATTTGTTTTAGCATTTAGGTGCTCTCTCAGCCTCTGCCATACACTCACTGCAGGCACAGACACACATACACACCCACATCTGCCAGAAAAGCTGGAATTGAGAGAGAACAAGAAAAAAAGAGTGAGTAAATGAGAGAGAACTCCTCAATCCAGCCTTTTATTTCAAACTTTTTGACAGTTCTTTGGCTGAATTATTAAAGCCAATAGGAAGATACAAATATCACTTTTTATCCTTTTTTGCAGAGAAGAGCATGATGGTGAAATTTTGCACAAAATGTGTGTTGTTGTTCACACTGGGAGCGGTGCTTCAAGGCTGGATTCACTGCACACACAGTCACATTTACTGTGATCATATATAGCGAAATCTGCCGCATTTAGACACTAATACATAGGGGTTCGCCAATGACCCTCACAGCTACTTATCGCCATGGTGCTGCAGGCAACGGAGCTGCTCGGTTTTCCTCCCCGACAGCTCATGTCACCACTGGGCAGCACGCACTCAGACAGGCCTCTACAGATCCATGCACAGTCTGATTAGAATTGTTTATGAACAATTTTCCATTTTTCGATGATGAATATTTTGTTTCAGCACAAGTACTCTCTGTAATTGCCGTATAGGTTTGATGGCCTGATAGGTGCCACTTAGCCAAGCTACAGGCTAGAGCTGGGAATGATCACTGCAGACAGATCAAGTGTGTGAGGGGAGTGTAAGAGTGTCACAAAGTGCCTTTATGTAAACGGCAGTTGAAGAGCGGCTCTCCATTGAGACTTAAATATACAGCATTGTATATGCTGCTCTGTCAGTTTGGGGATGTGTCCTCTGTGACTATAAAATGGTCTGTGTTCATAAATAAGGTTCAACACCTCTCTCTCCAGAAGACCCCCAGAGAGAAAAGATGAGACGCAGAGAGAGCTGGAAGCTGAGGGAAAATGCAGCAATCTCTTCATCAGAGTGAAGAGAAAATAGGACACATGGTAGGGCCCAAGGTCGTAGCTCAACATATAAAAAATACCTTGGGATCACAGGTCCCAAATAAAAGGTCAAAGGAAAATAAAATGAAGGATGGCTTTTCAAATATCACAAAAGACAGGACTGGCAATATTGTATTGTTTAGACAGTTAAGCAGAATAGATTTTGTCCCAATTTTCCTTTGTTCCATGAAGCATTGTATATACTTTCTCCTTGAAAAGCAATAAAGCTTTGCCCTGTGTTACCGCAGCATCACTTATATCAACATTGTGTGGAAATACTCCATAGATTGTGAACTTTTTGCCCCTCCTGGATTTAATAATAGAGAAGCAGGTCGTGCAGAGTATTTTTGTTTGTAGAGTGTTTGTTTAGCATTTCCTTGTTCCTTCTCAACTGTTGGTGTTTTTAACGCCTTCCAAATTACACCAAGGATAGCTGTGAGGCGCTCTTCTCATTTTCCTCAGTTAACAAGCACTCTGTTTATATATGATTATAGTTCTCTGCTTGTTTATTCTGCCTGCTTTTTTTTAAATTACTTTGCCGGTTTAGTTCAAGGTACAAAATGCATTAAAGGATTCAGTTGAGCTCATTTGTTTTCTTCCTGTGAGGAAATATTTATGGACATTTCGTTCTCCGGCGCCATCAAACGAGCTGATGGGGATAAACGTGTGCTCATTCGGTTCCCCCTTCTTCTCACCAATTCTGACACTTCTTTCTGTGTTTGCTTTGCAGCGCTGCCAATCATGCAGGTGACAATTGACATAACCAGACAGCAGGTGGAGAAGATCTTCGGTCTAGACGAGTACTGGTGTCAGTGCGTCGCCTGGAGCACCACTGGAACCCAGAAGAGCCAGAAAGCGTACATCCGGATCGCTTGTGAGTGCACTCTAAAAATTACAAATGCAAACTGCCTAACAAGGCGCTTACATATTGCATGTCATCTTGTAATAGAGGTTATTAGCAGGATGATTTTTTCACTCTGGGTGGTTGGGAAAGGACTAACTTTCATTTAACAATTAGCCCAGAGGCCATTATGATCTGTGCACCACAGTGCATTACTGTGATTACAATTTAGTAAAATAATGTTCCTGCGACTCTACTTATGAGAAGTAAATATTCGACCCTGGCAAGGAGAAACAGAGTGATGCTTCTGCTTTAAGACAGTCTAAAGAAGAAAAAAATGGAACACTAAATTTGAGTATTCATGAGCACATTTTTCACCGGATACAGTATATCAGCAATGATCCCTATGAAAGTAACTGGAATGAAAACAGATATGAAATTTATTGCTGTGCAGCAATCATAAATCTGTCTGGGGAACACAGAGACATCCCTCGCTGCAGCCTCAAAAGCTTTATTAGAAGAAGCCATTTTACATTTGAGTATTTTAAAGCATTCTGCCTATTAATTCCCACATAAATATGCATTATTCCAGACAGAGCCGAACACAGCGCTGTCTCCAAACCACCAGACGTTTTGAAAACACACATTCATTATCCAACCTTGTTTGAGAGCTCAACAAAGTCTGTTAGATGTAAGATAAGGACACACGTGCTTAAATAACAATGCATTTATACACACACACACACACACACACACACACTCACTGTGATACATTTGAGCCTTCCAGGACTGTTATATCTTAAGTCCCCCCCAGTCCCATTGTATCAGCTTTAATTAAATTGATTGTCGTCAAACTCTCTGCTTGTCTTAGCGTTTCTCTCAGTATGATTGGTCAGGACAGGCTCAACATCTGTTTAAAAGCAATTTACCAGCGGCTCTTAGTCGCACCCTCAACACAATAACGCATTGCTTTGCTCTCAGTCAGAACCCGGGGTGAACACATCAAATCAGCTCATCGGTTACAAATAGCCTTGTCTTTTTTTTTCACTTGTACAAAAAAACATCTCTGGGTTTACCTGTGTGATTTACAGCCTGGGCTTAGGGAGAAAAGTATAGCAGGACTCGCTGCAACAGTAAGAGTATCCAATGAGACGCATGTGAAGCCCCATGCAGTCGGCCAGGCTTGCAGGAGCTCTTGTCCAGGCACCTCAGGGCTGTGTTTTCGTGTGGCTGCTCCAAGCCCTCATACAGATGGAAGCTCGAGGCTGGGGGATGCTGGAGAGAGCCGAGTGGGTGGTAGGGGAGGGGTGAGGGGTAATGCAATTGCTTTTGCTTGATGCCGGGCCCCTCTGGCAGCAGACAAGCATCTCTGAACCAGCCAGGCAGCCTGTAATAAGCAACATGGTTGTTGCCACCGATCCCTGTGTGGCTTAGGGGGGCAAGTGGAGTGCGACACGCTCAGCAACGCCATGGGTGGACATTTCAAGAGTGACGAAAATTCAGAAACATCACCGAGCCAAGTTTTTACGGATAGAAGTATTTCATTTTAAACCTCACAGGCTCCCACAAACATCCTAATTGGTTGTGTTTCTCCCCTTCTGTTTTCCCTCAGACCTGAGAAAGAACTTTGAGGAGGAGCCGCAGGGTAAAGAGGTGGCATTGGACCAGGAGGTGTTACTGCGCTGCCATCCCCCTGAGGGAGTTCCACAAGCCGAGGTGAGACACGGATACAGAAGATATTTATAGGCCCACATCTAGCATGCATTTACCCTTTCCTCACCAGGAGGACAAAGAGCAAAAACGAAGCCCAGGATCAGCTCCCAAGCATCTCTGCCTGCTCCACCAGGGAACAGAAAACCCTGTACAGATAAATTACACCTCTAATTATTCCCCGTTATTGATTTATTATCTCTCTTACATCTCTGAGAAGCCGTATATCACAGCGTCTCGTCACATCACTCAGGATGGCTTGGAGGCTTCACTCCCCGTTTGGCATCTCTAAAGGCCTATCCATAATTAATGGGTCTATTTGCCTCTCTCTCTCTCTCTCTCTCTCTCTCTCTCTCTCTCTCTCTTTCTCTCTCTCTCTCTCTCTGTCTAGCTCATTCTCTATCACTCTGCTGTCTCGCTACATTCTGTGCCGCTCATACACTCTTGTTCTTCTCAACTCTTTTTCTCTCTCTCGCTTGCTCTCTCGTTCACTCCACGTCTCTCAGTGGTGTGTGTCTGTGTTTAGAGGACCAGACTGGGGCCAGCTGTTTCACCTCGTCTGCTGCATCCTCCCAGTCCCAGATAGGCACTAACCGCTCTAATAACAACACAAGAGGAGGTTAGGCCAGCCACTCAGACAGCCCAGAGACCAAGAGCAGCAGACGAGCCAATCACAGCTCGACAGTGTAGGGACAGTTTGCAGAGAAATGGGAAGGAAGGTGCCAACTGCAGTTCAACAGAAAAGAACATCAGAGCAGAAGTCACCACAGGAGAAAACAGGGAATAGCGCACAAGAGGAAGAAAGCCCAATTATATGCGGCATCGCAACTGGCAGTAATACCAACAACAATGCTGCCGTACCGTAGCTTCTCTGGAGACAGCACAAGGTCAAGTGAGAGCAAGAAAACAAGCAAACCAATCTGAGAGTACACCAAAAATGGAATAACATCAGTTTTGGCTTCTGCAAGAGGGCATACAAACTACACAAAGCATGATCGTTTTCACTCTCAGACCACCAATAGCTTCAAAGTCATCCAGCAGCTACAAAATAAAAGCTACTTTTCCTACACAAAAAGAAAGTAAATATTAAATTAAGTTGGGTGTATAGCTAAATTAATTCCATGTCAGTATCAGTGTCATACCAAGCTGCATCTCTTTCTTCTTTTGTCTGTTTGATTGTATCTAAAACAGAAGTACCTCATTGCTTCCCTGTCTATAAAAACCTGTATTCCACAGCATGTGTGGTCACTGTAGAGCTTCTTTTGTTTCCGTTCAGTTGCAGAACATTTTTAACTCTACTCAAACATATTTTCAGGTGGAGTGGCAGAGAAATGAGGATGTGATCAACCCAGCAAGCGACCCCAATTTTTTCATCACAACTGACTACAATCTCGTCATCAAAAAAGCCCGGCTGGCAGACACAGGCAACTACACTTGTGTGGCCAAAAACATTGTTGCTCGGCGCAAAAGCACCTCCGCCACAGTCCTTGTCTATGGTAGGTGAAATCTTCTTCCATCAGGTATCAAAGGCTGTGTACCTAAGGGGGATTGGAGGACTGGGGTCAAATTATCCCCTTGATTAAAATTCACAAACATAAATCTAGCTCAGACAAATCATGTTTTGCATGTATGCTGCTTACGTTTTTCCACATCTCCACATTAACCTCTGCATGCTTTCTTGCATGGAAGATTCCTGGGTGCAATCAAGCAGTTGTAAAATTACAATGGAATTCTTGTGTAGCTTTAATAACAATATGCAGTGTTACGCATATGAGACATATGGTGAGAATT
>JAOWBC010001868.1:9046030-9062159 GCA_028566105.1 Hypoplectrus providencianus | reverse complement strand
AGACAGACAGACAGACAGACAGACAGACAGACAGACAGACAGACAGACAGATATAGACTGGATGGGAATTGACTGGCTTGGGAAGAATTTGTGTTTGTGTATTGTCAAGAGTGTGTGCGTGCGACTCTTCTGTTTTCAGCACCATGTGTCTTTCCTGTGTTTGTTTCAGTTTTTGTTGTGTGTTGCAACAGCTTTAGAGAGTGTGAGGTCTGTCTCTGTGATGTATCAACCCCCCCTCGCCTGCCACTCATGGAGTTTCACACATTTGCTTTTTGTCTGTTTTCTTTTTAATTATTTTAACAGAGAATTCCCATTTGCTCACCATCCAGCCTGATCTAACCACTACCACCACCAGTTACCAAGGCACTCTGCGCTCACGCCACGATGCCACTGGGAAGTTTTCGATGACCAACGGGCCTTTGCTTGACCCGCTTCCCAACGGCTCACACACCCTGCACAACGGCAAGCTGAACTCAGACCCTGCTGAGTTTGTGAGCAGACTGTCCACTCAGAGCTATTTTAAAACGCTGCCCCGTGATGTAGCAAACACCTCCTACGGGACATTCAACTTCCTGGGAGGGAGGTTGACAATTCCCAACACAGGTGGGTTCATTGTTTGGGTTTATTAACAAATCTAAGGATGCTGGAGTTAATCTCAATAGGTGTGGACCACTTCTTCCCATTAAAAGTATTGCCAAAATGTCGCAGATACAGGTGCTGCCATGTTGTGTTGTTGATGCCATTTGGTGCCATAGGCTGTGCAGACGTTGATGGGCGATCCTTGTGCGGTTGAACATACATCTGTGCGTTAATAACTACATACACTATGACAGAGATAATATTTGGGGAAATATATATAACAGGATTTTTCAGTTTCGCTCATGCCATATCTGCTTACATGGGGTAAAATTCTTTATTTTTATTTTTGAGCTGTCAGGTACTGTACATATTTACAGTCTATGGTTTAGATACAAACCATGTTAATTTTGCCCCAGTTCACAAGAACTGTAAATATACAGTCATCTCAAACAGCAGGTAGCTCATTCATTGGATATTTTGGCAGTGCTATCCTGCTTCACAATCGTCCCATGTGGGGATATAAACAGCCACTCTTGCAGCACATTATTGCACCTCACTTGTAATTTGTGGGTTTAAGGCTTTTCCACTGTATACTACAAGACTAGTAAGTGCGTGGTCCTTTTATCTTGAAGGAAGACATTTGTTAAAACTCCTTTTCACTCTCTGACATATCAGAGGAAATTCCCACATTCACATAATGAGGTGCCTACATGATATGTGATGATTGCAAAATACCATAAATTAATATCAACCTTACAGATTGGGAGATCTCTTTTTCAACAAATCAATATAAAAGTGGTAATTGGTTAGTTTTAACATGACGCTGATGATGATCATATATGAGGTCTAGTTGTTATTGAAACCTATGATGCTCATGATCATAAACTTATCGAGAGCTCTTTGTGACACAAAAGGCAAAACACCACATAAGTTCCAGTTAGGTGCAGCATTTTTTAGTGTCAGTCTATGCAGTGCTGATGATGCTGAATCACAGTCCTCAGAACTGTCCGGTCGCTGAATTACCTGTTAGGCCATAAAGCTTCTTATTATAGCTCTTTGTTTATCTGTTAAAAAGTCATCTGCTACTAAATTTGGAGGGAACAGGTCAGTTATTATTTGCATTGCATATATCATACATTTTGCATACAAAAGAACCACTACAGAAGCGTTACACCTGCCTTATTGACAAAAAACATCTGGACATTAACATAAATGTAGATGTTGAGTCCCATAAACGTCTCACTGTCTCACTGAAACTGTCCCCGGCCATTTAACCTTTAAATATCCTGCATGTTTGTTTCCTAATAGGTTTGTAGTGGGATAATAACACACATAAAAGTGTTCTGAATACTTCATAGGAACAGCTTAGCACACAGGCTGTGTTTGTTTCTATCTGTTATACAAATTAGTTCAAAGCTAATATAATGAACAAGATGAGACACCAAAAATGGACATGCAAAGGTGCACTTGTTTAGCTAAAACGTGACTTGTTTAAAAATTAAATCAAGGTATTTGCCTTTGCAGTATCTGAAAAGCCGGATTGAGTAAAATGTTTTGTCAACAACCTGCATCTACACTGTGCAGCATGAATAGTTGAAATGTTCAGTGCACTGATGATAAAGACCAAACACAATGTGCTCAGAAAGATTCCTGGAATAAAACCTTGAACAAATTATTCCAATTTGGCCGCTCGCTTCTGATATAGCTGGTTGAATTTGTAGCTGATGTCCACTAGTGTCAGTTTTGCGCTACATGCATTGAGAAAAGACTAGAGATAGTCCATTAAAGATCTGTCTAAAATATAAAAAAGCCCACCATCATTAGCCCCCTATTTTGCTTTCCCTCTTCACATTAGCTGAGTGCAGTGCTTATATAATTACACTGGAAGGACAGTGTTTTCACTTGGCTCATTGTAGGCTGTCCAGATTAGTCGATGACAGTGCCAGTAAGCCAGTTTCTTGTGGGAGAAAAGGTCTTTTCTTGTTGTGTTTTCCTTGCCATCACTCTCTCTCTATCTCCTTCTCTCTTCTCCGTGTCTCTTCCGCTCTCTTACAGATATTTTATGCATGGATTAACTCAAAGCTATGTAGACTTTACCACGCATTGGCACACATCTTCTCACTGGGACCCAGAAAAACAAAAAATCAGCACTTGCATCCACTCAGAGGAGATATGTTGTCATTTTAACACAGTTTCAAAGCGGGCACACGGAAGACAGTTTATAAATTCAGACAAGGCTGCGAGCATTAAGGCACCTTCGCCTTATTCAAACAGATGTTTTTATGGTAAACAGACCCAGTTTACTATCTGAAGAATGTTCATATTGTGTCATATAGTCACTGTTTGTACCACATTTTAAATAGGATTGTAAGTGGGTGATTTTGGCATGAGAATAATGCCACAACACTCAAACTACCTCAATAGCTCGCTATTCTCCAAGGTGCATTCCCACACTCTCCTGGGGAAGTGTAATTTTCCTGGAGTAGTCTGTTCCATGGTCTCAATTATCTACTTGGTGGCAGACGGAGGACATTTAAACTGCGATGCAGTGTGTGCTTTTGTCTAAGCTAATTGTTGACCGTGGGGACGCGTGCCGCCTCTGCTGCCGGTGCAGAGATTTGCATCTACTGTACCTAACGGAGGCTGCCTCTGACCTTCAGAATTGATTTGTTTTTTGTTTTTGCAGCCATACAGTTTTGTTGAGTAGTCTGGCTTGCTTTTGTGAGATGACAAAAGCGTTGTTCAGTCAGAACAAATGAGCCTGTCCCCCTCTTCCTTATCCCCCCTTTCTCTCCCTTTGTTGTTATTTGCATTAGGAATCAGTCTGCTCATTCCTCCCGAGGCCATCCCCAGAGGAAAGATCTATGAGATTTATCTCACTGTTCAGAGGAAGGAAGATTTAAGGTGGGTCTCTTTAACACTGCCTAACTGGCAGTCTTCCCTGGATGCCACTAGGCTGTTTGTTTTGATGCTCTACTGTTCCATTAGGAAAGGCTTAGGAGTCTCTGCCAGTGCTGTGGAGGAGGGATGTAAATAAATAACGTAGCCTTTTACCAGGGTGTGCACTATTTAAGTTAAATGAATTGTTTGGAAAACACTGTTTATCTGGCTTGCTGCATTCAGTCTCAGAAGACAGTCATTGTGGCATGCTGTGATAGTGTTATGTTATTACTCAGTCATCACAACAAGGTCCAGCTAGTCAGCCAGTACAGCAGGCTTTCATTATTCTCTGTTACAGCTGCTAGATAATTTGCAGAGGTGACAGTATCATATCCTGCTTACAAGAGACCAGTAAATTCTCACTAATAACTCGATGAGTAAAAGCACTTCATCTGGAGTCATTCCCATCTCTCTCTCTCTTCTCTCCCCGGTGTAGGTTACCCCTGGCTGGCTGCCAGACCCTGCTCAGCCCCGTTGTGAGTTGTGGCCCTCCAGGGGTGGTCCTGAGCCGGCCAGTTATCCTCAGCATGGACCACTGCTCTGACGCATGCCTCGATAACTGGGCCGTCCGCCTCAAGAAGCAGAACTGTGAGGGCACTTGGGAGGTGAGACAGCAATATAACTCCGGCACAAATCCTGCACAGAAAGACAAAGTTGCCACCCAGTGAATTTGTAAAGTCTTACTGAACCCACTGAGAGCTTTCTTTGAAAAAAGTACAAACTTTCTCAGCAGTGACTTGAAACTGGCACTGAAAAGCACTCAGTGCTGCATGGCGGAGGTAGTTCTGGCCCAGCACTCATTCACTCTATAGTGTTTTAAATTATATTGACCATCAGGTGTTTTCTCATTGGGCTGGAACAAAAGCTTGGAAGCACAGGCGCTCTCCAGCTCAAGAGTTGCTAGGCAACATGTTTCTCAAAACAGAAAATTCTCAAAGCAAATTACTGATCCTCAAAGTACTCTCCTGAGTGCTCCTTGACCATTTTTGACCGCTGCTTCCAATTACAGAGTTCCCTCCCCATTTTTTCTATCCGTGAAATTTGAAAGTATCCAGAACTGCCAGACTCCAATAGGATAGAGTTGAGGAGAACGTTTGTGTCTACACACACACACTCAGATACACACACTCACCGTGCAAACAAATGCGGTTTCAGGCAGTATCTTCACAATCCGGAGAGATTGGAAAGGGTGCTGGTGGGCTTCGAAGTGTTAGTAGGTCTTCTTTCATGTTCGATATTGTGCATAAATTATTCAGCCTCCCTGTGTGTGGTGGCGGTGGGGTGTCTGTGGGATGGATTGGCCTGTCTGAGGCAGAGGTTAGACCAGCGCTTTTAATCATCGGCTGGACCAAATATAGCCCAACGGCCTGACTGCGTGTCCACCAAAGGAAAAAGTGCCAGGTGGATGAGAGAATTAGAGTGGAAGCTACCACAGAGAGTGTGGAGAGAAGGGAAATGGAAGAAAGGAGGCACAGAGGGAAAGGCACAGTGGACAAACCGGTAATGTATATGTATAGGAATGATTAGAAAGAGCATGAGGTAGGAAATGTAGCCCGGGAAAGAGGAGAAAGACATTGGAAGATGGTGAAAATGGACACGCAGAAGCAGAAGGAGAAATTAATTGCAAGTCGAGTGAGCGCTCAGTGGCGTAATCGAGCCACCTCGCTCTCTGCTCCACTTGGAAGAAATATTAAGATGATGAAAAAGTGAGACTCCATTGTGGTTGCATAGCAAATGAATTGTGTCAATACTAATTCTATTGATGTAGATGGTGTCTGGTTGAATCGATCCTAGAGGGGCTTGCTGGGCATTTGGCAGGCAGAATGCTCTCTTCAGCTTGATTGGGTAATGAGAAGAGTCAGTCAACTGGCATGATGGGATTTTAGAGAAAATGTTGTCACCTTGGGTCCAATTTGTCCCCATCAAATTAGCCCAGAGAGCAGTGGAATTATCTCATAAAAACTATCCCGCACTGTGATGGGATGGGATATTTTTGTGAGTCTGTCATCTTTATTAGATGTGCAGTTGTGAAACGGCACTTTAGCTTGGTAACAAAGCAAGAAAAATGCAAGATGTTGCGTCTCTGACATGTTTAGATCTGTCTTTATTTTTTCTACTTGGCAAATTAAAGTAGCAATTATTTCTTGTACTGCCAGTTGGTGTTTTCTTTTTCTTTTTTTATAAGCACTTTTCACCATCAGGCAATGGTGTTGTTTTGCAGATAAATTGGCAAGTTGTTTTCACCTTCCTTGACAAATCTCAAAGGCTGAAGGAAATTACGGAAATCCCAACAATCCGATATTTACTGCACCTCTATAGTTTTTTCTTTCTCCAGCACCATCTATTCTTGCCAGGAATCTATTCGAGTCTCCTTTCATGTCAATTGAGTACCTCGTTCATGCATTATTAAGTAAATTGATGGTGTTCTATAGAATGTGTATCTTTTTATGGGGAAATGTGTGTCTTCATGTCAGTTTGGACTAAGTGTAGAGCAGTGAAAAGAGAATTTGAAGCAAGAACAAAGTATTCAATTTTTCCATATTGAAAATGTGATCCTGTATTGTAACCTTAAAGACCTTTGGCTTTTATGTTCTTTTACCTGCATTTTGACCAAGATGTTCCCACTGATTTTAGTGCCCAGACCTAAAAGGTACAAAAAACACACCTTTTAAAAAAAGAAACCCATTTTTTTTCTCACTGTAACAAAATTAAGCTGACTGCAGCAAATATTTACCGATGCACCTTAGATGTAATCATAGAAACGCCATCCCCCCATCCCTTGTCCTCAGCTCAGCACTTGTCTCTACAGTTCAGTATAACCAGCTTGCTTACATGATCCATCTCCTTTTCTCCTTTTAAAAAAGCCTTACTTTACTTTTATTATTATCAAACAAAGATAAATCTTCCCCCCGCATTCTAAAATGGTAATGAATACTTCCCTGTTTACGAATGAGTAAATGAGTAAACGAGTAAACGTTAATGGTATTAGTGATTTCCTGTGCTTTCATAGAGCACTAGCCTAACCCGGGGATTTTATGGGGTTAAAGCGGCCTTAGAAATTTCCCTGATACTTAATCGGTCCCTCACAAAGTTCTTAGTCCCTGGAAAAAAGTTCCTGCAGGCACATGGCAGAAGGAACAGAGATTGGGGCTATGCCACTGCAACAAACTGTCTTCCTAACAACCCCTTTATATACGCAGAACCACACATACAGACTTCAGGTGGCCAGGCAAACACATTACCCTTGCCTCCTACATAAAATGGTTGCTTGACCTTCCATCCACTCCTTTTTTTCTCCCGCTTGCTTCTTCCAGGATGTCCTGCTGATGGGAGAGGAGCTAGTGTCGGAGCCCTATTACTGCCAGCTGGAGGCAGAGACGTGTCGGCTTTTCTCCGAGCAGCTGGGCACCCTTGCCCTAGTGGGAGAGTCCCTGCACATGGGCGCTGCCAAGCGCCTGAGGCTGGTGCTCTTCTCCGACGCATACTGCTCCACGCTGGAGTACAACATCAGGGTCTACTGCATGGATGACACACAAGATGTCTTCAAGGTAAATGGTGACAAATGTAGTACTGCCGATTATTCTGTTTGGCAGGCAGTTTTTCAGCCCGAGATTGCATGGGTGATGGGTTTTGCATCACCTGAGTGATAGGTAGACTATTATGTGTAATAGCATTGTCTGTCACATTGGAAGGTTGGTAGGAATCAGTGCAGGCTAGCTGGAGTAAGCAGTTGCCATGGTAAATTGAACAATATTGCAGGCCTGATTACACCATGTGCAGTTCAAGGGTGTGTGACTCTTGGCACTGAGTCTGCTGTAACAATGCTTAAGTCCAGGTCAATCATGGTATACAGTACAATCTCTGTTTCTCTTTGCGTGTCGACAGAGATGTTTAATTCCTTATACACTGTCTGACGGTTCCGCATGGCTGCCGTGGGCCAAGAAGTTTCCCATCACTTTGTTCAACAGCATATTTCGCTTCTCTTTTTGCTCTCCACATGGACAGAGTATAATCAAGCACTAATGCCTTCCTCCCTCCCCCGAGGACTGCCTCTGAGTAGCCTGTTAAGATTTCATTTGCATGGTTAATTAGTAAATTAAAAGGAGAGCCTGCCCCAATCTTTTCCCAGCAACCCCTGTGCTCTCTCTCTCTCTCTGCGCACCTCTCTTTCTCTCTCCAAGCTGTTCCTCTTGGTCTGACACCACCCACAGCCACAAGAGCCACTTCCCACTCGAGTCCACTTTTGCCAGCTGTAATGGCTGACCTCCTTGTGCAGGAGTTCGCCACCAGCACAATCTATGGATGGCTGTGGGACATAAACAATGCGAGGCAGTGGGGGCTCGAGCTGAAATTAGCACTCTCACATTCAGGGAGCTGAAGATGAGATGAGAACCTTGCACAGGCTGTAGCTATGGGTTGAGAATTACCAGCACCTCTCCTAGCTTACATCTGTCTTTTTGTGGCTCATTTCTGCCCCTGCTGCTATCTTTCTCTGTTTCTGACAGCTATTGCATGATAGCAGTAGCGCACAGGGAAATTGCTGGCTGAGATTCAACTGTGTTCTTGCTTAGAAATAAATGTAAAATATACCACACAGGAGGTAAAGGCTGTACAGCAGATGCAGCTCTGCAGAGGAGGGTCTTTTGTTTGCTGATAGCTATCAACTCTTTTTGTTTATTCCTTATCAAAGCAGTTATAGCGATAGGGTTGTCTTTACATATTCAGATCATTGGGTGACCTAGTGGTGTTTTACTGCAGTGTGACTGTTGAAATGACCTTGCATGTCCTGAGTTGGATGCAGGAAGGATGCTGGTGCACAAAAACTCTTTCTCTCCCCCTCTCTTTCGGTGTCTCTCCCCCTGGCTAGCTCTTGTTCTGCTATTCTCCCAATCTCTTCGCCAGGAAAAGGACATCTGAGCTTGTTGACTCCAGCACTTGTGCTGCCATACTCTGCGGCTCCCTTGACGCCCTTGAGTGCATTAGCTCCCCGTCTCTCACACAACCTGGTCTGTGGTAAGCCACGGTGTCTCCAGGGTTTTGTAGTTTTTAGTGAGTGATTTAGAATGTGGCCCATACTGTTTAGTAATCTCGACTTCACACTGCTCTTGGTGCTATTATGGAGGGAGCACTTCATTTAGCAAGTACATTAACCACTTTGAGTGGAGATTAAACTTCCCTGGAGAGGTTTAGCCTTATCACTAATCACTATCTTTAAAATGCACCATTTATGATTAGACTTTCACTATGGCTACCATTAGAGTTAATTGTAGTGTGTAACAGTAGTGCAGTAAGAAAAGAAGGCACAGTGGAGTGGCACAGGAGCATTTCTTATGTTTCTGTTGATGTACAGTACACCTTTAGCGCATATGAATTTTATGGCAGTATTTGCAGCCTGCTAAGACACTGCACCTGCTTTCTCCAGACAAGAAGTTGACTTTCCATGCATTAAACAGGCTGTACTTTTCATGTCAGATGAAAAAACATAACATAATCGGCACTTTTCTGCCTGTGCAGCAGCAGGAAGAACGGTAGAAACCAGAAGGGCTTTCTCTCGCGTCCCCTGACTGGCTGTCAGTCTTCTCTGACAAGCCGCATTCAGCAAGAATGACATGAACGCACACCCACGAACATGTGCACACACACATGCACGCTACATTTATGCATGCTGTACCATGCAATCTCTTATCTCCCAATTACAGCAGATTAGAACCAATGTTATTGTCTTTGATCCTAAGTGTGCGGGGGCTCTGGGGAAACAGTGACATTTCCGTCTGATGCCTGCCGTATGTTAGCAGGGCTCTGCCGGGACCAATTAAGTTAATATTTAATGTGTGTCCCACTCTTGATGGGCCCAGCCAAGGCTGGCGCAGCAGCAGAGGAGACATGATCTGCGTTTGGTAGCGCCCTCAGTGTGCACTCAGTTGTTCCCAGCGAGACCTGTGGGAGAGCTTCACTGATGTTCTGCCATCCCACCACTGATTGAAACACCTGCAGTGAACCAAGCCTCTGACTCAGTACAGAGATAGACCTAACAGCATCATCTAATTAACTGGAAGGGTGCCAACCAAGGTGTCTTTTTAGTGTGGGAATATAATGCAGCTCGTTTTTTTAACATCTTTCTGTGTTATTTAGAATCTGTCAGCTTTGGTGTGCAGGAGAAAATACTCGGTATGTTTACCACTGAGTATAATCCACGTTTGAATCATGAAACAATAACAGAATATCCCGGTGTTTATTGATAACCAAATGTTCTTCCTTTACGCCCACACGTCTGTGTTTCGTAAGGCCAATGTTGTTGTACAGTTTAAAAAAAACATGTAGAATGATTTATAAACCACCCACTTTCTGTCAGATTTATTTTTTACAGAGGTTGAATCACAAGTCAGTTTTTCTTTATTGAGCGCTCGACTTTTGAGGGACCACCATGAATACTAATCCAGTAGTTATTGCAATAAATATCTGTAATACGGCAACCATAAAACGACAGTTTGTAGGCTATGTGGATCACTCACCTTGTGTTGCCTTGAATTCTTGAAGAAACTTTTCTTACATACACGCCGAAAGAAAAATCACCAAAGGGAGTAAATCTTTGATGAACCGAAGTAAATGCAGAGCTTGTTTAACAAAGGCAAAACCACATCCAAATGGGCCTGAAAAGTAAAGCCAGGTAGAGAATGCCTCAAGCTGCTTTCTCTCTGTAATGGCCAGCAGAGGGACACTCCACGGATTGCAAAAAGAAGTTTAATTGTATGAAGGTCAACAGGAAAAATATTGTTGTTCTCACTTGATTTATTACCTCAATTAACATTTTCCTCATTAGTGTATGGTCCTGATCGCTGGTTTATTAGTGTCATTTAGAGTGAAATGGTCAATGAGCAGGATATACTTTAGGGCGTGGCTACCTTTTGATTGACAGGTTGCTTCCACTGTGCAGTGTGTTCTTAAAAGTCGTATGCTGAGCACGACCAACCACAAGCATCTTTACTACATTTTACTATTTACAAGACCTTGTAACTCACAGTGAGACAGTAGTGACTTTATTAGTACTGGGAAAACAACTGACCACTTTAACAATGACTATTGTTTTAATATTACCATATAAGTATTGTCATTGTGAGTATGTTATTGCGCTGTTGTTAACATTTATCTCAAAGCATAGCCTCTTGGAATTGCAAGTATGGTTGAAGACTCTTTAATCATAATTGTAGTGAGTTAAAGTGACATTTAGCAGCCATAAAATGTCCCAAATGGTGAGAAAATATTTGACTGAACTCCCTTTTTACTCCCAGTATTGTATTTCAGACTTCAGAATTTACACTTTCATCAGTTTTCATGTAATGAGGCCAATACATTAAGATTTTTGTCCCTTGATTGTAAAAATGTATGTTCTGCTGTTAAATGGCTGTTTAATTGATGTCCAACTGGTTAAACAGTGGCTCCTGCAGTCTTTTATACAGTGTTTGACCTCAAGCTATTATTCTTATTTGCGTATAAAAGGGCTCATAAACAGTTTATGTGCTTCATTCACTATGACGTTTTCTTTCTAAGATCCTGAGCAGGAAGCCACATCTGAGCAGAAACTTTTTGCTTTAATGTATCCGAGGATAGAAAACCCACATGTACATAGCGTAATACAGTTTTTCTGATCCCCTCATCATAATGGTTACTGGCAAGAAATTGCAGAGGAAAAAAACAGCAGAGCATAGCCCAGTAATTGCTGGCATTAAGTTAAACAAGACAGTCAGCTTTATCACTGAGCCCAGCAGAGAAATTGTTTCCATATTATATTTCTATGTTCCTGTGTGCTGTTTTCTCCCATTCTGCTCTGCGATTTATCAGGCAGAATGTGCATCTTTTCCCAAGCAAACACGGTCCCCATTTATAACTGAGCAGACAAGTCCCTTCTATTTGTAGTTATTAATCAGAGTTGACTGTAGCAGGCACGGCCACTGGAGCTCAGACTGATAGACTCTCAGTCAGAGAGGAAAAGCCTGTCACATCCTGCTGACAAATACACAGATTTATGGAGCCCACATAGCCAGGCTACTCTCTATAAACAAATGCATTTGCCTGAAAAGAGCAGCTCTGAAAATGGATCGTCGTTATGAATGCACATTTTTAAACACACAAGGATATAACATTGCTAAGAGAGAAGAGAGGTGAAGATGAGTTTATGAGGGTATTAAAGGCCATGTATCTCTCTGTGTTTCACATGATGTGTACTTTTTTTTTTAAATTAACTGATCAAATGTTAGTTATAATCCCCATCAGAGCTAGTTAGGTTAATCGGTTTATTACACACACCAATCTAGAACTGTGGATGACCATGTGTAATAGCTTGACCTTGCCGTGAGGAGAGTGGCATATTTTAATCTGCAGCTTTGAACTAAACCAGTTATATTTTTATATATATATATGTATATATATATATAGACCTCTGGTAATACTTTGATTTGTTAGGACCGTTTTTTTTCTGACGGCTGGCTGACTTTGTTGCAAGAAAGAGTTTGGTGCAGCCACTAACCTCTTTCTGTCAGCACCAGCCCGAAGAGATTAGCTGTATGAGTGTCTCTTGTTTCCCAGTGGAGCCCAGCCCCAGTCCATCACAGTCCCAGCTCTGGTCCAAGCCGAGAGGATGAGGGGATGGGCGAGAGGCAGGGTGGGAGATGAGTGAGGGTGGGAAAAGGGGGTTGAAGTCATAGAAAAACTGTGGCCATGATTGCAGTAATCCTGTTATCTCTCCTTCTAAAGCTGGCCACTCTAGTGACCTGGAGACACAAATGTTAAGCTGCCTCTGTCTCTCCTCTCTCTTGCTCCTACTCTTTTCACTCCTCCCTGCTCGATCTCACTCTCTTTAGCCAGCCTCATTGAATGTCAGGGGGTGGTCTTGGCTCTGCCTGAGTCTAAATTCACAGTCTTCACACACACCACAGGCTATCTCGAATTCCGTCAGAACAAAAGGGGTTTTTCTCCTGCAGTACTTGAACTTCTCGCCCATCTCATGCATCTTAATGCGTCCACAGTTGTACGGGGTCAGGGTGTCTTAAGGAGAAACTGCTCCTCTTATCTTCACTGAATGGGGACACTGTTTAGCTGAGTTGATGATTAATATGTGATTTGATAAACTAATTCAAAACTTTGCATTGTTTCCCCCCAGGAAGAGTAAATAATATGGTCAAATTTAGTTTCTCATCTATTAACTCGCTCACGCTGTCATTTGTTAACAGGATAATGGGGCGTAAAGAGGGCCATTATTCTCTCAGTCCAGAACATATGCTGCACCCTGCACAATAACACATTCTTAATATACACACAGGAACTCAGGAGCTCATAAACTAAATGCAGACAAGACAGTATAATTTGAAAATGAGGCTTTAAAGGGATATTCCTTGCAAAATCCAAAATATGGCATGTATGATAGTACAGTTGGCAAATTTAGTTCAACAGAAAAAAAAGTTTCAAGGTCTGTGGAATATCTTGAGAAACCAGGTCATGATTTCTAAAAAGAAAATTCATCGCAGTTGACAGGCTTGCCACAGGCCATGGAAAACCTGGAGATTCAAGTGAAGTGATTAAAATAACCAAATATCCTGGGGAAAAAATACACCTACACCCAAACTCTTTTAGTTCAGTAATTTGAAACTCTACCAAAATATGTTGGTAGGTTAAGATGCAGCCTCTGACAGTGACATAGTGGGTTCACCAGACGCAAGATTAAAGGTCCCCTTTTAGTCCCTGCCATGTGGAACATACTTGCAATGATTGTTCCTGATCTTCTTTTTTCCTAGAACACCCATCAGAAACACCCTCAGAGAAGCCCATTCAACATGCTGTTGAAAAGATGGCCATGTATCATGAGTCATATTTCCAAAAACAATTCACATCACATCAGCCAGTCTTGTGTGTTTTATTTTTAGCAGCATCATTGTTATGCTACTTTTAAAAGAGACAATGCTGTAGTTAGTGATGGGTGTAGCTGTCACCTGCATAAAACCTTGTCAATACTAGGCCTGCCAGTCAAATAATCAGTCAGTGGCTCCATTCCAGCAAAAGCCAAGATTTGACAATTTGACATGATGTCAAGAACCTACTATACTGTTGAAAACTGGTTCAGTAGACATAATATACTGTATCTAACAAAAGTGAGTATAACCCTGACATTTTTGTAAATATTTTATTCTATCTTCATGGGACAACTCTGAAGAAATTACACTTTTGATACAATGTAAAGTAGTCAGTGTACAGATCAACACAAAGCCATTAATGCCTCAAAGCACTGGCAACAAAAGTGAGATAACCCCTCAGTGACAATGTCCAATTTGTGCCCAAAGCAACAATATTTTAAGTGGCCACCAGCAATGCCTTAAGCCTTCTGGGCATGGAGTTCATCAGAACTTTTCAGGGTGCCACTCCTCCATGGCGACCTCACGGACCTGGTGGATGTTAGAGACATTTCCTTCCTTCACCAAGCCTTTGAGGATGATCCACAGATGCTCAATAGGTTTTTTTGTTTTTTCACTTTTTACTACATACTGTAGTATTGCATTTATTAAGATTGTGGACATACTGTTATATTGCATTTCTTTGATATTTTGAACATACTATACTATCACCATGATCATTGTAGTACTCTTAAGCTCTTGTCAAAGATATGAATTGAAATAGGCCATTAATATGATATGTTTCTTATCTTATGTGGCTTTTTGGATTCAGTGAGCACAAGATAAATATTTTAAGACACAACAGGTGAAATTAGATTTTATCTTATTTCATCAACAAAAAAAAATGGCACCTGTGCTTCTAACTCAGTAATATTTGTGAGATCGCAGTTAAACACTCATCTAATAAAAATCATCACAGCTAAGAAAAAAGATGTAGCTCTAATTTTTTGGGGGAGAACTACTCTTTTTGAAGTAGGAATTATATCAGCGCATGTTGTGTAATTCAAATCAGTAAGAGTGTCCCTGTCAAGTAGTGGGAGTGCCATGACCTAGACCCTGTTTGATTGTAATCCTGCCGTGTCAGCCTTCAACCTGACAAACTGCTAGACAGCCGAGTTAGTATTCATTCTAGCAGCTATATGTTGATAATCAGATAATTGGCATTCTGCATGCTTTCTCCTGCTAGCAGGCCTAAAGATCTGCCGCTATAGGTCAAAAACCCGATCAAAGTCCACGAGCCCCAATTTGCAATGCTAATCGCCCCCAACAAATAATTGTGCTTAAGAACTGTGTTAAATGAACCTCTCTGGAAGCCCTCATAATGTGCCTTTTGTCTGTGTAAGAGACATAATAGCAGAGGGCTTTTAATTCTGTGGAGAAAGCACTGCCCCCTGTTATTAACTCATTAGACCTCGACGCTTTGATTCAGAGCCATTGTCTGACCTTCCCGCTCTGAGTAAGTGGGCTGGGTAACATCACAAGGCGCAGTAAGGAGACTATACAAGGCTAGATCCATACAGTCAGATCACTGTACATTTTTAATGTGCTGTGGCATTTGGGCTGAGAGGAATATACCAATTGAGATGTATAATCACAGGGGGCATAATATTCGTGTTAACAAGAAGATAAGCACTAAGCAAACATGGAAATTAACAATGCGCTGAGCAAACATAGAAATGCAATTCTCGGAAAGTGCTCATTCACTGGAGGAGAGAGCACATCAAATAACAAAAGCAGGTAGAAATTCAAAATGGATAATTAACAGCTTCCTTTCCATTATAATTGGAATGAGTCTAGCCCATTCCTGGGAAAGAGGGCAGAAAATTCAATCTGTGTTGCACAGATAGAAATTACTGCCATTCTCCACCTTAATTAGATGTCTTTGCTGAAATCATACCATGGGCAACCATGCTGGCATGCAGCGCTCAACATATGGCCACTATCTATACACACATCTCCCTCACGCAGTGTTTGTCTTTGAGATATGTCTCCTAGACTCTGAGGCACATTCTGGCTGCCTGTTCTCCCTCTGCTGCCATCTTGTTTCTCTCTTTAGACAGATTAAAAGAACATATCTTATGACTGAGGTCTTTTCACACTTCTCATTTCAGAGGTCTGTTATCCTCTGTTGTAATATGCTCTTCTGATCAGAGGTGGCACATGTGAACACCACCCAAAGTGCCAGATTCTTAAAGACTTGTTCAGCACAAAGCATCCAGCTCAAAATGAATTGATAGATCAGAGGAAAAAGGCGGCGGATATTATCATCCCATTCCAGATGGTCATTTGGATGGCAACAAATGGTCCACTGAGCAAGTCCCACAGAGATTAAAATATTAAGCATGCATTTACAAATCTCTCCTGGCACAAAAACAAAAATGAAATTAAGGAGAGTCGCCATGCGAGAACAATGAGCAGTTGACTAATGGCTCGTTCACTTACTTCATCACAGCCCAGGTAGCTAGTAGGCCGGGATGGCTGCAGTATTTGCATGCTAATGTGGTTGCTGGGAGCCGGGCACACACACACTGAGGCAGGGGATCAACCTTGTGGTGACATTAAAGTGCTGTGGAGACAGGTCGGTCCAGCCTGCTGTGGCCGCATGCAGGGACGCTGTCTTCCCTCCTAAGATGTACTATAGCCCTGCCTCATGCCTGTGTGTGTGTGTG
>JAOWBC010001868.1:9031651-9045930 GCA_028566105.1 Hypoplectrus providencianus | reverse complement strand
CTGTGGCCGCATGCAGGGACGCTGTCTTCCCTCCTAAGATGTACTATAGCCCTGCCTCATGCCTGTGTGTGTGTGTGTGTGCGTGTGTGTGTGTGTGTGTGTGTGTGTGTGTGTGTGTGTGTGTGGTCCATCCATTACAGATGTCTTCTTTTGTATGTCTTTGTTTTTCTCTGTGTGTATGTAGACAAATGCTTGTAGCAAACTGTACAGTTTTGTGCAAGTGATGCACCATAAAAGGTGTAAACAGGAAACCTACACAGTTATGGATTGTTTTCTGCATTTTCCCTCACCTCTGTGACTGTGATGGTAAATGCACTTCCTCTGTGCCCTGATGCCTCTCCTCTCCCTGCCTCTCTCCCTCTTTCATCAGGAGGTGATGCAGATGGAGCGGCAGCTCGGGGGTCGGCTGATTGACGAGCCTCACGTCCTGCTCTTCAAAGACAGCTACCACAACCTGCGCCTGTCCATCCACGACATGCCCCAGGCGCACTGGAGGAGCAAGCTGTTAGCCGGCTACCAGGTGTGTTGGGCGGCCCTGGGGGGTGCAGGGGCAGGGAGTCACTCCGGATCAGAGCAGGAGCACGTAGATGTAATAGAGGTGCCGAGGCGAATATGTCAAATTTGTGTGTCAGCAGTTATAGGGCTTTCTAATGTGTTTGTTTGGGAGACTCAATTTAAAATCCATGTTGTCTTGAGTTGTTTTAAATTAGCCATCCAGAGAAATTAAAGAAGAATGGAGTGCGTGTCCGTGAAAGCAATGTTACTGAATAATCAAAAGTTCCTCAGAAACTTTTTATTGGTAATGAGGGTCTCTCTGGAAACTACTTGTAATTTTAGTTCTATCAGAGCTTAATTAAGTATGTTTTGTTTTGGCTTCAGTTGATCACTTTAAAGATTCACACAAATGAGTGTTTTTCAGTCTGTTACTGCAGGACTTCTCTGTCCAATAACCTTTCCCTTCTTGGCAGTGTGTGCAACTTTTAGTCATTTGTTGGAGGGGTGGGAATCTGTGTGCACCTCTGCGCAGTACAGTGTGCATGTTTTGTCTGCTGGGCTTCAGCATGTGGTGTATATGTGTGCATAATGGAGCTGGGCTGTGTGCACTAACCCAGAGCTGCAAGCTGATTGATTATCCTAGCTGTCGCTCTCTCTCACAGGGAGCTCAGATGAAATATAGAGCAGTATGTAAATATCTGAAACTTCCCTAGCTGAATGTTGGAGCCTCTCCACCTCTACTGCACTCTCCTACCTGCAAGGCCCACTGCACTGCAGCCCGGCGACGACATGAGACATGAGGGCTGTTCAAAGAACGAGAAAAAGCTCTGGCTGTAACTATGTAAGCATTGAGCACCAGGTCCCCATAGAGAACACACGGGCTGTGCCAAGCATGCAGCGGCAGCAACAATGCACCCAGAACAGAGGCTTATTCCTCTGGACTGTGCCTGTTCATTTGGAAGTGTTATTCCCCTCTCAGCAGTGCGGTCAAAAAAGGCCTTTAGTCTCCCTGGGGCCCCGGTGAAGACTTTTGTACATTTCACCCTGCTCCCGCCTTCATCCATCTGCCTGGGTAACAGTGCCCCCGTTTGGCTAGCACCGTGATCTGCAGCCCCACTTTGCTCTCAGACTGAGTTCTTGTCAGCTGTTGAACCCAGGGTGAAGTGAGGAGTTATGTGCCCTGTGTTTTGTTTTTTTCAGGGTTACCACTTTGCCTCTCTGGGGATATGCAAATGATGCATGAATATGGAGCAACAGAGAGAAAGATGTAGGAATTGTGATCCTTGAATAAATTCCAGCAAACACAGCCCGGTAGACAAAAGGCTGGTGCTGTTCAGTAGCACTAGGCAGAGCTATTATGCGTGCATATACATCTCTGTGTCACATGATGTGTTTTAGATTCAAACGAGAGCTGTGATGTTTCAGCTTTGGCACCATCAGAATTATTTGTAGCTCTGCCCAGAAATGCACACACAGTCACATAGAAAGAGAGGCGGAATCAACTGAGAAATAATCGCACCAGTTGCCAAGTGTTGGAGATATAATCCGTTGAGATGCCTGCCTTCTCTCAAATATAATGGAACTACATGGCTCGTAGCCAAAAAAAAACTCAAGTGATGTCTCTGTCCAGAAGAAAGAGTCTCTACATGAATATTCCCAACACACAGCAACTCACACCAAAACAGTCTAGCTTAAAGAATAGCACTAAAGGGAAGAGAAAAAGGATCTATTTTTGATTTCAGGTTAAACTTTCACTTTCTGACCTAAAATACAAAGTTCGATCGCAGTAAAGCAGCTCAGGCAGTCAGTCAGATATTAACAGCCCATTATCTGCTTTTAACTTACCTGACTGTTGTCAATCTGCTGCCTCAGATATATTTAGTCATTTTCACCTCATGATGACAGCTTCTGTCAGTGTAATTAACGATGAGCTCAGTATATTCAAGGCAGGTGGTCCTGTTATAGCGTGTTTCAGACATGCACTTCTAACTGCGCTGCTGTGTTGCCGTTAATGTGTGCTGCGTGTTTTTCTCCTGCAGGAGATCCCGTTCTACCACATCTGGAACGGTTCCCAGCGGTACCTGCACTGCACGTTCACTCTGGAGCGGCTCAGCCTCAGCACCTGCGAGCTCACCTGCCAGCTGTGCGTGTGGCAGGTGGAAGGAGAGGGACAGAGCTTTAGCCTCGACTTTAACATTGCCAAGGTAACGTTCAGCATATCAACCCGCTTACAAGCAGAAATGAGTTACCCAACAACCATTTCTTAGCATTTTTATGACTTGTAAAGAAATTGTTCTCATACTGTGCTTGTTTTCTGAAGGCTGTGCTTGACGGCTATCATTCCCTCCAGGACACCCGGGCTGTGGACTCTGAGTTTCTGTTAATGGACAGTAACGCCACAGCTCTGGCAGGGCCCAGCGCCTTTCAGATCCCGTACCTCATCAGGCAGAAGATCTGCAGCAGCTTGGATGCCCCATGTCCCAACGGAGCCGACTGGAGAATGCTAGCACAAAGACTTAAACTTGAGAGGTAAATACCAACCGTACAATACCATAATACCTTATCTGATCACTGATCTGTGGAGCGCGCTGGAACAGGCAGCTTACACAAAGGCTCTCAAGAAATGCAGCAGAGCCTCATTTATCCAAATCCCTCGAGGTTGAAAAGCAGTATAGGTACAATGCTCGACACATGGCTTGTTTAAACATTTAATTACATTGATTGTGAAGGGTCATTCTAACGTAGAGGTTAAAATATTGCTATGAAACTTCACTGTGCACAATCAGAGCAACACAGCAGTCGAATGTTTTCCCTGAAGTTCAGGTAAACAAAGTTCTGCCTTAGTAAACTAATCCTCATTTGACACAGCCAACGTTATAGGATTAATGTAGACTTGATGGATACAGCTATCAACTGAGTGAAAACACGACCCCCTTCTTCCTCTTTTCCTCAGGAACAGGTAAGCAGCTTAAAGTCTTCAGCTAAACTTGTACCTGCTACATTCTGCTTAACAGTTGTAATTGGAAAGGCGGCAAGCTAGCTGCCCATCAGCGGCAAAAAAAAAAAAAAAGGGCCAAAATGGGTTTGGATCGGTGCCGACCTCAGTTCATTCTCACAGTTACTGTACTTTATCACCTGAGTACCTGTAACAAAAAGCAGCCAAGCATCGATTCCTTCTCCTCCAACAATTTAATTTCTACCTCGTAATGAAATCAAATAGGTACACTTAATTTGTCCAATCAACTTTATTTACCCCAATTAATCACAAATGGAATTGATGTACTACAGGTTTAATTAGTAATGTTTTGCTCAACATAATCAATTCTCATTTGGGCCTGAGGAAGGAACAGCCGCTCTGTTGTTTGATCTGTCCTTAACAACATGTTTTCCTGAAAAGGCAGCAGCTCCTTGGCATTCTGTCATGCTGTATTTCTGTGTTTGTTTCTGTGCGTATAAAGCGTTCAGACCGAGCGGAACGGGACCAATCAATAAAACTTAAAATGCCAAGAACCTTTTATTTGATCTTTCTCTCCTAAGACTGAGCAAACGGCTGTGTCTGAGCCATACAAGATAAGCTCGTGTTTCACACAGCGAGGTGAATAAGCGGGGCTGACACATCGGACGCTAAGCTCTGTCTTTTTTATCTGAATAATGACACAGAGGTTCGTTTCCCAGACAATTTTTTGACCAACACTTCTCTTTGTTGTGTTCTCCCGACGGAGAGGGAAGGCTGTGTGCACTATAAAATCCAATTGATTCGAAATAACAGAGTGGCAGTGAGTTTTCTGTGCTTGTGTGCAGCCAAAGCAGACACATGCTTATAACCATCACAGAATACTTCAAAAGGACACAGAAGATGCAAAGAAGTAATGGCCTCTGTCTGACCTTTCTCAAGGTGAAGGGGTGCTTTGGGCTTTGGGCACAAAAAATCCACAAACCCACAACACACAATCCTCCATTGTGCCATGAGTTTACACTGTCCTCCTTTTTTTAATGCCATGTGTGCTCTACATAACAGTTGAGGCCCCAGACATTTAGAGAACAGAAAAAGGCCATTAAATCAAACAAGTATCTTTGGGTACCGCAGGGATCAGGTCCCACTCAACATCAAATATACAGCTGGCTGGGGCCACTGCTTTGTTGTCATTGATTGGGTTTGATCGTAAAGGTTCTGCTCCTAAAATGGAAAAGGTCACTTCCGACTTAGCGGTAAAAAGTCTATATAGGATTTACTATATGGGATTTAAGGCCAATTTCAGCATCAAATAAAGAGGAATGAGGCTTATGCTGTTAAGCTTCAAATGAAAATTGCCTGAGATTCTGTATTTGATGGCAGTTTCAGCAGCAAGACTGTATTCTTGTACCTTTTATCATTTTTTTACTTAGTGCTTCAACGCAGCATATCGGGATGTAGCAATATAACACACAATAAAACTTGACATTGACAGAGTTATAAGAAGCAGCAGTGCTATAAAATACCGGCAGAAAAGGTTTTCCTAAGACTCTGTTATTGTAGAGAAAGTGAGAGACTGTCCGTTTTGATATGTGCACATCTTTTGATGTAATAAAACCGTCTCATTGTTCCCCTCACTGTTATTTCTGTGTTCTCCCCTCTGCAGACACATGAGTTTCTTTGCATCCAAAGCGAGCCCAACCTCTGTGATCCTGGACCTGTGGGAGGCACAACATTTCCACAGCGGCAACATCAACCAGCTGGCCACGGTCATGGCTGACATTGGCAAACAAGAAGCCATGATATTCCTGGTCTCTGATGGCGAGTGCTAACCCAGAAAACAGGGGAGAGACTGGTGGAGGAAAAGTACACAACACAACACAAAAAAACAACAATCACAGCAGCAGGCATCGAAGAGCAGAGCTGTCTCCATGTCCCTCTTCTTCACTTTAGAAGACGTTAAAGGGTTTTATGTAGGATCGAGTAAACACTGTAAAGGCATACTATGCAGGAATTGTAGCTGTTTTTAAACACAATATTCGAACTTTGCCCCACCTCTGGGTCAACAAAATTCAAAGAAGACTCCAGATGTCCTCTCGTTTTGAATAGAGCTGTCTCTGCCTGGCGTTTCGCCTCGCTATCGGAGCTTCTGCAAATACAGATACCACCACAAACTTCAAGTGGGTCAGAAGGGATGACTGAGACTGATTCTTCTTTTATTTTTGAGTCTAATCTTCTTTATTTTGGAAACTCCTGCATAGTATACTTTTAATTGACAGACCAAATGAGAGTTTGGGTGTGCAGGAAATGTATTCATGAACCAAGTAAAGAAAATGCCCTTTATTTTCCATGAAAGTTTGAAGTTGAATTAGTCCACACCCTGGTTCTACTTTCAAGATAACATTAAATTAACTTCATGCCTTTTATATAAAATAGGCCATTTATGGCTAATAAGGAGCAATATGCAAACGCAATGCTTTTACTGATGGCCAATTTTGCAAATTCAAAGAATAATTTTTTAATTCAAAAATCACATTAAATATTAAATTAAAGGGATGCGAAAAAAAAAGGTGCCAGTCATATCAGGTTTAAGAGAGCAGGCAACATATGCAATTGGCAGGTTCATTATGACATTATCTCAGAAAATGAGCACATTTTCATCAAGGTCATCAGGGTCCGTGAACGTCCCCTCCCAAAAGCTGTATAGGTGCACGTCTCATGTGTCATTATCGGTTTCTCTAAACACACACAGACAGCTTGTAGCACATCCTGGACTTGCAGGTCTTAAAATAGATTGTGTGTCAGAGGCCCAAAAACCCGTCTCATCTTGTTTGTGTTTTAGTTCAGCCGGTATCACTACTGTGAATGTAACATCTTGACATCTTGATTCAGCGAGACGCTTCGCAGCTTCCCTGCTTCTAAATCAATATATGTGGGGTTTGGGTTCTTTGAACTTTTTTGAGGGAGGAGTGAGTAATCGCTTCACTAAAGTCATATTTCCGAAGCCATTTCTATTTAAAGCCTGTGATTTTGATCAGTTTATTTCACGTCTTGTATTACCCCCAATCGTTCATTGTGGTGTTGTTCTGTTTATATTCTACTGCTAATGAAGGAGCCATAGGGCCGAAAGGCGATCCAGCTGCATATATGTGAACACTGAATGTCGTCAAAATTCATTTCTGAAAGGACATTTTCTCCATGATTACATTAATCCTGTAACAGAGATGACGTGAAACATAAAAGCCTAGCCAAAAGGGTTATTATCCCATATGAAAACTACAGAACACTTCCCCTCAAAGAAAATCTGACAACGAATTCTTCACAATCTTTACCAGATCGCTCACAGTGAAAGGGTGGTTGTGCAGCTTTGTTTTTATAATTCATAAAGCAATGTTGGTGGGAATTCTGTATTTGCTGTATGCAAATGGTATTTCCACATCAAAGAAGGGCCTGTCTCAGAGAAAGTAGCTCACTCATAATGTCACGCCTGCTCACAAAAGATGCGTCGAAAGGGTTTTTGTTATTTCTCGCCAGGATGGCAAAAACGATCCAGCAGATTCATGCAACAGACCCAAACTGCAGCTACACACTTGCTTAATATATTTCACTACTTTGTATTCATTCATTTTTTGTTGTTGTTAATGGATATGTCAGGTCCGACAATATTCATACAGAGTATCTTTAAAACCCACAGTTTCAGTTATACTTTGACGAGGTGTGAGCAGTCCCAAATTAGCCATAGTTCTCTCTCTCCGTCTGCCTCAGGGTTGCATGTGAAGTTGTCTGTTAAAGTTATAAAGAGAGCCCTTTTCATTAAATCCCTTCTTATTCCAACAGCTCGCACAGCCCATCATACCAGCTCCTGTGGCTTCAACCTTTAAAACTCACTGGAGCCTCTTTTATGATTGTCAGATATTTGGAATGTACTTTTAGGTTTCCTTGTAGTGGGGCAGTAGTGTCTATTTTTTTTTCTTTTTTAAGTCTCAGAAGTTTCTTTTGTTTTTGTGTGGCATCTCAGCACCTGTTTCATCCTGTTAAACACGCCTCCTCTTGACCAACAAGTTTTTACATGCCCCTGTACGATTTGATGCAGAGATGCCATAACATAAATGGAAAAAAATACCTTTTTTTATTAACTTTAAAAGAAAAAAAAACCTTGGATCAAGCCCCTTTCAGACAAAAAATGGCGATATCACCTTAGATAAATCTTTTCATGTTTAAATGGATCATCGTCACATGTAATATGTAAATACTTTTTCTATACCGGCCATGTGCTGTCACTTTGCATACTGTATGTCAGCAGAATTGGTAACCAAAGTTTTATGAATTTCATTTGAGGCCACTACATCCTCACATTGTGTCCATTGAATATAGTTTCAGCATTGTTTTACTTGCAGCTAGAATAGAGTAAGTCAGAGTTGCTGTCTCTTCTAAACTATGGACGTAAAAATCCAAATCATTTCTTTCTCATTCCTGCGCTTTTGTCTTTGAGGCAAGTTAAAGCTGTTTGTTTAAGCAGTAATATGTGTCAGTTTATTTTATCACTTTGTAAAGAAATGTAAATTATATTTTAATATGAAGCCAAAAAAAGACACTTAACTGGCGCAGCATTTGTCAAGTCTAAACCGTGACGTGTTTGCCTATATACTGTTCTTTGGCGATCTAGCAGTGAAGACTTTTTGCAGTGTTAAGGGTTTAGAGACTGTTCTACAGGAAGTTTCTCTACATATTCTGTTTGTCCTTACTCTGCATATGTCCACCTGATTATTTCTCTAACTGTAAGCATTTAAATACAAGGTGGGAATAGTCAGTAATGCTTAGTGAATCACTGCACTGGGACTGTGTGGAGGCTGAGTGGAGAAAGAAGACATCGGTTCTTGGACAGTGACAAGCCAGTGTTGACACAGCATGTTTAGATGAGCCATGGCAGTTGTACAGTCAGACTGTGTGTGTGAAATTATCATCACCCCCGCCATTGTCTTGGATGTGATGTCTAAGCACATTTCAGTAATGTAATTCACCAGCCGCCAGGATGTTCAGCATCTATCTTCACATCTAACTTGTCCAACAAATCTAACAAATCTGCAATTACTGTGTGTGTGATGAATACAGTTCCCTTCATGATGAAGTCTGGGCCTGGTAGTCGTGTCCGTAAAACATATGCTTCGTTCAAGAGTTTATATGTTTATCCCTGAGTTATGGGGGAATCGACGTCTCACAACTGTACTTTTTGTGTCACTCATCAATATTCAGTGTCAAGGACGTGTGTGAGTGTGCGTGTGTTTGTGAGTGTGTCACAGAGAGGCTGGGTGTGTGTGCATACCTCCCCGTCACTCTGACTGAACGGTTTTCTCTTTGAACCAAGAACAATAGACTTCTGTACTTGTGAATGGTTTTTCTATTTAGTTCCTTGATTCAATGTTCCTTGCCTTTCTGCAAGTCAAAAATGCTGTATTTATTACATGCCACAGCGCTTATGCAATTGTATAATCCTTTTGTTTTGTTTGTGTTTTTTAACCTTTTGTGTTCCTTATCGTCAATGTAAATTGTTGTCAAAACTTTTGTGGCAATGGAGAACCTCCTGCTGAAGGAGATTTTCTGTACTTTTTGGACAATGATATGGATTTGTGGGTAGAATTTTGGAAATTCGTTTCTAAGTGCTTTCAAGTATTTACTTGGCCTTATGTATATATATCTATCTATGACATTTCAGAAAGGTATGTATAGTAATTCAACCTGAAATTGTTGTAAATAAATTATATATTGTTAAATCAAGGACTGGATCTCTCACTTGGAACCTTAACTGCTGTTGCTCATCAAATTAATTTGATTGTCAAGCTTCAGAATCTCATCACTCTGATTATGACAGTTAAAGGTATTTGAAGCAATTTCCGTCTTAAATGCAAATTCATGTACACTTGTTTTGCGTCAACCTGTTAATGCTGGACTTTCTCGGTTGTTGACAACAGCCTGTAGACTGATTTGTACTGAAAGGACTCGTGGCGATTCTGCTAGAAAATCTAACGGCTGTGAGGTTTACGCTTCTCCTCTGTAGCTCCCCTACAGCATCAGTGTGCATCGCTAACTAGCTAGATACTACCTGAGTGATGGTGCCAGTGGGCTGACTCAAAAAACAACGTTACCAGCTAAAATAACCTACAACACACATGTTAATCTTGCCATTTGCAAATGTCTTATCAGCTCACATTACAAAGCATAAACACCAGACACATGTTGGATGGCTTCATGAAGCCAATGGGCTTAAAATATATATATAGTATCATTACAGTAAGTTCCCTTATTCTGAATATAATTGTATTTATTTCTAATTCACGCTCAGCCGTATGTATCTTACAAAGCTGCAAGACACGTTGGATATTCATTAACATCCACAGAGTTTTAAAATTAACTTTTGATGTAGAATACTTCATTCAGATGACTAAAGGGCTATTGTAAAAATATTCTTACATCAAGGACAATCTCGGATTCACTAGGGTATTTTGTGCGACAGCTGTTTGTGTAAAGTTCCTTTTTTTTAATAATACCTATTGTACTCTCAACATAACAGAGTGAAAACATTAGAAAGCCCATTGTGCTGTTGTCGGGGAGCAGGTGTTAGTGAGAGCAAAAATAGCCAAAACATCCGTTGATACAAAGTCTTACAGATGGGTTCACATCAGAAGAACACTCGGGCTCAGTGTTTTGCCCCAGCACTTGGCATTACTAAATTATTTTATTTGAAACATCCAACAGCTAAAAACAACACTTACAGGGCTATTCTGAAGCAATATAAATACTTATTCAACCATGACTTGAAAGTACTCCAAGGAAAAATCACAATATCATAGTAACATGAGAGAAAATCACCTTTTCGTTTTTTGTTTTTTTTTTTACATTAAAATATCCAATAACGGTAATTTCAGAGGCTCTGACTTATGTCCTCACCTTAGGAGTGACATATTTAAAACAAGAAAAGCCCTTTCTTTTTGTCACCCACATGTGTGACTATTAAAATTGGATCAATTGAGGATTACTAAATGACTGAAAATTACAGTTATTAACATTTTACTTCTCCCTTTGGCTCCAGTAATCAGAGCACAGACTGCAGTTAGTGCTGCTGTGGAGAGGCGCGGGGGTCCAGTCAAGCAGAAATGGATGGGACACCCCCTATTCCGCTTGACTGGACCCCCATTACATTAATAGGCACTACAGTCGGAGTCAGCGAGAGGGTCGGGGTCCTGAATGGGGCCACCACTTCTCCACACTTTGTGCAGGAGTAGTGGCAGATCATTACTGCAATATGTGAGATTATTAAAGGCTAAATGGCTCCTTCAACTCGCAAGATACTGACTTGATCTTCAGACTGAACAAGGATGAGATAAGTAGAGTCGTGAGAATTCTTCACCGTCTACTACAATTAAATCTAGATGAACTGCAGCTGCACTTTTTAAATGTCTGTTCTTAAAATTACTTAAAAGTGAGGAAGCCTGTTTCTGCCAGTTAAAGAAAAGAACAAGATGAAAACTTTGTGAAAAAGAAAACTGTGGAGGTCATTTCCATAAAAAAACACTTATAATGACTTATTGTCTTTTGAGAAAGTTTATTATTGTTTTAAGATATTAGTAAAACATTCAGAGATAAGTAATTTTAGCAGTTTAATTATTTGATTGTTATGTTGAGGTAAGTTATTAATTCTGAATAACTCTTTATTTTAGGATAATTTCCTATTTTAAGCTTTTATATTTGACATACCATGTCATTATTTTGACCCCAGTAAGTCACTACTTTGAGTCGTGAAATAATTAAAGATAATTAAAGAAAATGTCTCATTACAGCCACTTAAATGATTCTCTTCTTTTCTCTGATCACAGTGGCAGAAATGGGCTTCCATAATAAAGCTAACAAGTTAGTGATGACATGAAACAATTCCTTGACTACTTCCAGTTATACAACACAGCATTTGGCATTACAGGCAGTAACATGTGAGCTGTCCTATCAGCACAGTAAAGTAACAGTATGTGAAGCTAACACCGAGCCTCAAATATAGAAACAAAGTCTGTAGGATAGCAAAAGAGACGGAGTGTAACTGGGTGTGTGGTTTGAAAAGAAGAGATGTAGAGTGTGTGTGAGTGTGCCAGAGGGCGGAGTGGGGTAAAGTGGGAGAGAGACTTCCTCTGAAGACGGAGCTTGCTCGCTCACACTGGAGCAAAGGCATGGCCTTTGCACAGGGGCTTATCCTTCTTCGAGTAGAACGTCTTCCCCTCCAGGTTGATTTGGCAGAGCTTTAGAGATGAAAGGAGACAGAGACAGAGAGAGGGAGACAGATTGAGAAACCAGGGCAGAGTACATATCAGCCCTTAACATTTCCAATGTGAATTTACAGTGTTTTCTACTGGCCAGAGCAGGGACATATTATTTACTTGACTGCGTTTACTCTCAGTTTTCTCCGCAGAGTGACAGAGAGATGGAGGAGAGTGATAGACTGCAGGTGACAGGGCGAGAGAGAGACAGAGGCGAGAGCTCCAGGTCCAGAGATGGAGGCAGATTTTTCAGGTGGCATTGTGCTGGGACAGCCAGAAGAGATGGGGCAAAGAGAGCCCCACAGGGAGCCGTATCAATCAAAGTGACTTACAGCACAGACGAAGCACGTATCGTGCCAGCTGTAGCCCAAGGCCTCCAGAAACCGATCCCCGGCATCAATCTTAAAGTCACAGCCGTGGCATTTGGTGCCAAACATCTTCTCATAGTCTGGAAAGAGAAAGATGAGGAGATGAGAGGAGGTGAGCAGCAGAGACATGTGAGATAACTATCAGAATAAAGGTAATAAAATCATTCAAAAGCGCTTTTATCATCTATGAGATCAGGTCAAGCATCCTCCATCACTTCCACTATCACCATACATATACATCATTTTACTTTTATATATATATATTTGAAGAAACAGAAAGGTTTCCTCCACCTTCTATCATTTCAAAGTGAAGGGTTTCCCCTTTGAAGAGTAGAATTATCCCACTTCAAAAATTTGAGAACTTGAACGATGGCAATAAAGCGAGATGAGGCGGTTTTGCAGCCAAATGTTGGCGCTTCTGCTCACTGAGCATTTGATACTTTGCTGTTTATGTTATTTCGTCCACCCACTGTACATTAGCGCCTTCCACAGTGTAAGGGAGGGATTAGGGAGAGGGGAAATGGCTCCAGATACTTAACTGGATTTGCCAGTCTCTTTCATCACAAGGACTCTGGGGAAAGTGTCAGGTTATAATGCTGCGTCTCGAGAGTGAGTGGGTGCGAGCTGCGGCACAATCCCTGAAAGGTGCTGAGGCAGCAGAATGTTTATCAGAGCTAAAGGCATTATTCAGAGTATGAGTGCTCAGGTTCTGGCTTCGCCTCTGATAAAGCAGCGATCCACGTCAGAGCCTCGGTAGTAAGAGAGAAGCTCGCCGCCCTGCTAAATCATTTACAGCATAATAGAAGAGCACCCACCATTCATAAAATCCAATAGAGAAATGTATGAAGTAAACTGGAGCTAAATAGATTATAGCAGATGAAAACATCAGACTTTATGATTGACTGTGGAACACGCCAACAGATTCATGGTGCCAGGCCCCACAGCAATAATACAACATGCAATGTTTGACAAATAGCTTGATAAAACGGAATATGAAAATTATTGAAGCAAAACTGGGGAGAGGACGCCCTGCAGTGAGCCTTTTTTTTTCCCAAAACAAACAACTTTATCAGAAAATGCACTCTGTGAGACCCCTGAATCACCCAGTGGCTGTGTTTTTCTGTTGTGTACCCTGAACTCCACTGTGCTTAGCTATGGCATCCATTCAAAGTAAAAGGCTTTGACATCTTTTATCAAATAAGCTCGATCACAAACTTAATGCTGCGTGGCGGGGTGTCAGTTCTCACTTTGTTTATTCATGTGTTTACAGCGGGGCGTACTGCGGACTTATGATAAACATTTAAGGCTTGTGTGTTAGCTTCTGGGGTGGACATGGGTTAGGATGTAGTCAGCTGGCACTGGAACCAATCAATCTGCACACTGAGGATTTCAGAACATGCCGTTTTTTATTCTGCAGCCAGAGCTTCCATTTTCTGCTAAAGCAGTACCTTTAACCCTGTGCATCACTGGAGACATTTTTGGCTTTTTTATTTTTAATTTGTTGATTATTTTGGCCGTGCAGATGCATATGGCAAACATTTTGGCAAGGATGTGAGTTGTTTTAGTAGGTTTTTTTTTCAGATTTTGAAAGTTCCACCTCAGCTTCAATAACAAGTGTATAAAAAATATGAAAACATAGACACTCAGATTCAAAAATGTCCCATTGAAACCAATTAAAGCCACGATTGTTAACACTACAGAGCCATTACAGCATAAAGTGACACATGCTTTTATTATTAAATCTGGTTTTTAATCTAGGGCCCTGTAGTTTTTTGCTGTTTTTTTTGTCATTTTCTTTACCCTTTGGGGCAAATACATGCTGTGTTCCTGGTTTCCACTGTAGCCGCTGCTGCTGCTGTATTATGAAGCATTGCAGTGCTCCATGCAATGGATCTAACCATTGACACACCCTACACTGTAAAGATAGACAAAAAATTTAATCCATCCTTTTTTTAATGACAGGGGCACCTCTGAAAATGAAAGTCTAAAAATGAAGGTTTTTTGCAGTTACAATCGGATCAGATCTGATGGTTAAAAGACTTAACTCAGTGAAAGTAGAACATAAAATGAATATCTAATTTCATGAGGATTGCGAGTTCAAATCCCGGCACGGGCACTTCTGTATGGAGTTTGCAGGTTCTCCCCCTGGGTGCGTGGGTTTAC
>JAOWBC010001868.1:9014505-9031551 GCA_028566105.1 Hypoplectrus providencianus | reverse complement strand
ACACACACACACACACACACACACACACACACACACACACACACACACACACACACACACACACACACACAGGTACAGCATTTAAATCTGCAGCAACATTTCCTACTTTAACAGGGAAAACAAGGACAGCTCCAGTGGAACTGTCACAACATGACTAACAAAACAAAGCACACTGGTCCCTTTGTGAAACAAAAACGTTTTTTTTTTTGTTCTACTAGGACCCTTTGTACCTTCCCTTGAAAACTGTTTTTTCTACAATAGTGACCAGAATAAGAACTAAGTTCCTCTCTTATCTGTGAAATGAGATTTAAATTATTTCAAAGTTAGCATAATGCTTGTCTCCAGTGATAACGTGTCTCAGAACTGTTAATTATGCTGACTGGCTGAATCAGCTGCACACGTACAGTCTGTCATTGTGTATATTAACTGTGTTAAATGAGGCGTCATCTGTCCTACAGGTCTTTGACAGGAGCAAACACTGAGCGCATTTAACTCATTTTATCTCATCCTGTCTGGCACCACTGATGTGGCCGTGCTGCCTCACCTTATGATTTTGTTGCAGGCCCCACACACCGGGGTCCTGCCGCTCTCCTCGGGTGCCTGCTGCGCCGCCTGCAGGATGGAGCTGCGGTTCTGCATGGGCGTCGGCTGGACCGGCTGCTGGTGCTGGGTCACCACGGTGCTGGTCTTGTCTGGGCGAAAGCGGTCGGCGAAATTAGGGTCTGTGACCCACGGCGGTCGACAGGATGGCCCTGAACGGCCTGCTGCTGCGGCCGCAGTCTTGGAGCCTGAGCCAGAAAAAAACGTTTTAGAATTGACAGCGCTTGACATTGACCTTGAATCAGGTCACAGTGTGAGGAGTTCACTTTTATATAATATACACGCTATTTCCAGGTGTATGTGGCAGTTTTGTTTCACGTTGTTGCTGCTGATGCTCATATATTGACATTTAATAAGAATCTATTAGCACAACCTCTACTGGATGCTGCTGGGCTTCTTTATACGCATCAGCGGGAGCAGAAACTCACCATCTGGTTTATCTGCTGCCTGGGCCTTGGCAGGTGAGGGAGTTGGCTCAAGGCTGTCGGGAGAAAATGACTAATTAGAAAAGGTACACACACACGGCTTAGTAACCATGGTTACTACTCAATGAACATCATGTGTGGATGTCAGCAGCCATGGCTGTCTCCATTACCTGGTGCCACAGATTACCTTCTGTGTGAACGATCATAGGCATCATTATCATTAATATGCATGACTTTCTCACCTGTAGGACAGGCTGGATGGTTGCTGGAGATTAAGCTGAATGACAGATTGTGATCAAACGAAAATCATAATACAGGTACTTGTATTCTTTAAATTATCCCGATACAGTTTCAGAACTTGAGAACAACTACTGCATTCAAGATTCAGATTTTTTGGTGGCATTTTAGCGGTGTGGTGATGTGGAGTGCAGTGATTATACAGACTGCATGAGTTGTGGCTGATGCTGCAGGAGATGCATCACATGTCACATTAAACCAAAACTTAAGTAAGATCTAGGTACAGAAAGGGTACATTTCAGGTATTGTCTGAGCAGGGAGGTTTTAATGCGACTTGGTACTGGTCTCGAGCCCACTTTTGTCTTGGCTACCGGTCACTAATTAACTAGTTCTGATTGGCTAATCCTACCAACATGATACATTACATCACTGTGGTAGGATGGACAAAAATAATCTATAAACAAGATTGATCTATTTCCCTTACTCCTTAATCACTACATTAGTAGTGGAAAGACACTTTTGCCTGGAATGATCTTGAACGAGACTCGATTGACTGTGGATGAGCTTTTGTCTTGCCTGTATCTGGTCTCAGAGTCGATCAAGTCAGTCTTGACTACAGCTCTGGTATTGAGTACTTACACCCAGCCCGAGGTGAATGTTAAAGTAAATACAGTGTAATAGGGTTGGAATTGATTTGCAGGCCATTTTACATGATAACACAAGCCTCTGAGAGACAAAAATCAATCACGTTATTTAAATGATCAGAGCTGAACGGCAGATACCACGGTGTGTGTTTGGTAAAGACATTGTAGCTTTGCATCAAATGCCTTCGCTCTAACGAGAGCAATCAGAAAGCTGCACATCTCGGACTGATTGACGTCACTCACAGCCAAAGTTAGACAACGAGAGAAATTCAGGCGTGCTCTGCTGTCAGATTTGGATGCAGATGAGTTTTGCTTCAAGCCTGCATGTGCAGAAGTGTTGAAATAAAGGAGTTGTTTCTACATTTCAAAGTTCTGTTACCCGGAGCAAGCGTCACTATATTCAGAAAATCTTCAAACCATGACTGAAGAGGAAAAACAACTTCTGAGCCAAGACAGTGAGCTCTGGAGACGTCTTATCTTGGGAAAAAAATATAACACCGCCTTCGGGCATCCATCATGTTTACATCATCAACGGAGCCATCTACAATACACTAATGAAAGATGATGAAATCACTTCTCATTTGCAATGAAAAAGAAAATGTGAAATGTATTACCCTGCAACCGCCCGCTTCTATAGCATCCCCTGTATCAGGTTAAGTCTGCCTATCAATTACACTCATGTAGCAAAACAACTAAACACAACAAGTTACAAAGACAGGAGAAGTTACAGACTTGCAGCTGGGAGCCATCGAGCAACAAGATGAATAAAACCACTCTGCTGTTTTTCAGCAGCATACTTTGAATAATAAAGGACATTAAATCCCTTTGCAATAGCAAGCAGAAGGCTTCCAGGGCTGGTGACAGAGAGTAAGTTAAATCTCTCTAAATTAAAGAAGGTAAGACCCGTCCTTACTAGGAGATTTTTGGAAAGAAACTACAGCGAACAGAGGGAAATGAAGAGAAGACCATCTCCAGCAGCCGGGTCAAACAAAGGACAGAATAAACTTGTTTCAGCCAGTTTGAAACACAGACTCCTGGTCAGTTGTCCCTTTACCCAACACACTGGCAAGCCTGCGCTTCCGAACCACCCAGAAACACATATCCTGGGCACCACAGCAGCCCGGGCTCCACTGCCCAACATGACCACAGGCCAGTGGCACTGCCTCCCCCAGCCCCTTGAGAGGTTTGTTTGGCTGCACCTCACTCTGGTGGAGGTTGCAGGTGCAAATTGGAGTACATCCTCTACAGCTGCTTATTCCCACCTGGAGCGGCCTGGATCGTGTTTTCTTGACATTTTCACGGCTTTCAACATCCTCCTCCCCCTCCTGCTCAGAGCGATGCAGGTGCACAGTGGCTGCCTCAGACTGTGCAGACAGGAGGCTTTTTTTGTTTGCCTCGACACAGAGTTTTGGACATGCTGCAGAGCAGCACCCCAATATTCCCATGGAACACTTCCTTGACATTTCCTGTTCATTCTTTACTCTTCTGATTTCAGATTCACCTGCATTTTTTTTGGCTTCCTCTCCTGTGGGATGCATCGACCTGAGCAATGAGGAAAGTGGGAGTTTGTTGGCAGCTCAACATCCGGGAGAGAAAGAAGCGGGTTTTGATTTTAGATGGAGCAGGAAGCCGCTGACATATGTCACCCTCCACAGTGTGGAGGTGAAAGAGATTCAGATCTACAAGAACCTGAATGTGACATCTGACAAAATGTGGAAACAAAGGTGGCACATGTCTGAGAGAGGCAATACTTTTCTGCAGGCTGCTATTCATGTGTGCAAGGAGCTCTCTCTCTCTCTCATTCCGTATTCATTATTTACAAGGCATCCAATGGTAAGTAAACTATAGTTTTGTAACCAATGTATAGAGGCTGTTGTTTTGTGACAGTCTCACCTCTTATCCCATAAAGCCTGAGTACTCCAGAATTACTGCGTTTTGTAGCAGTAGTTAAACACGTGTAGACCAAGTCAGAAAACTACCAGTACCTGTGAATGTGTAATGTGATATGGCGACATTGTATTTCTGCAGCAATTTTGTCACTATTTAACTTCACTGCCTAATTTTAATACCCAATTTTAAGATTAATTGATTCACTCCTCCAAGGTCAAATATTTTAAAGGCATAATCTTAATAGCAAAATAACAACAGCTATTTAGTTCCTGAATAAAATGGGGTTTTCCCTTTGAACTATGCTAGTCACCACAACCATTTCACATTTTTTCACCACAACAAAAGGTCAAAAATACATTTTGTATTTGTTTTTTTAATTGTTTTCATTTGTCTTTGTTAAAAGTGGATGATGATAATATGGGTTGTTTATGAGGTTTTAAAGAAAATATAACAAAAAATATGACTTAATTGACTAAAAGCTGCACTTACTCACTGGGCACATCTGCAGTTATGTTTGCACATTTGCCGTTTTTATGTCTGACTGCACAAGTTGTTTTTTTGGAGGCAATGAAAGAAAATCTGAACCCTGATCTTTGGGAAGACATGCTATTAAATCCAGATCTCTGTAAATACTGAGGAAAGCTGATACATAATCATTTTTGCTCAGTGTGCTAGGAAGGTAAAGAATTTGATGCTGAAGAAAATAATCAGAAAAGAGGTGAATATCAAGAGATTTATCCTTTTCAGCTTGAATACTGAATAAACACAAGAAGAGGAGAAACGACAGAGAAGCAAGGGTTGCTTTTTTCAGATGTTTTATATATTTTTGATGACAGCAGAAAAAAAAACAAAAGTACAGATTTATCTTTCCTTTCTTAATGGTTTGAGAAGCATACGAGATGAGGGGGATCACAAATGAAAACTCTAAAGGATGAAGAACTCAATAAATGGAAGCAGGCAGAGAGACTGAGAGAGAGAGAGACAGACAGAGATCAAAGGAGGGTCTGAACTTCACAATCAAAGAAGAAGAACGAACAGAAAGGCGCTTCCCACTGCTGAGACCCCCCTTCCCACCTTCCCACTGTTAACTCCAAGTAACGCAGTGTGAAATGGAAAACAGGGCCACAGACACAGTGGTCCACATAGTTGTCAACAATAATCAAGTCAGAGATTCAGAGGGAGATCTTACACTTAGGCTCAGTATGCAAGGTTCCACTTTGGGCTTTGTCATCTAGGCTATGTTTCTTCTATTTTTTGGTTTGCTTTTCTTATTCTTTTAATTCCCCAAACTTCTTTTTCACCCAATCTGTATCTGAAAGGTGAAAATGTTAACTGCCATTGGATGGTCGGCTATCTTCGTCGTCTTTGTCACGTAGTCGTTGAGGTGTGGCTATCGCTAGCAGGCTCTGGCTGGGCTCTGCATCCCGTGGCGCCTAGGAACTCTCACAGGGTTTGATATTGAGGGCGCGAGCAGACCTGTCGTGGTGCCAATCCCTCAGACGGGCATAGCGGGGACTCTGAATCTCAGTGAGGAACTTTTCCCTGACCGCAAGCAACAGAGATATGAGACAGAGATAGACAGGGAGGAAATAGATTGTAGGGGGGGGAGAATGAATAAATAAAGAGAGCATGAGAGAGCAGAAAGTGGAGTAAAGTGCACAAAAGGTGAAAAAGTTGCAGAGAAATAAAACAGGTGAAACACTACAGACAGAATAAGGAGGTTAGCTCTGCAAGGCAAATATTTAAATGATGGAAAAGTTTCAAATTTTGGGAGATATTCTAAGTCACTTTCTTGCCAAGAGTTAGATGAGAAGATTGACTTTCATATCTGTTTTTTTCTTTTTAAACATGAAGCTACCGCCAGCAGCTAGTTGCTTACAAAGACTGGAAACAGAGGAAAACTGCTAGCACACAATCTGCTGAACAGCCTCTCTTAAGCTCACTAATTAACATGTTATACCTTGTTTATTCATCCATATAAAAATAAAAAGTGTAAAAATAACACATTGTTGTCTTAAGGGGGAGTTTACGTGTCTTACATCTTATCAGGCAGCTCTGTCTCTGCTGGTTGCCTGAAAACACTGCGGTGATAACAAGACTTCAGAAAGTAAATGCTCTTGGCTCAGACTACCAGATTGGCATTTGGATTTTGCTACGTTTGGACAGAAACAGGTATGCCTTTTCCCCGTTTCCAGCCTTTGTGTTATCCTCTTAAAAGCAGACTACTAAACTAAAACGTCTCAAAGTTAAATTTAGGTCTGAAATCTTATACAGGCTTGGTTGACAGGAACTAAAGGGTATTATTACTATTAAATAAAAAAATAAATGGATGTTAAAAGGTTAAACTATCAGATGAGGATGGTATGAATCTTCTCATCTATCACGAAAATGTTCCTTTATTACTTTAATTAAGCCACAAAGCAGATTAGATAATGCATAATTAGATATGCTCAAATCAAACAAAGGCTGTATAAATCACACCACATGCCAGTATTAAAAACAGTTAAATTCCAGGTTCAAAAGTTGAGATAATTTGTAAAGAAAAAGTTGCAAAACAGAAGCTTCCACACACAAGGCCGACATTTGTTCAATTCAGTGCTACTCAAGTGTTTACCTGGACCTCTTCATGATTTCATCATCTGGGTCCTGCACTGAGAGATCCAGGAGAGACACACATTAGCAGGCCTTACTGATAGAGAGGGTGCTGCTCACAGACAAATGATCAAACAGCTGATCAGGTGCCAATCCAAACACGGTAAAGCAACTCCAAGGAGTTTGTAGCTTGTTATGCAACAGTCTCAGTTAGTCCTGATGACTCTGTGACCTACAAAAGCATCTGTAACGCCTCCCTCAGTGAGAAGATTTGCTTCTTCTGTATAGTTTTTCTTAACTCCAGTCCCTGGGTCAGATTCCACGCAAAATAAAGCAATACATGAACACAGGCCCTATGTTTACAATATCCCAGGCAAAGTTTGGTATTGAATGTGTTAGGTAAAAACAAAGCTTTTTTTTTCTTTAGAGAATGTTATTTATGATGTTATATTTTGTAGTTATGGCTGATACTGATGCAGGGTCAGCAAAAGAGAGAGAAAAATAATTCACTAAAGAAGGAAAAAAAAGTTAATAAAAAATAGTTGTGTCTTTCGCGTACTTGCTTTTAAAAAAAGTGAATGCACTAGACGGATCAGGATCTTTAAGACATGAGTGGGCAGTGCTCATGGAAAAGGCTACAGTTTTACACAGCAGGGACCACTAAACCAACTCAAATTCATGCAGTTGCTTTCAGTAGTAGTATATATTAAATCAGGCTCATTCTGCAAAAGTAAAAACATGTAGATCCTTTTGTCAGACTGGTTACAGTCATGACAAAACTCATGTCATTGAAGACAAGCAGCCAGCTGACAGCTGTGGCCCGCCTCTGCAGCTGAAATATGAGCCCCCCTGTTATCCAGCTTTCCTGTGTCACTCACTCTGCTGTCACTCTCACAGATCAGATCAACTGTTCAGGAACAGGTCTTCACCTACACCTCATCTCAACCACCAGAGGAGCCCACCCCTAACCCGTCACTCTTGCTGATTCACTCTGAGCATGCCAGGCCTGATCCCTGACTTACTGAAGTCGGTGCCTGTGAGCTGGGCCAGGATTCGGAAGGAGCGGGACTGGGTGGTGCCGGTGCGGGGCTGCCAGTCCTCAGTGTCCTGGATCAGCCTCTTCTTGCTGCGGTCGTTGGGGATAAAACAGGGCAGGTTCTCCGCCCTGAGGCCGTGCCTGCACACACACCCAGCAGCAGCACACGGCAGGCACGGTTAACACAATCCCATCTAGGGACTACCCACTCACACCAACCCAGCTAAACGGGTGACCTTGAAAATAGAGGACATTCTGAACAGATCATGCAATGCCTAATGCTCAGCATCACAGCCACGCAATAAGCGAGCTAATGGGTATCCATTACTTAGATTCCTCATGGGCACAGTGTAGATGCTCATAAATGGACATTACCGCATTAGAGATCATATTTATAACCATCATTAAAATCAATGGGAGAAATCCTGTCAGACTACAATACCTGGTCTAGTCCGTGGAAGCATTTTACTACATATTAAAGCTTTTATTTTGATAGGAGCTGCACATAAATGCTTTTCATTTCCAACATACTCTCCCACAGGGTGGGAGGTCAACTTTGGCATGCATTTATCAAAAAACAAACAGCGGATGAAAGAATAATGGTTGCTAATTAACTAGTTTTTGTTCTGCAAACAGCATCTGTGAATCTACCCAAAAAGCACCAGCTCTCCTATCTAGTCATATCTAAACTAAGAAGCTGCCCAATGAGCCAGCATGCAACTGTCCCTTACTTGGACTCTTGGTACACATCACCATAGTAAGGCTCTTCAGCCCTGCAGAATAGACCACAGATCAAACTTTAAGTTATCCAAACATGTACAAGAAAAACAGGTCAGCAATTCTAATCTAATACACTGTTTGTGCCTCACAACACAGTACGAGTTCAGCCAATCAGCAACAGAAGACTCTCTGTTCAGAGAGGGCCATGGATGTACGACCCTTAACATTGTTGAATGTTCTCCTCCGGTTTACATTTCATGCTCGCAAAGGGGTGAAAGAATATCAACACCACCTTTAAATTTTTCAAATTTTTCTTTGAAATTACGCTGCTCAAAGCAAGTAAACAAATGAGAAAAGAAGAGAAATGTTGGGGCCCACCATACTACAAATGGCAATTGAGCATGTAACGACAATTTTAAAAAGGCAAAGATTTGGTAAAAATTAGATATACTGACTTCTCATGAGTTTCCATCTGCAGCGTGAGAAGACAAAGGGAAAACAGGAAATAAGAGAAAGAGGTCAGAATTCAGAAAATCAAAACATATAAACATAAAGATGTACTCAACAAACGTCCAAAAATGCTACAGAAAACATGCAAGTGGTGCCACAACACATGCTGTTATTGTCAACAGGCTTTGTGAAAGAAAGACTGCATTGTTGGACTCTTAGATCATCTATTGTCAGGCTGACCTAAAATGACCAGCAGATTTGGCATCAAAACCTCTGCCCAACGTGCTCCTCTCAACCATGTGCACAAATGCTTAACAGAGCTATGTAAATATCCGTAGCATTTGTCAAGAGAAGAAAAACCCTTCAATTGGTTCCTGTGCCATCCCAGTAAGTCTCCATTTTCTTGTGCTTGTCAACGGCGATAAATACCACAGCAGTGACACATCGTGATGTCAGGGTAAGCTCTGCACAAACACCATCAGACAAAACCTGTTTCCCTACGGCAGGCCTAGACACATTAGACGTATGTGTGTTGCATTGAAACGCTTTCTCTCAGGAGATATCAAACAATGCCTTCATCAAAACTTGGTTGACAGTTGTAATTAGGCTCTATTCTTCTTAAAATGACCAGAGGAAGGGGTTTCATCCAATATGTAGAGATGCTTCACAACCATGTGAGTCCTCATGAGAGCAAGTATGGCTACTTAAATAATCCAGCACCAGGGCAGTAAAAGCTGCCGAGAACTCAGCAGAATTTATGAGTGAGGCTAAATACAGCGACAGGCCACATCTCACCACAGTCAGACCACACTAGCACTACCATGACCCAAATTACAGGAACCTGACTGGCCTGTCCTTAAGACTATTTCATGCCATACTGCCACTCTCTGGATCATTTAAAATGCATTTTGATCCATTCCTGGAAGCCATGTAAAATATGGCTGGTAAAATAGAAAAAGAAATACTGGAGAATTCTGGCATTGATTTTATATTTATATTATGTAATTATAGCAGCAAGAGTCTGGTCATGGGAGCAGTATCTTTTAATAAAACAAAGAGCAGAGACGATAGCTGCATTGCAACAGCTTCAGAACAATCAGCTCTCCAACCAAGCTACTGTTTTTTTATTTCAATAATTAATGACCAAAGGATCAGAAGCTGAATTGATCTCTGAAGTTTTCAAGGAAAGACTGAAAGTATATATTTTTTTTAACATACTGATTTTACACATTCCATCTTCATGCTGATTTAGCAGCTTAAATATGACTCACATAAAAAAAATCCACTCAGAAGAATAGTAAAAAGATGTCCAATGATCAAGACTCACTGCTGTACAAATTATAGGGTCGTACAGCTTTAAGTAAATCCACGCTAGAGAAGCGTGGAATTTGTTTCAAAAATAAAATTCCAAAATAAGAGGAGGGATGTGGGTGACATCACCACCAAAGTAAATTATTTCTATGCATGATGCAAACTTAGAGATGTACTTAAACGTATTATTAGAGGCATAACTTCTGACTAATGGGATGTTTTTCACAGACACACTAGAGTGAAAAAAAGTACCTTGACAAACAGCACAGCTTCTAAATGCTGTGACATATTAGACTTGAAAATCCATTTCACCATTTCTTTGCAGCATGCTGCTGACTGTAGAAGCAGGACGCAATAATCACGGTCAGTCAATAACCCATCTGGTGAAATAGCAAATCAGTCTGAAAAGGTATTGTTTTGCAAGAAATTATGCATTCTTCAAAGCTTAAAAAGACTTTGTCTCAGATATATAGTGAGGCTGGCAGATTGTTTTTCAATCTTCTCTTTCTGGATTCCTATTGATGGCCTTGCCATGATTTACAATTCTTATTATTGTCGTACTGTGTGACTTTCTATAATTACTGACAAAGCAGGATGTAATTCTAATCGATACTAATCCCTTTTTTTTAAATAAATATTTTAAAAAAGCTGTGACTGACATACCCTTAGGTTTTTTGCTTGAACTGCATATGTCAGCTAAATATGCCTTGCGAAGCCAACAGCTCCGATTCTGGCATGAGTCCATCTTGATACAATCTATAATGGCAGAATATTACTGCTGGTGTCTTCAGCAATAATGAGCTATATAAAAGTTCTGCTTGGTTTAATGTTCGTTAGACAGTGGATTATTTAAGATTGATGCATAAGTTTATATTTTTGGGAATGTTTTTTTGTTTGTTTGTTTTTTAATCTGTGACGTAATGTTGGCAACTTGCTGGAATGTTAACAAAATGCAGTTTGGAAATCCTGAAGGAGCCGTTTTCCCTTCAGTGTAAAACCAGAATAATGAGACGTCAGAATTACCATTAAAACCACATTAGTCACATTGTGGTTCCAGAGGGAATAGTGTTTATTCATCCACCTACCCATTCTGTGGCTGCTGCATACTGGCACGGCCCTGTGAGCTCGGGGTGTTAAGTTTAGGGGAGTAGGCCACAGGCTTAATAGCAGGTCCTGAGTTGGCACTACCACCACCTGCTGTAAATGGCCTCGCCATCTTGTTAATGGTTGTGCTGGGGGCAAAGGAGTACTTTGGCTGAACAGAAGCTGGAGCAAGTGAGTCCTATGAGGGTGTGGGAGAGGGAGACAGTGCAGCACAGCACACAACATGCGGTTAGACATTTGACCCACAGTGAAAGTTCCTTCTGCTGTTGCACAATCCCAAGCTTTACATTAACAAAGCTTCCAGTGCAGCCCCAATATGTTTTTAGTGCAAATCATTACTCCGGCTGCAGAGGCAGCTCTGTCAAAGCCCTGCAGGCTTTCCTCTGTGCACAGAAGTGTGCTTAAGAAGTGTGAACACAGCCATTTTATTTGTGTTGGCAGTCTGCCACAGACTGGACAAAGTAATCTGCTACTGCTGGTAAGTAAGAAATTGTCAGATTTGACTGACATGTCTCACTAATGAGATTTCTTCCTGAGCATTATGCATGGTTTGCAAAAGAACACCTACTAAAATGGATCATTGACTTTGTTAAAAGCCTTATGCTCCTGCTGCTTTATGAAAAACAGCATGCAGCACAACGCAGTTCATGACACAAGTGCACTGTGCAGACTGTAATCAGCTGAGCAAGTCGCTCTTGAGAGGTCTGACAGTGAAACTAAATGCAGCATTATTACTGTGGCTTCAGGGATTGTGCAAGGCATCACAAAATAAAACAGGAAATTCCAAAAGCAATATTCACAACACTCCATCCAGCAAACGACTCATTTAGCGACCCACTGATGCTTTGCTAATGCACAGTGCATGGGCTCTGTGAGAGGCTGACAGGTGACTCGGGTGAATCAAGTGATTTTAAACACAAAGTGACATAACACACTGTTGATGCCAATTCAGAGCAGTGATTAAAGGAAGTTTCAAATGCAATCAATGTCACTGTAGTCCAGTAGCAGACCATGCCAAGGCATCCGAGTGTTCATACAGAGGTGAGCCTATTGTATCAGACAAATAAAGTCTTACCTTCTCTTCTCCTCCCGCTTTGAACGCTCTGTAAAAAGGAGAGACAAGGACAGTTATCAGCAGATATTTACAATAAACTCACCTTCAAACACTGAAGTCACAATACTGAACACTGTTATTTTAAAATCACAAAAGTTTGCAGCATTTCAGTCAAAAGAGGTTAAGGAGTCAACAGAGTCCTTAACAGAATGCTGCAATGTTGAATCCCCTTCCAAACTAATGCCTTACTTATATAACCTGAAAAAAATGTAAATATATTATTTGAACTGGGGAGAAAAAGCTTATGATGACTAATTCAGCAACAACTGAGTTATATATGGATGTTTTTCTTGCATTCTACAATATCTATGTTAAAATGACAAATCTATACCGAACAGGTTTCCACAAATACAGACCAAAAATAAAAAAAAAATAATACCTGAAAACCCAAGTAACAATTTAAGTTCCCCATAAACCTCAGTCAGACCGACGTTCCCACAATCCTCTCATGGCATAGATCCCTATATGTCCCCACAAATCTCTCTCAGACTTATGCCCCCATAAAACGCCATCATCATTGTCCCCACAAACCTCCGCCACCATATGCGACCCACAAACCTCTGCTATCGTATGCGACCCCACCAACCTCTGCCCTCATATGCGACCCTTAAACCTCTGCCATTGTATGCGACCCCACAAACCTCTGCCCTTGCAAACACGTTTATTGTATACGTTCCCATAAATCTGATAGACATGTCCCCACAAACCTCCTTAAGACTTGTGTCCCAACAAAATAATTTCATTGTTATGCCCCCACAAATCTCTACCATCATACATGTCCCAATAAACATCTTTCATCATTTACGTCCCCACAAAGCTCTGTCAGAGATATGTCCACCCAAAAGCCGTCATTGTTATATCCTGATAAACCTCTGCCACTGTATATGTAAAGTCTCTAAAGTTAAAACTGAAAGGATTTTTTTTTTTTTTTTCAAATTACAAAATGATTCTTATTGTAGTTTCCCTCCCTTCAGATCAGACAACATCCTAACTAAGCTTAACTGCTTAAAGAGCGAGTTGCAGGAACTCTGCTTGAGAACGTTTTACAAGCAGTATTGCAAACAAGTGATCAGACGGGTTTTTAAACAAGCCCAGTTTAACCCACTTATCTAAACCACTCACAGATGCCAGACTAAAAGAGAACACACTCAAAAGGTCCACTATAATTATCCAATGCTTCATAAAACTACATGAAGAAACTAGAAGTAGCCTTTCTGCTGGATTCTGCGTGTTTCACAGTTTGGGTGTGGGTTAAACTGGACGTTTGCTCATATTGCCTGCGTTTGGAGTGCCAAATGGACTCCACTGCAATGTGGTTTCAAGCACAGGGACTGTGGACTAATTTTTGAAATGTTGCCATAAGGGGACCTTATGGCAACATTTCAAAAATTAACCTAATCAGCAAAGATGGTACAAGCGATAGAAATTAATAGGAGAAGAGAACAGATTAATTAAATGCTGATGCTTTCTCTGTGGTGGCATTTAGAAAACACCCCAAAAAAATCACTTATTTTTCACACAGTCTGGGACTTTCCACAGATTCAGCCACCCAGTTAAGAATAATGCACATGCCACAGAGTAGTACACTTCTTTAACTCTAATCCCCAGATTCACATTACTGCGGTGCCTCTGCTGACGGGAGCAACAGAGCAGACGGTTCATTAAAATATCTTTACACATTAAACATGGGGGCACCCAGCTTTAAACATAAACCACTGCCATCCCCTGCCCACTGTTTGCATGCTACACAAAGCTACAACAGGGTTAAGCAAGAATGAACCAGCCCTGCAGACACCCTCATTGTTTCAGGCTACAGTCTCACACACACAAAACAATGGACAGCGCTTCCTGTGACAATGAGAAATGAATAACCAGTCATGTCATTGCCTGCTCAACCACTGATAGAGCAATGTTAGACAGGATGACAACAGGGCTTTAAAGATAGAGAGAGGAGAGAAAGGGGAGGCATACTGACATGTCTGCGCGTGTCATACTTCTGGGAAGACAAATCAATGTGACATTCATAGCGCTTCAGCTCGCCTTAACCCACAATTTGATGAGTCAGACTTAAAAGCAGGGATATAGAGAATGTCTATGACAGACACTTTGTACTGTATTTTGTTTTGCCAAACGGGCCTCAAATGACCAAATGTGGGAATGGTGAAGTCACTGTTTCACAGAATAAGTTTGACCTGTGCTGAAACTAAATATGCACGAGATGAGATCATTTCCTGCCTCATTTTATGGGTCGCTTATCTTAACTGATGCATGCTTGGCTTTCAAGCTGATAAGTCAGTAAAAAAAAGAGTCCCATGATACTGTAATCAACTTTGCGCACATCACCGACAGGCTCCAACCACAACCATAGCCCTGCAGGCCAAATGCTGAAATATGGACCCAGTGAGTCCCTCCAGCCATTACATGATCTCCTTCCTTTGAAGCCGAAAATCTATTGCTCATATTTTTCTGATTCCACTTCCTATAAAAGGCTCTGGATAAAGCCTAAACCGTAAAAAAAGACACCAAATGATCATTGGTTTTGAACAAAATGAGGCACTAAACCAAACAATAGACCATATCTCATCAGCGTGCAGCTGTCCTCCTCTCTTGACATAAAAGCTGTGTGGAAGGCAGCCAAGGTACGAATAAATAAAACTGACAATAGCTCTTCTCCGAGAAGTGTTTCAGGAAAACAATATTTGCTTGTCTTACAATATAATAACAAAAAAGAGACGGCCAGATGAAGAAAGGAGACTGGGGGTTCATGGGTAGGGAGTCCTTCGAGAAAAAAAAAAGAAAAAGAAAAGAACAGAGTGAAAGAATTTGAAATGTTTACAATAGCTGGACTCCACATGGAGTTGAGAAATAGAAGAGGCAAGCTACAGAAAAAAGGAAAAGTATGGCTGACGTTAAGTAAACATGCTGGCTTATTACAAGCCTAACAAAACACTAAATCATTCCCTGTGAGATAAAGGTAAAAGAAACCATTGCTTTCATTAAGTAAACTTGTTTTAAATGTAACAATAATTTTGGGTATGAAATGTTCTAAATAATATTTGAATTAAGAATTCTTATTTAAAAACAACATCCAACTTGCAGTTAAGTAATTCCAGGAAACCTTCAGTGTAATGAAGTGCATACAAACACAGAAGAAGATTTATCTTTTTTATCTTTATGTTCTAAAACTAGATACCACTTGTTTACATAACTCATTTTCAGGTTTCGGCAGAGCATACCTGCCAGAACACAGCTAGGAAGGAAGCAGGCCTCATAGGATCATCTCAACCCATGTTTCCTGACTTCAAAATATGTTTATGAGCCAAGTCTTAGCAAACTGACATTTATCATAGTTCTGTATCTGGTTATATCACACCATTTCCTGCAGTAGAAAAAAAAATGCAAAAAACACTTTACCAGATTTAAGGCTTTACTCAAAACATGCTAAGGGAATTCTTAGTGTTTGACCTGTATTACATGGAAGTAGCAAAGTATTCTCTGATGCTGGAGGTTGTTAGAAGGTCCTTAGGTACCGTTATCCATATTTATACATTTGAAATGGCCCAGACAGGCTTAAAAGTTAAATAACTGTGAAAAAACTGAAAGAAAGACAATGGCTGAACTTCATTTTTGAAAATTAGAAAGAGATACTGTACATTACACACTAAGGTTGACACTAGCACCTTTATAGCCAAATGTTAACATTGCTCACATATTAATGTTAGCCATTGTTTAACAAAAAAACGATCAGTTTCCGTCAACTTCTTTCAGCGTTTGGCTCCTTTCTGGCTGTCACACTAATGTTTTCATATTTCTTCATTACTTCATTTACAAGTAATTTCACAGCAAGCTTTCTCGCATTGATTTTGTCAGTTATTTCATGCCACATCTTGTACTTTAGCGCATTTGTTATGGCTGTGTTAAATTTATTTTGGATGATGTGCTTGTGCTTTCCATATTCTTCGGGGAAAACCAGCATCCTTCTCCTCTTTCTTTCTATTTTTTCAATTCTCTCCATTTTGGAGAATCTTGTTAGCCAACCCTGACAATATTGCTGTCAAATGACATTAAGGACACTGGTGTGGGTGAATACGTAACCATGGTAACTGACGTGCACTTATGCTATTCCAACAGTAACTACTGTTAAAGTCTTAAAACTTAGACAAAGAGACAAACTAGGAGGCCCTATACAATGCTCTTGTATGATCCCCTGAGCTTAGGGGAATATCTTGCATACGTTTGGAAACTTTAAGCAACAGGGCACTGAATCTCTGTAAGGGGCATACCATCCCTCTGCAGAGAGCATGACACCACTTTTCTCTATACTAATCGCTCACCACAGAGACCAACAAGACACTCTGGTTCCTTTCTAATTCTCCTTTTTCACTCTGAAAAACCCCACCCATGACTCTATTGCACTCTCCCCCTCACACTCCTTTTAAGGCATTTAGTAGGTCGAAGCATAGTGTGTGTGACCTCTTTCAGCAGTATGAAAAAGTAGCACATGCAACATCAGCAATGTGCATCATTTGCTGCATGGAAAACAGAAAGCACAGCTTTTGATAGCAAAAAGTGTGATCTTTTAAAACATCTCTGCCAGATACAGCATCTCCTGTCATGTTGGGGCAAAATAACCTGCTGAAATATTTAGTAACACCACACATTACACACAAGATTGCAGTCACAGTAGACTTCACAAAGCCTCAAAAATCTGCCTTTGATCCCCCGAGTTTAACTGTACTCTGCTCTGCCTCCAACCACCTCACCTTCTCCTCTTATTCAGCTTTGTTCCAATATTCTGTCTCTACTCACCTTTATCAACCTATTCTATTCAGGCTCAATTGAAAAAACTGCTTAATCTTTGCTTTACAAATGAGCAGAGCACATTATGTCTCAATATTAAAACCATTAATGGCATTATTCAAA
>JAOWBC010001868.1:8993777-9005511 GCA_028566105.1 Hypoplectrus providencianus | reverse complement strand
GTTTTGTTTTGGGCAATTTGTCAAATTGTTTTTTTGTTTTTTTTTTTAAACATCTGGTTAGTCTTTTATGGATAGGAGAAAATGTTTCTTGTCATGAATCCAAGGGGAACATTGTGTTTCTGGCTGCGATGCCTGCCAGAAAACAGTGCAGATACAAGACATGTACTGACAGGGCTGTTGATAACTGCTGCCCCCTTCACAGCATTACACAAACTCCACACACACCTCTATGCAAAGGTACTAACAGCACAGTAGACATTTTCAGCCAAGGCAACATTAATGGCTGTATCATCTTATTTTCATCTTTTCCCTTTGACGTTAACTAATTTTTTCAAGAACCAAAGAGTATAAAATGTTTGGAAGACTATGTGGGGTAACCTTGTAAGGCCTAATCCATATATAATTACCTATTGATTCCTTATAACTTAAAAAATAGGAAACTTCAAATATTAAACATAATTGATGGCTTAATAAATGTAAATCAGTCAAACATTTATATATCACCCCAGCCTCTAAGGTAGCAATATAACAACGTCAGTGGGAGAACGAGTGCATAATAGAATGTCAGATCTGTGTGCGCAATAGCTGGCAGCAACGCTGGAATGATTTTATGTGTGTGCATGCATGTGTGGCTGCAAGTGTGAGTCTGTGTGTTTGTCAGGCAAAGCAGCATTGCACTTATAAGGCCTGGAAAGTGGTTGCTGCTCTCTTCTATAGCAACAGTAGTTTGTTGGGTATTTAAAATTCACTTAGTGAAGCATTAGTGACCGAACATGGAGAGTAAAAAGCACTATGAACTCTACAACAGCGTGTCCTTGTGACCAATTAGCACTTTTAATCCAAAAGGTGCTGCATGGCAAGTTCGACTCAGTAAGGGTAAGCTATGAAAATGTGAGTGATAGGAAAATGAACATCAGTCTACAGACTCAATCCTCCACTGTGCATGTCTGACAACAGTTAGTAAGCATATGCTCAGGTGGTGTCATTATATACTGAACATGAAGAGAAACTTGTAAACAGGCATTTTATATAGAACCTTGGAGAAACAAATTACTCAACTTTATGTGCATCTTCAAGAAGAGAGCAAAGACAATAGAAACATGCAGCGAGAGACAAAGGCTAGCTCCAGTAGCAAACACTTTCTTACCCTTGATACGGTGAGGGGCATGCTGAAGTCCTTGCCACCCTGCAGCCTGAAGCCCCAAGGTGATGGGCCACTCAGGGTTACAGAGTATACGTTCATAGCCTATGGAAAGAGAAAGAAGAAAACATTATCTTAATTAGTCAGAAAGCCCATAAAATCTGCAGCCTAGCTACTGGTTGTCTGTTTCTTTTCAACAACAACACACATGTTCCACTATGGATGTGAGTAATGATTATTTTTATTATCAATGAACTATTATGACAATTATTTCCTGATTTATAGTTTGCTATATAAAATGTGAAGAGATAAGAGAAGGGAAAATATCCATCATGGTTACTCAAAATCTAAGGGTGAGGTATTTAGATATCCAAAAGACATTCACTTAAATATAACAGAAAACGTCAGAAAACAGGAACTCTCCATTTTTGAGAGTACTTTGTGTTACTTTTCTGTCAACCGACTATTAGACACAGACATGGTTTTCTTTAAGCATATGTAGGGTTACATCTATGAAATGTTCTATTTTAAGAATAACAATGTTATGGAATGGCACTAAATGTGTTTTTGTTAGAAATAAGCAATTTAACTTGAATATCAAGTACACAACAATAAATTAACAGATCTGCCATTGGGACACAGCTTTTGTGTAATTATCAACAAACTACTAAGTTGACCTTCCCTTCGTCATCTCACATGAGTATTAATGTAGAGGATATGGGATAATGCATGCAAGTACTACAGGAAAAAAAATACATTAGCTTAAAAAAATCTACAGGACAATAACAACATTTCTCACTGTTTTCACTAATAATTCAGCTGTTCAAAGTTAACTATTGGCCCACAACAACTAACTTTCCTTGACATTGTTAAATATTTTGCCCCATTTGCACAGCTTTGAAACCATGCAGATACTCTAAAACAACTCCACGAAAATAACGAGTGACATAAAATGGGCACGATAATTAACCAGGCAATTTTAGGAACCACAGGCAACCAGATACGTCTGGGTATGTCACTTGGTTTTATTGAAAATTACGGCTGTGCCACTGACCTCTGTACCTGCACCCCTAACACACCTCTTGCTCCTCCTCCTCGACCCTACCAGGTGTCTCCTTGTGACACAAAGCTAGCTTCCAATATCCCAACATGCAAACCTACCTTGTCCTGAAGGGCTGGCCGGTAGCCCACACCTGGGAGAAAGCTAAAGAGTCAGTAAGCTAGGGCAAGCAGATTCTCTCTCTGTTGGCAAACCCTACCCTCGACACTGTCTGTGACACAGGCAAGCCCTAGCCTCTGCTCACTCCTCAGAGGCTATATAAGGAATGTAAAACTACACCAAACTATTTCAGCCCAACACCCACATGAGTCACAGAGAGAGAGGGGGGTAGAGGAGGACGGAGAGGTAACGTCAACTACCCCTAAATTCTGGCAAAAGTCTACTACATCAAAGTCAATGGATTTTTTTTTTTTTTTAAGTGTACTTGAGAAGCAGCAGACGGCCACAACTGAAGCAAAGCTGGTGGAAGTCAACATTCCTTCTGGAGGGCATGAAACACGGTACAACCAAACCAGCAATTATATTCTAACATCTAGTTCTTAAAGAAACAGAGGAGCTCATATGTAGTATAAACTTGGGAAAAAAACAATATGATCCTTGTTAAAAAAAAACCACACAAAAAAGCAACCTGCCAAGCACCCAAAATCTCCTAATTAAACATTATTTTGAGAGTTTCATCCACTTACTGTGTTTTGTTGTGGTGCAAGCCTAACTGCCAGTGCACTTTTGAGACTACATAAATAGTCTTAATTACTAAAACTTGGATTAGTTTACTGTCACTTTCCTCATTTCGTATCCCATAGAAGTTCAGGAGACAAGAAAATTAATTAGAAACCAGACAGCACAATAACTGGAAAAGACCCATGGCAGCACCAGGCAATGGAGGTTAGATTCTACTTATGACAACAGCATACTGGAAATTGATTATTTAGTTGTTTCAAGCAAATTATTATAATAAAGACCATGGAAGCAACAGCAGGAATCTGGATGCATTTCAGTTAATTAAATGCCACGCCGCATATTAAATAAACCAGTGGGGAAATCATCAACCTAAGCCAATAAATATGCTAGCAATGCCTGTGGTACTCATTCATGGGACGGCGTCCCTGTTTATGGTATTGCTATTTATAATCTATGGTGTCACAGTGTTTTCTCTATAACAACTTGTGCTTTTAATTAGACTTTTGAACGCTGATTCTTTACAGGCTAACAAATGATCTTATATAGTTTACTTTTAATTGATTTTCAGTGTGTCCAAGACGACCATTTGCAACAGGTAATTAAACACTGAAGAGTGTGAGTAGCACTGCGGGGCAGACTTTGAATATAGCCCTTAAATATACAGAAAAAGCAGGAAGGGACATCAAAAGTGGCAAGTAGTTTGCAGCGCTACATGCCGATGAGAGCTACTAGCCAAAACTATAAAGTGCACAGTAAGGAACACAACAGAGCCCATACAACAACAGACTGTGAGAAGGTTGGCGTTAAAAAGTTACTCGGCACACGAAGGAATGCATTCAAAGGTTTTGACACTTGAATTAGCTTACCTCTTGTCCCTCGCCAGACATCACGAGTCAGTATACTGGGTAAAAAGTCAATCGGTAAGTAGGCTAACTTTCGGACTTCCTTAAAGCGGACGTCAGGAAGCCACCGTGGATCCCCTTGGTGAACAGCAGGATTATTCCCTCAAATTCTTTTTAGTAGGACTCGGTTGAAACGTCAGAAGTCACATGGGCCGCTGCTTCATTTCACGCTCGGGCTGTAAACCAGAAGAGGCCGTGCTTTGCAGGCATCTCAGCTGTTAAACCTGCAAGCGCATATCCGAATCAATCATTTTAATGCCACTTTATGAAACTATTTTTAAAAAAAGCCAACTATTGATCATTTCATAAAGTAAATTAAGAAATGAAGGAAGTATTCAGACCCTTTACATGGGCAAATATGTTACGACTATGTTGTTTAAACACAAGTTAAATCCCGGAGTTCAATCAAGGAAATGTGCTGAAAGTAGGCTAGTATAAAGTAAAAAAAAATTCCCCAATCAAATTCCAGTCAATTAATCAGTCCAATAATTATTTTTACTTGAACTTGAACACGTTTTGATCTTAAAATTTGTCGTCAGTACTAACTATTGTAGTAGTATTGTAGTAGAAAGTGGCATGAGATTAAGATACCCCAGCAAAGGATAATGTACTTCTAATTTGTACCTAAATAAGTAGAGTTGTTGAGTAATTGTACTCACCTACATAACATCAATGAAAATATCCAAAAGAACTTTTTGTTTCTTTTTTGGCTTTTTGTTTTTGTTTTTACAGAAAACCCACTCTTTTTTCCAGCGTAGGGGTTCAGTGCGTTTGTAATGAAGTTGCCACAGGTGTTTACAATCAACAGTGGTGGGAAAAGTAGGCAGATCCTTCACTATAAGATGAAGTAGAAAGAGGCTACAATGGTCTGAGTATCACAGATTTTTTAAGGTGAAAGCTTGGAATGTTTATTTATTAATCCAACTGATTAACAGATCTGTACACCTCCACAATGCTGTTGTTTGGTTATAGCTGTTGGGTTATTGATATACAATACAATTTCCATTTTGAAATAAATAAACAATAGACCCATTTCTCTGAAAACAGAGGATAGCAAGTCCCATCCAGCAGTTTATCAGAATTAGGAAGGAAATCTTAAGGTGTTGATATTAGTGTGTGTTATTTGCAAATAAAAGTTTATTGTATTGTTAAATGCGTTAAAGTTGTCTGCTGACAACTGTCTGCTTGTGCACAAAATTTGCTATACGATGCTTATTTTGTGTTGAATGGTGGTAAAAGAAACAGCACTATTTAAAACTCCCCTTTGAGTATGGCTTTTGTTCAAATTAATGTTAAGGCCGAGGGACCGAAGACATGCAGCAGATGGCCAGTAGATGGAGACAAACTACCACAAAAAGGAAATGGTACCCTCAGGGTGCTGCCCTGCTCCATCATCACAGTGACTGAACAAGTGAAGAAATCATGAATCATCAGTGAGGGCCTAAAGTCGAAGCTTAAGTTGTTTACTCCAGACGATTTAATTGTTAGCATTATTGTCTACAGTTATCTTCTTGGATTCGTTAAAATTCGAGTAAAATACAAGTAAAGTTGTTTTTATTAACCTTGCAGAACTGGTGGCCTAATTTTGGGGGCTTTGACGTTGGCTAACTAGCTAAACCTACCAAGCTCAGTTAAACTTGTAAACACTTTGTGAAAGATGGCTGACAACGGAGCACACCCGACTGAAGAGGACCCAGCTGCAGCTTTTTTGGCTCAGCAGGAGAGCGAGATAGCGGGGATAGAGAATGACGGCGAAGGATTTGGGGCGCTGGAAGGAGCGGAGGACGGACAGCCGTCTCAGCCGGAACCGGCCAACTATGGCAAGTTTGTGACTGGGCTAATGTCAGATTTGGCTAGCAGGCTAACAAGCTAACGAAAGCTAGTTAATAGCCCTACCGCTACTTGGACTGGGCGAGTAGTAGTAACGTGATAATTAAACCATCACTGTACGTCAACAGTAGCATCACTCGGTAGTTTTAGTGAGCTTATTATTTATTCAACTAATGGAAAGTTAGCCTTAGCTTACCTAGCAGACGTTAGTGCGATTGTTTGCACACTGACAACGTACGTTTGTAAACGTTAGCTGTACAGCACATTCTGACGTTGTAACGTTAGAGACTGTCAAACTATGTTGTATATCACTAACACATATTATATAAAACAAGTTAACATGTTGAAACTGTAGCGCATTGTAGTTAGCAGCACTGGAGCTAAATGCTGTTAGCTTAATGTTTGAAAAACCTGTCCTGTTAACTGACAAACCTGCATACAAAACTCCAGTGCCCAAACAGGTGCTGCTGCATTTCTGAGCCGTAACGTTTCTCTCAAGAACAAAGATACAATGCCAAAGTAACGATCATAAGTTAAACCAGGTGATAAGGAAAGGGAGCGAACTGGGAAAACTCTCAGAAGTCCATCGTTACATTGATTAAACTTTGTTTTCTTGTAACAATGGCAGACGCTTTCGCAGAAGAGCCTGCTACGGTGAATGGGGACATGTTTCAGGTAAAGTGAACATTTATCTTTCATATATTATTAGTGATGTCTATCTCTATATTTTGAATATAATCAAATAACTCCATTTGCTTTCCCATATTTTTTTATTCGCATTCATATGCGTCATGATTTTACTGATATGACATCTTCCCAATATTTGGATCAATAGCTAGTTGTTTATGTCAAGTTTTGTGTCCTTCAAAAGGAGTCAAATGGCCCTACAGACAACTATGCAGCCATCGCCCAGGTGGATATTCAGAGGCAGGAACCAGAGAGTTTACGCAAGTGGAGGGAGGAGCAGAAGACACGCCTTGAAGCATTAGGTGAGGAGAGATGGAGAATTATTCCTACTATTTAATGCGATTCCTACTTTGCAGCAATAATTATTCACTGTGCTTTTACCATGCATGTTTTGTTCTGCATCATTTTGCGGGTTACTTTTAAAGAAAAATGATGCAGCACATCTAATTGTGTCACACTTTAGATCTAATGCTGTGTCCGTTCTTTTCATCAGTTTTTGTAAATTTCTTGTTCTCTGTTGTTGCTCCCCAATAAGACTCGGCATCCAAGGCAGCAGAGGCAGAGTGGAGAGAGAAAGCCAAAAAGGAGCTGGAGGACTGGCATGTACACCAGAACGAGCAGATGGAGAAAAACAAGGCCAACAACAGGTTAGTGTCTGACATGTCCCCTGCTACTGTGCAGAGAAGTAACAGTTGGTTTATCATCATAATGTGATGATGCTATAATCGCTGCACTGAACACATTTAATTTAGATTAACAAGTGTTGTGTTGGCTGATTGTAATTTTTCTCAGAAGTTAAATTTTAAAGTTTTTAAAATTTTAAAGTTTTTTCATTATGCATGTCAGGTCACAATTATCAGATTCACTGTATGGCAACAGGGGCGTTGTATTAAATAAGCCTCATCCTATAAGGTGGATTTGTAGATGTTTTGTAAACTTTTTTTCATTCACATTGTAGAAAATTGAAGCTCTTGGGTTGGACTGCACAGAAGGATTAAAATGTTAGGAATGATTAGAGTAGTGTAATACCCATTCTATATTCAGAAGTGTTGATAGCATTGCTAACAGTGTGTCTTTCTTTAAAAGGTTTATTTCAGTCTTGTTTTAGTGTTGTACGTTATGCTTACAAAGCCATTGCAACCTTTCCTCTTCGTGACCAATTTAACCCCGTTCTTCTCTCACACTTTCCAACAGACTCTGTCCAAGTCTGGCACGGTATCACTCTGCATCTGTGGCTCTAGTTTTGGCCAGTTTCTTCCCCTGTGTCTGTGAAAGCACTGAGAGACAGTCCTCTGATGAGATATTAGTCTAAAGTTGTGTGTCCAGTTAGAGTGCCTGAAAACAAAACAGGAAACTGGCTAGCAAGAAGGAATGCAAACAGCAGAAAGCAAATGTCACAGTTTTCCTCCACGCTACGGCCAAGCACCAAAGCAGCCTGTTGTTGCCTCAAATGCTTTGCCATTCTAAGCTTGTTTATTTGCAAGCGACTGAAAGATTGTATTATTAGTCAAATGTGAGCCTTTTATTTCCACCTCATTAGAACTGTTTCTCAGTCGCTGACATAATCCTTTTAATACTTTCCCTAACTTTTCTCTGCTTGTTGATACTAAAACTGTTCTCCTTTCTCCTTCTTTTTCCTGCTGTCTTGGCCTTGGCTGCGTACTAGGATTGCTGACAAGGCTTTCTACAAACAGCCTAACTCTGATGTTATAGGCTTTGTGTAGGTTTAGAGTTCTCACACCTTCTATTGTTGTATGTCATATGCCAGGAATTACCAGTAGTTGATAGTAACCTGATGCATGCCCAAACACTTAAATTACCAATCTGCTTTTTGAAGGCCTAATTTGGTATAACTTGTATTTAATGTGATTGTTACAGAGGCCATAAATAGGTTTGAAGTATTAAACTTGTCTCCATGGTTAAAAAATTATGCATGTTATTTTGTATGTTACGCATGGTGCCGTTCATGTGATTGAACCTTGTGGTTGAGCACCATGTTTGGCTCAAACAGGCTTGCTGTCATGCAAACTGTTGTAAAGTCCCTAGAAGACTGCAACTCATTCACATCCTTCTCTGGTCTCCCTTGCCACCTGCAGAGCATCAGAGGAGGCTTTCCTGGCAGAGAGCGACGGCGACAGCCCAGGATCCGAATGGGAGAGAGTAGCACGTCTCTGCGACTTCAACCCGAAAACCAACAAACAAGCAAAGGATGTTTCTCGAATGCGCTCTGTCCTCATCTCTCTCAAACAGACACCTCTAGTTCGTTAGGGGAGTTCGCTGGGAGAATTTTGGTCTAGAAACATTGCCTTTTAGTTTTAACCTCACGTTGCATCTGAAGAGTTTGTATGCCCTTTTCCATAAAATTCCTGGTATCTTTATAACCTTTGCAAACTTCCCGCCTTTCTTGATGCCTATTATTTTATTGATTTAATATACTTAACCACAATCTCTTGTGAGAATATGAAGGACTGCTCTATTGTTACTTTGGCTGGTTAGTTTTATCACTGCTATACTTAAGAAAATATTGTTACTGTAAGTTGAATATTTTACTTCCCCTTTTAACTTATAAATTATTAGGTCAGTTTTCTTGCATGCCTCTGCCACTATTTTGGATGCAGTTTTCAGTTGTTTTATAAATTTGCATTTTGGTCAATGTCAAACACTTATTCAGCACTATTAGATTGTAACCACTTATGCCTCTCATTAATGTAGACTTATCAACAAGTCAACAAGTCTTCATTCACATTTGTTGTATTATATCCCTGATTACCATATTTAACGTAGCTAGCATATTTTTCTCTTTCAAATGCATAAGCTTGTGGCCTTTTTGATGTAGCTCTTAATCCAGTTTGAGTATTCAGTCAGATGGACTTCCTCTTCAATTAGGCAAGATTTCAGCAAAAAACAAAACAAAACACTACAACCAAAGATTTCTCCAATCATCTAAATTTTCAGAGTTCACATTATTAAAGGTTATTGCAATTTCTCATTTAACTGGTTTTCTCAGCCTCATTTTATGCACAATTTCTGTTACACCAATATGTTTTAGATGTTTTTTAAACTGTTATCAATAAGGTGTCAAATTTCAACAGTAATGTCTGCACAGTGTTTCACATGTTGCCTATTTGGACATTATGAATACTGAAGCAACTGAATGTTAAAAGGGAACTGGAAAATAAAAACATTGGGATATGATCACCGATATGAATTTGTCCTCACACATTTCTCATATAAGACTGAAAAGACCCTGAAGAGGATCACCTAAAACCCAGTTTGTGCAGTTGATGTTTGAGGAGATAAATTTACATGTGGTCCAGGGCCAGAATCTATCCTGAAATAATATCAAACACTGCTGAAGGCTGTGCTACTCTGAAGTTGTTTGAGGGATTTTCTTACAATTTTAGACACTCAGATGTGAAAAGAATGTCATGGGAAGTCTGAGAGGTAGCGACTAGGCCTCAACATAGATGAGTGTTTTCACAAAATTCTGTCACATTCTTAATAAAACATCTAAAGGCCGACATTGAGACTGGGCTTGTCTTGTATCTAGATGCCTTCTTCTATTAATATTTACTTACCCATACTATTGATATAAAAACTGTTCAACAAATTTCATGAAGGTCCCCTGAATGCAAATGTGATGCTTTAAAATACAAACAGAACACCAGCTTCAAATTAAATTGTATTGAGCCAGGTGTAATGATGCTCATTCCAGTGACCATACATGGGAACTTCAAGATCAAGAAGCATAACATATATTTATCAGCACTCTCTTCAATACAATTATATCACAAAAAAGTAAAATCCTGCCAGCTAACTTTGACTGTTAGGATCCAATTTTACTTTGTTGTGTAGAACAAGTCTGAAGCTAATTTCTCACTATGAACCATTCAGTCACACAACAATAAATAGTGTTGGCATTAATATATCTGTATCTGAACAATGCAGGAAACATTATGTATTATTCAGTTCAATCAGATAGTGAAAATCAGTCCAATTTCACACTGGATCCAGTTTGATTTGGAGCTGGATTAATTTGTGGCGGAGGCATGGGATTGGTCTGTCTTCACTGCTTGGGTCTCACAGCTGTGGTAAAGACTCCAACAATGATGGCTACCACAGTGAAGCCTTGAGCAAAGATACGTCCCCTCATCAGCAGCTGGGACTGTCTGGTTTTCCCTTTATGGAAGGCACGGAGGCCATACATCAGCACTCCTGCTGTTCCCAAACAACCTGGAAAACATCAAATCACCAATTATTACCAGGATCGAACAGCAATGGACAGAAACTGGTCTGGTAGAGCCAAAACAATGGTAAAAGTAGTGATCAGATTCTGTAAACAGTGTCAAAAAAGTAACCCAAAAATAATCCAGCCATACGTAGCATGCACAAATTTCACTGTGTCAGAGATAAACATCTCTTAATGACATTGTTTGAAGCAGGCAGTGCAGAAGTAACTTAAAAAACTGTTTCTAATTTTTACTTCATGGTTTGGGCTATCCAAACCTTGAAAACATTTCCCAAGGGCAGCGCGTCTCATCAGTACCTCAAATGATAGCAGGGTCAAATCACGCAGAAACTATTCTGACACGGCTGCAATTATAATTTCAGTTAGCAATTTGTCCATTTACGAGACCCAAAAAGCAACCAAATGTTTTGGGTGTAAGCATCTTTGGTTTTTGGGAGTGAGACCACGAACTAATCAATCTCACCAACAAATCTCATGGCACAGCAGGTTAACTCTAGCTATTCAATCTCTGATGTTAGCTCAACATGCTAACGTTACAATCTGTCCCATGTGGTTGAGCTTTAATTGCTGATGTGGAGTAAGTCAGATATGATTGATTTATCCACCATGTAGAATAAAGAACGAACTGTCCTATCTGGGAGCTGCACTTGTGTAACTTTGCTCTGCACCGTCCCCCCACTTGTGTAACTCACCTATTGGGACGAACGGGTTCTCCTTTGTTTTTCTGAGAAATTTCTCCTTGAAGGTCTCATCTTTGGTTCTCGGCAAAGGGTTGAAACCTTCAATAACCGGGGGCCGAGATAGGTCGAAAGGCACCAGGGGTGGTGGTGGGGATTTAGGAGGCGTTTGCTCGGGGACCGCTGGCGCTGTAGCTGCTGCCATGTCTAATGTTTCCTGAGACTGCAGCCAGGAACTACACTTCCGGTTACACTTTGACCCCAGATTTCACAATAATAGTCTGGATATAGTTAATTATCTAAACTACATTTGACGTAGATAAATCCAACTCTTAAAAAAACTCACAATTTTCTACGTTTAGACTAACCTATCTATAAACACTAGCACAATATGAAAGGAAAAAAATAATTATTTCAGGAGAAAAATGCAGGCCGATTAAATAAACTGTTCATACATTATTTTTTTCCTCTTAATCAATATTTGTCGTCTAACTAAATATACAGTAT
>JAOWBC010001868.1:8977960-8991260 GCA_028566105.1 Hypoplectrus providencianus | reverse complement strand
ACCGAACTATCCCTTTAACAAATTAACTAAACCTATCTAAAGAATTGTGATCTCTGATATCCCGCAAACATATTTTGCTTTATCAAAAAGTTATTGGCTGTTTTTTAGGGACATCAACAACAGAACTGAAATAGTATTCCTAATGAAAATGTCTGCAAATCTCAAACCATGTCCCCACTCCTACCACAAAGTGGCAGTATTGTGTAAAGTTTGGAGTTCCAAAAAACAATGAATCTCGAGTTCCGCAGTAGTCACATGTAGTCATGTTGTATTTGGGGGTTTAAAGCTTGTAGCTTTGCCTCCAAAGGCTGTGTATATATGTATATATTTAATTCCCCCCGATGGCTTTCCCATGTGGTCTAAAGTCAGACTCCATCAACAGATGATAAGTTGTGATTGTGTTCGACAGTGATGAAATTTCATGTCGTGATTTCTTATGAAAACAAAACATCAGAAAACAGTGGAAAAGCAGTTCTAGTATATAAGCATGTTTCATAAAACAGCACCCAAGTACTTTTCAATCTTTTTATTGAATATTAAGGTAAATATTTCACATTAATACAGGCTACATAAAGTAGAGCCACTATACGACATGAAATTTACTCTCATTTTAACCCTTTTTAGTATGTAAACAATTATACATGTATTTACCACTCTAAAAGGTTCTGATTTCTGTTTCTCTTTAGGTAATCATCATCTAGTTCTGGGCCAAGTTTAAATAGCTACTTCATTTTGAGCCCCCTGCAGCCCAAGAACGGTGTATGTGGGTTTAAGTCAAAATCGCTAAACTACGCAGAGAATGGATCCTGTTGAACAGGTGATCGCGCATGTTTGTTTGCATCATCGGGATACTGATAACAGCTCTCGCCCAATTTCCTCTTTATTTGTTTGAGATAGGCACATCAAAGAATGGCGTCAAGAGAACTTCCAATTCTTCAACCTCTGCTCTGCACTCTCAGGTCTCTACTAAAGTTAAGATGTTATACGTTTCTTTTTTTTTTTCTCATTGTCTTATTCGGTCATATTCGTCAGTTGGTATTTTATGTTTGAGCTGTGGGTCATGCTGTGTGCGTTTGATTGCTGTGGACGCTCTCTAGTTGACGTGGTTCAGGTGCACATTGCCCACATGAGGTGCCCAGGTACCAGGCCAAACCTGAGGAGAAAGAAGACCAACAAGGTATACATGTAAGGATGGGTGTGGAAGAGTATTCTGTTTGACTTATTGCTAAAAATTTAAACCTGGAAGTTAAAATATAGCCATATGATTATACAGCATTGGTATAATAAAAGAGGACTCTACCTGCTGTTGTGGGTCAGAGTTATCTGCATTGTTTGGGACCACTTTGATAATGGGACTCCATGCGGGGTCACCAGCGTGCAAACCATTGTACATCGGTCCCCCTGGCCCCTCTGCCATAGGAGGATGAGGGGGCAGGATGGTTCCTCCATACATTGACATAGGCATTCCCTGAACAGACAATGACATAAAACTGTCAAAGATGTGTACACAGGAGGAACAGTGGTTGAAAATCAACCATAGTAAGATGGCTTTTTGTTACCTTTGGGAAGTCCATGTAACTGTTGGGCAAATGCTGAGGCTGGTGGTAGTTGTTAGCAGGGTTTGCAATGCCTGTATCATCCTGCTCCATGGGCTGGTGCTGAGAGAAGGCCGACTGTTCTGCCTGCAGCTGGGGGTGCATCATGTGGCTGCTCATCAGGGGCTGGGACCAACCAGACATAGCCTCTGTATTTGGACACAGAGCATTGGCATTGTTAATGAATATTAGTTACTACTGCAAAGTAACTGAGATTGATATGATTGCAAAGTCTCACTTTGTTTTCTATTTGCCCCTTTGTTTTTATTCTATTAGCCCCTAAGGGCACAGACCTCTGCCTGGACCATGACCTAGTTCATATGTTAACAAGAGTGGAAAATAATTTGTGTACATCTGCTGTGCTTTGAAACATAGAAGTCAGAGAGAATTCCCATCATTCTGCTGACCAACAGACCCAAAAGCACATCTCCTTGTGGGAGGTAAAAAGGAAAAAAAATAGCAGAGCAAAATTTGCACAACTTCTTACCGGAAGCACTGCCGACCCCGAAAGACCAGATGCCTCCTTGTCCAACAGATGCCGTGTAGCTGGTGGTGAGGAGAGGCGGGTTGACAGAACCCGTCTGCCTGATCCTGGCCAGCCGCTCCGTGCCGATGGGTGGGGGGACCTTGCGGTCCTGCTGTGAGGAGCTGCCTGGTTTAGGCTGGGGAGGAGGGGGCACAGCTGAGGTGGAAAGGGTGGAGGATGACACTGTAGATGGCGGCGGGACAGGAGATTCACCTGGGAGAGCAGGGAAAATACAGGAAGACAGTTAGGGGCAGATTTAGACAGTTGTTATTGCTTTTCTCAAAAAATAAACTAAAAATGAAGTGATAAAAAAGCATTCATTAATTTAAAAAAGAATACAGAAAATACCCGGGCTTTCGAAAAGGATTTTTTAAAAAGCTTTGTTAAAAATGTCTAAAATGTAACAAGAAAGTTACAATGAAAAAACAAAAGAGTGTAAGGCTCATACCTGATGTGGATGCACTCCATGGATGAGGAGAAAAGTGCTGTCTGCTGAATGAGGGTGTGCCAACTGGTGTATGACCATGCAGATACACAGGGCTTCCAGAGATACTGGTCGCATAGCTGGTCAAGGCTGTGAGTTTGATGCAGTTGTGTTAGTATGTTTCTAAAAGTAGGATTCTTTTTCACAAAGAAGTGTATTTAATGCATTGAACCAAATTAAATAAACATTATCCCAAGATAATTAATAGATAACCATGGAAACTGTCATACCGATGGGGCTGTTGACCATCCGCTGTGAGGCAGAGCGGTAGCCAGGGGCTTTGGAGCTGTCTGGTGGAGGTGGGGGCATCATATTCTCCATCTGCCCCATGCTCATGTAGGCTGGTGGGGCTGAGTATGACTGCTCTGGAGGTGATCGAGCTGGCAGGTGGCATGCACCCCACACCTGATTGTTTCCAACCTGCAAGGCAAGGACAATTAACGTTAACAAAGATAAACTAGCAACACCTTTTGTAAAATTCAGTTAATACACATATTCAGTCACGTTGTATGTAAAAAAAATAATAATAATAAAAATGGTCACTAGATAAGTACTGCTAAATGTTACTTCAACTGACCTGGCTATTGTTATCAAAGATGCTGCTGAAGTTGAAAAGGCCTGCAGGACCGAAGTTGGGGGGTATCTGCTGAGGCTTGCCTGCATTGGCCACATGCTGCATCTGGGAACCATTCATCATCCCAAGGTTAGCAGACACCTGAAGGGAGCCTTGAGCCTGGGCTTGAGCCTGATTCTGGGCTTGTGGAGGCAAATTTGTCGGCTGGGATGTCTGGATTTGGGTCTGTTTTGAGGGTTCTTGAGCATTGAAGGGCACAAACACAGATTGCTGTTGCTGCTGCTGTTGCGTCTGCTGCTGCTGTTGTTGCTGCTGCTGCTGTTGCTGCTCAGGAAGGGAATAGTAAGGCCCTGGTGGCTGCATACGATGGGAGACTCTGGGCGCAGGGGCTGAGAAGTGGGGTACAGTGTTGTTGGGGTGTGCAACATTGTGTGAGAGGACAGGAGGAGGTGCGGAGGGGTGGTGGGAGCTGGGCTGTGGGTTGAGGAGCGGTGGAGGAGCCTCTGTGGATGGCACAGAGGAGGGAGGGGGAGGTAACTGCTGTCGTGGCTCTGGCTTGGGCGGTAAAGCCATTGAGGGGGCAGTGAAGCCTACAGAGTTGATACTCTCACTTACTGACAGAGCCTGGTTCTCTACAGATAGAGAGGGCTTGTCTTTTCCAGGAGGGACAATAGCACTGGGCTCTGTTTTAATCGGCTGGATGGGGGGCTGTGAGATAGGTCCGGCTGGCTGCTGAGGGGCATTAGCGGTGGTTGTAGTGGAACTGTGATGTGCAGGAGAGCCTGTGCCTCGTACTGCATTGGTGCCACTGGTAGACGTGGCAGCAACAGACACAGGGGTGACACCAGCAGGCTTGGGGTCAGGGGCGAAGAGCTGTTTCCTGACAGAGGAAGGAGTGGGAACACTTGGCTGGGGATTGTATGGAGTAGGATTAGGGGTATGAGGTGAGACCGCAGCTGTAGACGTGTTAGGAGCACTGGTGGTGGTGGTGTTGGTGGTCGTGACTGATGCTCCTGAGCTGGCTGTGTTGCTGTGCTCACTGTGGGTTGAGTTGGGCCTGGCTTGGCCTCCAGTGCTGTTGGTTCCTCCATTGTGCTTAGGGGAGCTGTTAGCACTGCCAGGACTCACAGGACGCACAGGGAAGGGTCCCCAGGTGCTGGCGGCGGGAGAGAAGGTGCCACCAAACTGAGCCATGGGTAGACGAGGGTGTCTGATCTGGTGCATGGTCTGAGCAGCCAGTAGAGCCAGCTGAGGGTGGGCGTATGCCAAGGGCAGAGACACAGGGAAGGGCTGTCTGACATTTGATGACAGCCCCTTCCCAATCTTTCCCCCAGCCTGAGAAGAGGGTGAGGACGAGGATGAGGAGGGTTGGAACGCGACACCTGTGGAGACCAATGAGCTCAGGGCCTTTGGCCCAGTGGTTGAACCGCTGGTGGCCCCTGTGGTACTGGGGAAGGAAGCTGAGGTTGTTTTTGAGCCTGGGGCTCTGATGTGATTCCGGGGAATCAGATCTTCAAGCTCTTTGGCTGGGTCTTGAATTAGGGCATTGATCAGCTGGACTGCATACCTTGTAGATTCCGTTCCTCCTCTGAAACAACACAGCACACTTCATTCACAGTTTGTTCTTTTGTCAAAAATATACAACAAATTAAATGATGATATAATTTACTCTGCAAATATTTTGTGATGGACTAGGTCCATTCACCTTATCAAAGTCAAATTTAAAGCAGTACACAAGCATTTCAAGGCACATTTTCAAGCTTTTCCAGCTGCTTAATGCTATAAGAAAATACATATTTCTATACAATAGATACAGTCTATAAAATATACAAATCCTTTCATTATAAATTAAATACATACATACAAAACATTAAATAAGATGCTATTGGGGCATAACAACCAAAAATATGTTATGTGACAGCATTTTAGCCTACAGAAAGCTGAGGAATTCAAACACTAAGTTTAATGTTTAAAAAAGAAAACATTTCTGGTACCCATAGGAGCCCTGGACAGACTGGAGCACAATTAAAAAAGTTTCAGAGATCATTGGAAGTATGATTCTTTTTCAGGTCTTCAGTTTTGGGTGGGCTTCAGTGCACAGGTAATGGCTCTGCTGGTGTGCTAAATCCTTGGTCTACAGTCATTGCTGCCACATTGTGCTTGTGCAGTCAGCCTCCTGCTTATCATGACTCTAGTTTCATAGTGGGGAATGCTTTGAGCTATGTACAAGCAATGGCAAATATCCAACATAACAATGGCGGAGATGGACGCCTGCGCCACACTCACTGAGGCCGGCAGACCAAACCCTTCATAGATGGCCCCCAGTGTGAGTGGAACCCAGCTTGTCTGATCAATATTTGATTAAAGTTTCTGCTCTGCGTGTGGAACAAAATCTATATTGAGAGATGGACTATATTTTGGTGTATGGCTGATCATTTTATTTATTAGTTCTGTGTTTTATTTCTATCATACACTGCTTGGCTTCAGCATTTCCTGTCTACCGTACTATGTTGATGACGACACGTTTTATGACAAAAATATTCAGGATGATGAGATGTACAGAAACAATTAACATCCTTGCATTCTTAAAATCTGGTGTCCCCATTTTTTGTAACAGGATTTTGGCTATTGGACTGTAGGACTAGCTCAGTGAGAAAGAATGACATCATCCAGAAGGGGCTTACATGCTTTATGCAACTAACCAGCTGTTATACAGGCTGCAGTGCTGTTTACAGTCCAGCAGAGGGCATTATTTGTACCTTATGGTGATCATCCTCTCCCCATTTTTGTCCTTTTGTTTGTCTACGTCAATGTGAGCTCCTGTCACGTCCTGGATGGCTGTGATGTTACAGCCTCCTCTGCCCATGATCCGAGATACAACAGAGGCTGGAACTGACAGCTTCTTTGATCTTCAAAAGAAGACGAGAAATTTCATTATTCATGTGTCTCTACCATTGGATGTTACCAATAGTAAAAGTTATATATATTAACTGATACCCACAAATAAAAAAAATTAGAAAACTACTACTGGTAACTACAAGTAAAGCCAATTTGTTAAAAAGACTTAATAATGAATAACTAAATAATAAAATAGACTAAATAATTAGTAGATAAAATAGATAGTTAAAATGATATTAAAATAAAAGTTAAACTAATTAAATGAAAAAAGTCCAAATAAAAAATAGAAACATGGATCAAATAAACAAAACAACTTACCTTCTGACAACCTCTTTCCAACCTTCTTCTCTCTTCTGGCCTCTCTTGGGGCTTGTGAGACTGAGCTTACTGTTGGGTGAGGTGACAGGAAGAGCCATGGTCTTGAATGGAGAGGGCAGGGAGTTGGAGGTGGAGTCGCTCGTGTCCAGAGCTCTGATAGAAAAAAAAAAGGGGTAAAATAGTCCAGAAATTAAAAATTATTTTGTCATGTTGGTTGAAAAAATCTTTTGCAAAAGGTGTATTACATACTCCAGACAAAAATTGCATTTTAAAACTCTGCTGTTATTCCCTAGGTGAACAGCTTAAAATCATGCACCAGCTACACTCAGACAATCAATGTGCTCTGCTCCATCAGGGACTCACTTTTGCGTTGGTTTTGAGATGGAGACTGTGACCTTGTTGTCCAATTTGCCGTCAGTCTGCGGCTGAGGACAGTGTCTCTTCTCAAGGCCGCGCAGGAGGCCCTGGGCTGCTCCTGAGGAGGGGACTGAGGAGGATGAGGAGGAGGAAGAAGAGGAGGAGGAGGAGGCGGAGGAGGTGAGGTCAGGGAGGTAGTTGAGCTCCTGACTCTTGCCCCCGCTGCTGCTGCTCTCACTGGCACAGTCGGTGCTATCCAAGGGGTCAGAATCGCTGTTGCCACCTGTCACTCCCCCACCCCCACCCCGTGGCTCACCGTGGATCTTGTTCTTATCAGCCTTGTGCTGTGCTAGTGCAACCTAGAGTGTAGACAAATACACAGAAGTTGTCATTATTTTGGGGTTTTTATTTTTTCAAAGCTTGATTCATAACAACACAAGCTCATTATGAATCTAAAATGACGAGATAAATATAAAAGCAGCTGTGCTCACCTGCGGATCCTGTAATATGATGGGTTCATTGGGCGAGTCCTTGGTCTTGTTCTTTTTGTTCTTGCGATTGGTGCTGGGGGTAGTGGCCACACCCGCTCGCTTCTTACCAAAAGCTGTAGTGAAAGTGGTGGAGGTGGCGGATATACCAATGGTGGTGGTGGTAGTTGCACTCGGAGGCTCAATAGGAACCTCTTCTTCTATGGTATGGGAAAAGTAAAAAAAAAAAAAATCAATAAATAAAAAAAAGACAACATTTAATTTGAGTACAGTATAACTGTATATATATATATACATATATATACATCTGATAACTCAAAACAGTTATGCGGTCTTTGTAGCAAAGTCATTGATTCTTACCGTCAGCTGAATCCTCCTTCTGCTCCAGCATCTCAGAGCCAAAGTCCTCCTTTGTTTTCTGCCCCTCCTCTTCCTCCTGCTTTCGCTTCTGCTCCTCCTTCTTCTTCTTGCGTTTCTCCTTACGCTTCTCACGTTTAGCAGCCAGGGCCTGCTTCTTGCTCTCCTCTCGAGACTGTCACACAAACAACAAAGAGTTATATAAAAACCATGTTTGTCCTAACCCACTGTTTGTAGTTTTATTCAGAATGCTTTAACCTCCAAAAGCAGTGCAATCGGCTCTGATGTTACCTTCTCCAAGTCTAACTCCTTAAGCAGAATGCTAGCGTTCTTGTTGGCCTCTGCTGCCTGCTGGTCTTTGGCTTTGACAATGGTCTCCATGCACTGGTGGCACTTCTTCAACAGCTCCTGCAAAAACAAGTAACCAAAAGCTGGGCTTATAACTCCAACTCAAGAGTTAATCAATGTGAAAGCAGATTAATGACACAAAAAGAATCAACATACCTTGTCAGCGATCGTAGCAATGTATCTCATGCATTCAATATCTGATGGAAATTGGTTGACCTCCTTCACAAGATACTGCACCACCTTCACATGACCCTGTAAAGTAATTAAATGGTTAGCAACCTAAGGCTTGCCACAATGTAGAGTGGAACACTCTACACGATTTTGGTTATCTCTGCACCTTGCGAAAAGCAGCCATAAGCGGGGTAATCTTGCGGTTGTCAGCTGCATCCACATCAGCACTGGCATGCACCAAGAGCTGGACCACATCAAAATGACCACCATTTGCCGCCAGCCAGAGAGGGGTGTTCCCTTTCTTGTTTCGTACATCGATATGGGCACCCCTGCAAAGAAAAGGAGTGTTGCCTTAGTCATATAAAGACACTGAAGCTTAAAGCGTCAGATAAGACATAAACATTGGCAGATGTAAACAGGCTAAATTGACTTATAAAACCCAATTTAAATGACCAAATAAGTGAGTCTTTTTGCCTCACTAGCATTAAATGTAAAACATGATGTGAAAACAGCACCATCTGTAGCTGCACTAAAACCAGAAATATGGGGCTTTGTTAACAGACAGCCTGTGCCTAAAGAATGTACAAAATAGCATCACTCGCTGACAGAACACAATGGCCCACTGGCCATCTTCAACAACAAAAGCAATTAAGGATTTTATCTTAAGAAAACTCGAATACAGTTTTGTAAAAGGTCATCTAAGCAGCACTCACCTGTTGATAAGAAGCTCACAAAACTTGTAGTGGCCCTTGTCAGCAGCAATAGTGAGGGCAGTGTCTCGAGATGAGGGAACAGGGGGAGCATTGACATCAGCACCTTTGTCCAGAAGTACTCTGCCCACCTCTGCATAACCCCCCGAGGCTGCCTCCATCAGAGGAGTAAGACCAGTCTGCAAGAAGTTAGAAGTTACTTAGAAAGATGGAGCTGCATTGTAGGCTCGGCCAGTGTAGGCCTACAATATTTTAAAATTGTATTTATTAGGTCTGGAAACCAGACATTTCACCTTAGCACGATGCTCTACGTTGGCCTTGCGATCTAGCAGCAGACTGACAACCTCAGCCCGCCCCTGGAAGCAGGCTAGGGTCAGAGCTGTGTTTCTGTTGGTCTCAATCTGTGCGTTGATGTCCGAGCCCATATCAAGCAGCAGCTTCACGGCTGGTACATGGCCATTCATGGCTGCCAGCATCAGAGGAGAGATTCCAAGCTTGCTGCCAGTCCTTGGGAAAGAATAAATGTATAAAAAGGTTAAGACCAAACTCCAATATAAAACATCCACCTGTTTAATGTGCACTAAGTATAATATATGAATATTTATAATCTTCACTGGGCATTTGTCTAGGTTTCAGTACACATTTGTTTTACTTCATTTGAGCTAGCTGCAGCTGCTTTAAGGCCTTGTTTTTAGAATGACTGCCTTACCATTTCTTTACCCCTGGTTTGTAAAAGAGGTAATCACTATGTTATTACTTTTGGGTGTGTCCAAAACACAAAGGCACATTTTTCAAAGATGCTGTGTTTGTTAGCCAGTGTGGCAAGTGGATCCAAAGAGCAACCTTAAATATTTTCAAGACCCTCAACAATTTTGTCACATTTAGAATAGGGTAAGGTATTGTGTCCTGATAATGACACTCACCTGGAGTTTATTTCAGCTCCTGCATTGAGGAGTATCTTGATGATGTTGACGTAACCCCCAGAAGCAGCCAGGCTAAGAGGCGTGTAGTCAGAAACATTGCGGTGTTCCTTATTAGCTCCCCGAAGCAGCAGTAACTCAACCACCTGACCAACACAAGACACAGATGAATAATATAATAATATAATAGGCTGAGAAAGTTGAACAGGAATGTCACCTTTTTGGAATGCAAATTGAAAGACAATGTGTGTACCTCCTGACGTCCCCCAGAGCAGGCCAAGGAGAGGGGCGTGTCTTTGGTTCTCTCTGACTGAGCCTCAATGTCACCCCCTTTGTCCAGGAGTACTTCCACTACTCCTACATGGCCAGCAGTGGCAGCCAGGATCAGAGGAGTGAAACCTGTGGAGAACAGGTTACTTAATGATATGATTCAGTGACTTGAAATAAAAACCCAATTTATACCTTCTCATAGTTCATAAGCTTTTTATCATCATATTTTCAGACCTTTTTTATCCCGGTGCTCAATGTTCGCTCCCCGTGCAATGAGGACAGACACAAGCTCCTCATGTCCTCCTGCACATGCCAGTGTTAGCGCTGTGTCATGGTTACTCTCCGTCTGTAGGGAAAACAAAGTCTTTTAGCAGGGAAGGGTACTTCTGCTCACACATACTTTCTTGCATGTTAAGATCTGTCATTTAAAAACTGGCACAGTATCTTACATGAGCATCAATGTCGACAGAGGGGTAGAGGGGTAGGACTGAAGGTGGCGAGGCGATGTTTGCGGGCATCTGCGTGGGTGGCTGGGACAGGGGTGTGGGTGAGGTTGTAGTGTTCAGCATGGGCACACGGCTGCTCACAGCTGCAATAGAAAAACAAAAAAGAAAAAATTAACATAAAGATAAGGGACAGAGGAGACACTTTCATCCAATTTGAGTTGACTTCAAAAAGGAATGCACTTACCCGCCATGATGTCATCCAGCGTGTCTGTGAGCGTCTGTGCAGGTGTAGCTACCATGAGCCCATCTGGGGCCTGCTGAGGTATCATTCCTGGGCCTAACCCAGCCAACTGTTGACCCTGACCCTGCTGCTGCTGGCCTAGCATCTGCTGGCCCACCAGTACCCTCTGCAACTCTGGGCTGGTGCTTCCCGGGTAGTCTGCAGGATTGTAGTCCGGCAGGGGCTGGATAGGGACGAAGGCAGCCTGAAGAGGCGGAGGAGGAGGCTGTGGCTGGGACTGTGGTGAAGGAGGCAAAGGAGGCTGCTGTGGTGGTTGTGGCCCATCCCTATAAAGGATCGTGCCCACCTGAGGAAGCTTGGGGTAATCATCTTCTTCTCCATCCGGCTCTTCCTCCGAGCCCTCCTCTTCATCATCGTCATCCTCTTCCTGAGAATGGATAAAAACAGAGTTAGAGGACTCAGAATGAACATCAATGACTTACAAATGAAAAAAAAAAAATCAGTGCAAGTTTTACCTCTTCCCCTTCCTCTCCTGGCTGATCCTCTTGATCCCCATCTTTGTTGCCCTCTTCATCCGTGTCAGAGTTGGCGTGTACTTGGGCACCTGTTGTGGTGGAAAGCGACCCTGGAACAGACGGCGTACTTCCAGGCCCTGGGCCTGGGCCTTGGCTCTGTCCGGCCTCCTGCTCCTCCTTTAAACCCTTCGCTTCCATGTACTCTTTGGTGAACTGTTGCTGTGTTTTCAGCTGCAGCTGGCGCTCCACCTTTTGCAGCTCCTTCAAGATTTTCTTCTTCTTCTGCACCTAAGTGGGGGAACAGCCAACTGTGTTTTACTTACTTATCATATGTTCTATTGCAAGCAAAATCAAAAATTAAAAGTTAATGTGATGTAAAGAAACATCCATCTTACTTAAAAAATTCAAAATGAGATCCAAAATGGATGATTAATTATACCTGCTCCTCTCTGCTTTTCTTCAGCTCCTCAATTTTGTCTTTGGTGAGCGGCTCCCCCTGAATGAGCTCTAGCGACTGAAGTTGAGCCTTCTCGATGGCGCTGATTCTCTGGCCCAACTCGTTGAGCTTTCCCTCAGTCTCCTCCACAATGCACTCTAGCGGCTGGCACAAGTGGAAGGGTGGCAGAGGTTCAGCCTCAGGCCCCCGGCCAACTGAGCTGGGGACACCCGGCTGAAGGGCTGCCTGTCTCTGTTTGGAGACGCCTGGATTTGAATGAAAAAGTGTCAAGAAAGTTGAGGATTAGGATGGGTTGACAACAAAATGCATTTAAACAGAGGAGATAACAGTTTAAGTTAATTTCAGGACTTCTTGCACTGATTACCTTTGCTGGAGACGGGTGGGGGTGTGGCGATGTTTGAAGGGGCACGGTCGGGCTCCTGAGGGGGCACTACCATGGCGAGAGCTTGGAATGGGACACGAGGAACCTTTGACAGCAGAGGACATGTTATATTTAAGCAATAAAAACTATTATGAGATTGATTATTACTCAATACAGATCCTTTCCCAAGCAAAATCTTCCTTAAAAGTGTAATTTACTAATGTATGTACCTGAGAGGCATCTTGCGAGGGGGGAGTGAGCTGTGAGAGGTCAGGGGCTGGGACAGACAGGATGTTGTTGGGGTAGTCCAACAGGTAGGACACCACATTTGTGTGGCCTCCCTTAGCAGCTTCTATCAACATGGTTGAACCATCCTATCAGGAGAAAAAGCATACACGTTTCAGTGATGTGTTAAAAACAAGTCGACACACATAAATATCCCAACATTTTCAATCTATAATCAATCCATGACATATATGGGAAATATGTTAGTTACTTTGAGTCTGTGTGTAGGATCTGCCCCATGTGCCAGCAGCAGCTCCACCACAGCCAGATGTCCTCCAGCACAGGCCAGAGACACCACTGTGTGGTCATTATTGGCAGTAGCTCTGTTCACATTAGCACCTGAACAAGACAAGGATGGACACATTAAGTCACTGAGTTTTTATTACATTTACAAAAGCAAACTACTTAGGACTCTAACTCTATAAGGAAATAAGGAATAAATCACATAAACAAACAAGAATTCCTGCAATATGATAGCTCAGCATTAAGTGAATTATCTTATTAGAAATCTATAGTATAAAAATATGCCAATAAAGGCATAATTACAAAAAGCAATTAATCCATTACTGGTGTTTTTCATGAACATAAGGTTAGTGCATCAGGGCACAACATGTTGTAACAACACAGAGAAAACCCTCATCCCTTCTTTCTTTAATTTCTTTGGTACTATTAAAATATGACATGATGATGTAACAAGCTCCGTACTGTGTTTTGATCCTATGAGTTTAAATCTTCCTAGGTTAAGCATCTCCCATTCAAACTGCTGAAATCAATAAAACCATAACCTTTTGAGCATATGTCAACTATCTACATCAGGGGTGGGCACTGAGGGCCGGTGTGGCTGCAGGCTTTCGTTCTTACCAAGCCGGAGCACACCAGGCACAAATCATAATATCAACGGATCTCAGGGTTCAAACAGCTGATTGGTTGAGTCACCTGTGCTCTTGATTTCTTGCACCTCCCTGCAGCAGCTCATCAG
>JAOWBC010001868.1:8948405-8959229 GCA_028566105.1 Hypoplectrus providencianus | reverse complement strand
TGGGCTTGTCCGACTTCGAGGCCTTCCGTTTGGCTGCAGCAAGGAGGAGATAGTACAGTTTTTCTCAGGTAAGAAATTGCCTTGCTAGGTGGTTAAGTGTTAAACTTTTTGAATGTAATGATGGCGATTATTTTTGGGGTTTTTTTCATATTCTTTTTCTTGTTTCCTTTCTCCTATGGATACTTACCAATTCTTGCATCTTTTTTTTTAATTGTTCAGTATTCCATTGGACTACCATAGTGTATATAATAACATAATAGACAAATAAAATTATTCATGTTTTTGGACTTGTAATCATTGAGGAAATGACACCAGAAAAGGAAGTTAGATATTATTTAAAAGGAGGATTTCAGTTTTGAAGACTTTTAAGCTCAAGAGCAGGAATCTGTCATGCAAACACCCTTTTCCATCTTTGCCCATCATATCCATCATAAGCACATTTTCACAATTTTGTTTGTTTCATTTGGGTGTGATGTGAAATGCCATAGTGAAATGTTAAAGTTGTCTGTGTCTGATAATTTACTAATGATGGAAGGGGTCTCGCTCACCACTGATTAGACAATCTCTTTCCCCAGTATCATTGTTCTTTTCCCCCATTTACTCACACCTTTTAAATGAATTTTCTTCTAAACAATGTACAGCAAGTCGAAGATTAGCTCCTAATGAGTGAAAAGTATTTTTAACTCATGTCACCCACCAGGATCTTTTTTCTCTCTTCATCAACACACCAATACTAGCCCGATGTCCCACACAGTGCCCTTTTCCATATTCTTCCTCTATCCTCTCATTTCTATTTTATCCCCAAAATACATAAGTCAATTAAATGGCCAGTCACTGGTTAAAAACTGAACTGGTATGTGTGATGATGTATAGAGTTTTCCATAAGTTTTCTATCTCTCTTTAGAGAAACTTCTCTCTGTGATTGGGCATGTGATTTAATATGTCCCCTGCTGGGGTTATCTGTCCTTGGGTTGAAGGGTTGGAAATCGTGCCAAATGGGATAACATTGCCGGTGGACATCCAGGGGAGGAGTACGGGGGAGGCCTTCGTGCAGTTTGCTTCACAGGATATAGCTGAAAAGGCTCTAAAGAAACACAAGGAAAGAATAGGGCACAGGTGGGGATGGTTGGTTGGTTGGCTGGATAAGTTGCTTTTCTTATGGTGTGCACCCTCAACATCTGAACCAAATGTAAAGCGGACACTACATTGATCATGACTATTGAAAGCATATTTGTAACATGTACCACAAATGCATACACGAATTTCCATGTTGGCTTACTACACATTCACATTGATCAATGGGAAGATTAGTGCTTGGGCACCATTCACCATTCAGTATGACAGAAATCAACAATTCAAGTGCATGTTTATTATGAGAACAAATGGTGTCTCAGCACTAAACATCAATCCAGGTTGATAAATGGTAAGGAGTCTCCCTGGTGGTAAAATCAGAGGGCCAATGTACAGATGGATCTGGAGCCCACTGTCACAGGTAATGCTTAGTGTGGGTTGCAGAAGGGCTGGAGCCCTCTCGGTCCCTCTAAATCCAGGTCAATGGCTGTCATGGCAAGGACACAGGACGTTCTATAAAATCAGATGTATAAATAACTTCAGGTAACCATAAGAAAAGTGTCAAAGTTAATAAGGCCCTTATCTCTTTAGACAGCTTAACTTTTGCAACTCAGTTCATACGTTGTTTTTATTTACCCTATTATCTAGCATTAAGCACTAAGAAATATTACTACCTTTGGACTACACCATGGCAGCTTCTGCATAGCCCACTTTCATCAGTATTAAGCAAATGCAACATCGCCTGGTACATTCCCCTCACTGTGTATCTCTATGCTCTTAGGTACATTGAGATCTTCAAGAGTAGCCGCGCTGAGGTGCGGACCCATTACGAACCACAGCGGAAGCCCATGGGCATGCAAAGACCAGGCCCCTATGACCGGCCCTCTGGTGGTCGTGGCTACAACATGATGGGCCGAGGGGGATCCTACGACAGAATGCGTCGCGGAGGCTATGGAGGAGGTGGGTTTCCAGTAAAGTAAAGATGGAGTGAGATCACATTTCGTAATGTCAGCATTTGCAATTTCACTTACCATATGTCCATTTTTGCAAACACTGCACAGTAGAATGAATCAGATAATGATACAAAGTCCTCATAAGATCCTGGCTAAATCTGTAGTGCAAATTTTCAGGTGTATCAGACGGAAGATATGGCGATGGGGGATCTTCCTTCCAGAGCACAACAGGCCACTGTGTCCACATGAGGGGCCTGCCATACAGAGCCACAGAGACAGACATCTACAACGTAAGTCAGGAAAGAAACTACAAAATCACTGGATTTGGACCACTTGCGTCTCACACAAATTTGCTAATTTGTCTTTTTTTTTGTATCATAGTTCTTTTCGCCATTAAATCCAGTGCGGGTCCATATTGAGATCGGTCCAGATGGCAGGGTAACCGGAGAGGCAGATGTAGAGTTTGCAACACATGAGGATGCTGTGGCGGCCATGTCCAAAGACAAAGCGAATATGCGTGAGTTTAAAATCACTGACCTGAGCACTTACACCACATGTATAAGCAGTATTTATAATGATATGGATGGTGTCGTGCTCTCTGCTCCCCCCAGAGCATCGTTACGTGGAGCTGTTCTTGAATTCAACAGCAGGCGGTAGTAACGGAGCCTACAGCAGCCAGATGATGGGCGGCATGGGTAGGTTATGTTAATCAATGTTTTGAGACTTGTGGCATGTTTTTAAAGGAGAATGTTTGCTCAAGAGCTTTGCCTCAAAAATAAGCATTAAAACATTTGTGGAATATTGTTTCATTTTTACCTCCTGATACCAATGTTACCTCTCCTCTACAGGAAACCAGTCGTCCTACAGCGGCGGCCAGCTGAGCTCAGGGTACTCTGGTGGATACAGCAGCCAGGGAAACATGGGCGGCTACAGTGACTACAGTGAGTGTCAGCTCTGTTTAGAATAGTTTTATAAATACATCCACCTAAATGTGACGTATTACCTTTCCTGCTGAACACACTTACTTAATAAACTAAAGTATTCATATGCACCGCAGTGAACTTTTAGCAGTCCTCCTTAGTATTTATTTTGGTCTGAAGGACAGAGGTGCAATGTTTCTGTGCCAGACTCCATGATGAACTCCTCGGTCCTATAGTATGTATTCTCTCTCTCTTGTTAGGTAACCAGGGCGGAATGGGAAGCAGTTACTACGGCGGCGGTGGAGGCGGCGGAAGCAGAGGTTCTATGAATGGACTGGGAGGGGGATGGGGAATGTAGATTTTTTTTTCCCCCAATAATGTTTTTTTTTAACTCAGCATTTTGCTGGAAGGACTGGAAATGCAAGTCTCACCTAGTAAACATAGGTAGGGTCAGGTGAGGTTGTTTTTGAAAATACTGAGGGGGTAGGGTTTGTAATTTTTTTTAAGTGGATGATCTACAGAGAGAAGTGAGATCAATAGGTGTCAGAGAGAAGCACTGTTTGTCTTCCCCATTCCTCCCAGATTTGACACATTACAGAAACCATGCTTTAAATTTTCATCATCAGGAAATGTGCCGTTTGTGTTGTCGCTCTCCCAAAACCAGGCTGTTCCACAAGGTTAACTCATCCTGTACTGTTGGCGTTATCAGTTTTAATGTCTGAGTGCATGAACAGAGAAATCAGAAAGTGTCTGGTATCTTCTGACATTTAGACTATGTTTCATCTTCTACAAAGTGTTTAGCCTTTTTTGTTTCTAGTTACTATGTTAATCAGAATTTGAGACTTCACATGGTCAGAGCATGTTTTGTTTTTTTGAGGTGCGACTTTTTTTTTTGTTTTTTGTTTTTTCTGGGTAAGGGCAAGTGAATTTCAAATCTGCTGACATGAAGGTTTCTACTGCTTAAAATGCTGTTTGTATTTCCTGTGCACAAAGTGAATAAACTAGTCTGGAATATCTAATTACAACATGTATTGCAAAAAATGAGGCTTTATTCATTTATCAAATATCTAGATAAAAAACTTTTGGTCACCATTCCCAAATTAATAAAATGGCTTTGGAGCAGTTGACACAATCCACAAAACCCTGTTATAATAATACATTCTAAAATAGTTAGATTTGTTAACATTCTACAGTCATTTACACAATTTTGCATGTATCCAGCAGTGGGGCCACAGCTGTATGAAGTATTAGAGTAGATGCATGACAAGTTGCAATTATAAATTGAAGTACATTGGTTCATCACACCTGATCCTCTGTAACCAACAGTCCAAACATAATCTACAATCATGGATTAAATTAGAAAAAGATCCACACTTTTGAAACAGTCAGTGTATCAAGCACCAACTTGTCAAATGATGTTATTCTGAAAGCTTAAATTAACATTGATCACATAAATATGCTAAACTACCAGCAAACTTGAGTTTCCTTCAGGGATAGTTTGGATTTCTTTAAGTGGAGTTCCTTGTTCTGTGAGGTAAAATTACTGTTTTTGTAGATAATGGCAGTTTCCAATCTGAAATGGCTGTCTTGTTCCATGATATAGGGAAATATATTGTAAATTTAGTGTAATATGATACCTGATGACTACCTCACAGAACCCCACTTCAGAAAATGCAAACCATCACTTCATCATGCAGTCTTCATTAACCATAACAGTTCATACCATCAGTGTTAAAAGGTGGCCCCTGTTTAATACAGATGAACTAAGGTTCCTGAATTTCAGGCAACAGTGGAAATGGAACATCAAATCACATTTCCCTAAGATTTGATGACGGTTTTCTCACATAAGTAATTAAAATCATGGTGAATGAGTGTGCAGTGTTAAAAAGCTCTTGTAGAAACAGTGAAGATTGCAGGTGTTTTGTCAGGAACCTGTGGAGGAGCTTCTTTGCAGCAGCAGGGCATGGCACATGTCGCACACTCGCACAGGCCGAGGGTAGGAGGGTAAGGCCAGCTCATTACTGGAACAACTGTTACAGTAGATGTCTCCACAGTTTCTACAGTGGTGCTGCAACACAAACAGTCACAGCTCATCCACGTGTGAAGATAATTATAGAAGTGAAACACAAAAACTGCTGACAAAGAAACCTACCTTTCTGCGTGCAATGGAGAACTCCTTCTGGCATTGCTTGCATTGAGTGGCCTCATCGTCTTTCAGCCAGGCGTGGCCCTGATGGGAGCAATGAACATACAAGATATAATTTTGTTCTGACATTTTCAAATTCAACTCTATATTGAGCTTACCTTCAGAGCTTTGTTGACCTCCTTGAAATCCTCCATCTTCAGTTTAGACCTTTGACAAAGATCAAGGTAACACTTAAATGAAACAGTATATGTTTTAACAAGCAAAAAAGACTGTTGTATAAGAAGTACTGACTGGCTGAGATGAAGTCCCATCTCCTGTAAAGCCTGTTCCTGCTGCTCACATGTCTGCTGCAGCTGCTGTTTCTCATGCTTCAAATCCTTCAGCTCCTGCATCATTGGTTCACAGTAAATAAGCACTGTGGCATCACAATACGGTGCATAATTATTCTGTAATTTACTACACTTGATAAATCTCTTGGATGAAATTGTGGGCTGATTAAAAAAATCACAGAAATCAAAACACCTGCAGGGGGAAAAAAACTGAAATAACATTTTGGATTCAATATGGAAAGGCTAATAGAGATAGTCTTAGAGTTTTGAAGTGTGTGTGATTTATTCATACAAAAACCTTTAGACTGCAGCATCCCATCAAAATAATCCTGGAACAGGTTTGGGATAGAACCAAGAAAAAATTGTAGCTCAGCTGTGATAATGAGCCACTCAATGCTTTTGTAAAGCTCTAGTTTTGTGCCTGTCTTGCTGTCATACACGTTCTCATTTAATTTCTATAAATCAAGTCGCACCACACAATTATGAGAACTTTAGCATAAGGGATCTTAAAACTACCTTTACAGAGAGTTTATAATTTAGGAAAATAACTAATCACCACTGGATCTGACTGAGCAACTCTGGTATGTGTGAGACACTGACCGCGTGCAGGCCCTGGAGTTGTTGCAGCTGTGTGCGGAGCTCGACGCTGTTGTCCTGTTCCCGCTGGAGAGCTTTCTGCAGGCTTTGTCTGTGTTCCCTCTCAGTGCGCAGATCATTTTCCAAACCCAGCCTAATCAAAGAAGAGACGTGACGACTATGAAGAATACATCTTGAAAATATCCATTGAAATGAACTGCCAACATTCAAAGATGGGGGACAAGTTAATGATTGGAAGATATTTAACACATTTCTTAGATGAATTAATTAAATAAACTCAAACATGACCCAAATTAATATTTAATACCTCAAAAGAGGTTAAAACAAGAGGTGCCATAATTCACTTAATTCACAATTTTTCAATTAAAATATTTGTCTAACCTTAGTGCATCCAGGTCAGTCAATTGTTTCTGCAAAACCTCCACTTTTCCTTCCAGCTCCACTCTCATATCTTTGTCTGACTGGTCACTTTGTTTGCGCTCTCGCTCTGAGTTCTGTAGCCTGTTGCACGCAAAAACCCATGAAAAAAAAAATTAATTCAAGGAAGATCATTTAAGAAGCAGAAACATGCACACAATACTTGCCTCTGCTCCAGTTCCATCATGGCTTTTTCCATTTCCTCCATCTTCTGCTCCAGCTGCCCAGCCTCCGCCTGCTTTTTTCCTGCCTCTCGTTCTGAGTCCTTGAGTGCCACATAGCTTGTATTAATGTGTGCGTGTGTCTGAGTGGCCATGCAAGAGAAAGAAAAGGTGCATATGTACCTGAGCTTTGTGGAACATTTGCAGGTTAAGAGTCTTGACTTGATCGAGCTGGAGCCGCAGGGCTGCCAGTGTGTCCTGTTTCTCGTGTGTGTCCTTCTCCAGCAGCTTCATGGCCACCTCCATCTCCTGCTTCAGGCCCACCTGGAGCTCCAGCTCACGCTCCAGCTCCTGGCATCACGAATTGTGAACAAACAAACGGCAGGAGTCAAATTCAGTTCTAAAGTCTAGTACAAAAGTATAAGTATAGTACAAAGAACCCAGGCTTCCTGGAGTTACTGTTCACAAGTCAAATGACTCATTGAAACTGTTGGTTTCTGTCTTAATATGTACTGACAATGGAATGTGAAGAATAATTTGTACTTCCCACATGCATAATATAATCCAGCCAGAGGGGCGCTGACCTGGCGAATGCGCTTTTCCTCTTTATACTGCTTCCACACCACATTGTACATCTCATCCAGGCCCTGTCGCGTCTGCTTGTACGTCTCCAGCTCCACCTGGCTGTCCTGAAGGGCTGCCTGAAAAGAACACAACAGATCATACAGTGTGGGTGTTTTTTAAGATAAGGAGTGGTTTGGTTACGGTTAAGGCTGGGCTATAAATTCAACACATTTCCTCCTGGATAATTAAGGCTAAAAAAAATAAAATGTGCAACATTACAACATAATTGAACTTTACGATTAACTTCATATTTATTTCAATGAATATATTATTCACCTTATTTATCCCCCTTTTTTACATTTATTGTACTTGTTTCTACGTTAAATGAAATTTAAAATTCAACAAAGTCCTTGTATTTTCCATAATAATAACGTTCAATGAATGCAAAATGTTTCCAAATTAACATAAATGTAAATACTTGTTAAATAATCAGGATCTTAATACTGACCAAAATAATTAAAAAAAAAAAAATCAGTTTTTTTGTAGCTACTCTCTGACCTCTTCCTTTTTCTGGCTAGACTGCAGGATCGTCTCATTCTCCTTTCTCAGCTGTTCTTGTTCTTCCCGCAGAGAGTTGATTCTGTCTGTTGCTGCCATCAGCTGTGAAAAAGAAAACACATGCCCGTCAGGTAGACACACCCGAGTGCACCCAGATGCTATGTTGACATTGGAATCAGGAATACTTTCTTTGTGGATTGGCGCAACCTAGAGCGGCGTCCCAATCATTAATTCAAAACACAATCACACAGCAGTTCACACACACACTATGCCTGACCTCCTCCACAAGTTTGCTGTTTGTCTTTTCTATAGAGTCCATCTTAGCCTGAAGGTCAGTGACGGTGCCACTTAGATGACGATTCAACTCCTCAATGTAGTGCTTCTGATCTAATATAGCTGTCATCTTGCTGTCACTGAAAGAGAAAGAGAAAGAACAAAACTGTCAAGGGCTTTAGTCAGGTCTCCTGGGATCAAATTACTAAAATGCTGGAGCATTCGTACTACACAACATCACAGACCATTTTAAAATTTGATGAAACTAGTGTGTGAGTGATGATCACTCGCACACTAGTTTCAGGCACTCACTCTTTTGCAGTCTCGCTGTTAGCAGGGTCTTTCAGATACAGGGAAAAGTCAATCACTCCCACCTAAAATAGGAAAGAGGGGCAGAGCAATGTGTATCCTCAGTTTTTATTTCTTTAAAAGAAAATAAGGTGCAACAGCCATGATCTGTAAGCCAACAAACCTGTCAACACTCACCTGAGAATCAAGGTCTTCCCCTTTAATACAGAGGTTGGCGTCAATTACGTTGAGGCCAACAAGCAGTCCCCCCATTACTCCTCCCTCCTCCTCCATCATTAATGCTCCGGAGTCATAAAACTCACTAGGAGGAAAAAGGGGATTGGAAAGACAAATAATACATTGTGGGAAAAAAAAACCTTAACTGCCATGTGAACTCGCTTATATAAATATGTTAACCCCATATCATTATTCATAGCTGCTAACCTCAGGAGATCTTTGCGGTCCAGCAAAGCCTTCATATAATCAGCTACCGTCTTCTGCATTAACGCTAAATGCAGCCATGCCCTTGCTCTCCCCAAGCCGGTCCTGACAAGAGAGTAAATTGATTCATCCACCAAATAATCAAACTGACGTTAAGCATGTATCATGTTGTAGGTATACTAGAACATAGCTTGATGTAGCATACTTAATGCCAGGCAGGTCTCTGGCACTTGTGGCAATGTTAACAGACTCTGGACACAACTTCTCAACCAGTTCTAGGGGTCCCCAAATTGACTTGTTCTGACCAATAAAAGATTTCTTGGCTGAAAAAGTGAAAGAAAAAAAAGTCAAAGTCACTTTTCCTTGCTATGGTACAAATAAGTGATTGGATCGCTTTATACAGAAACGATTTCTGCTGAAGGCCAGCTTCGTCATGGACTGTCTCACCTTTCAGACCATGTTTGAGGCATTGCTCCAGGACGACAAAGAACTGCTGCAGAGGAGGGTACTCCGAGTCAAGAGTCCTGCCCAGACTCAAGGAGGACTGAATTAATACTTTGATGCTCAGCTTCATCATGCTGAGGAGGTTGGACCTCTCTATTGTCATGGGGTCTTTTGGGGGCAGAACTGTACAGAATGAAAGCAATACAATCAGATCAATGATACAGATGCAGCCTTGGAGGAGACCGTCATGCATACTTGTGTCTTTAGAAATGCAGAATAACTTATATCTTGTGTACGGTCAATAAAAGTTTTGCTATAGTAGTCATGTGTCCTGACAGCTGACAATCAGTTTCCAAGAGGAAGTCGTGAGATAGGCGCTGTGAGTGCAGTGTTGATAACTTAACTAGGTCAATTCAGTGTGACTTTATGCATTAAAGGTTAATAATAGTCACAGCCTACCTGGAAGCCTTTTGGAAGTGCTGTAAAGATCATTTTCGGGCTCCCTTTCCGCAGCGGACGCCTGTGAAGGATTTCTCGGGGCTGAAGCGTAGCTTACCCCACTGCTAATCGTCTCCGTGGCCTTCCGAGCCAGAGACAAGATGGGGGCCGACCAGCTGGTCTCTGCCGCCGCCGGAGCGAGTTTCTCCGCCGGCTCCTCCTCGTCGCTGCCGCCGGGCTCTCCCTCGGGCGCGGTTTCCGAAACTTCGGGCTCATCTAGCTGTTTTGCTTCGCCATCATCAACAGCTGTGTTTACTTCCCCTGCCTCGTCGGCCATGTTTGTCCCCCCCTCCCCTTTTCCCGACTATTCACGTGACCGGGCAGAAGCAATCACGCGCGCAGTGAGAACTTTATTCTTCTTCTTTGGAGTTTTAGGCGTTAAGGGCATCATCTTATAGCTGCGTGACCGCCACCTACTGGACCGGCGCGTAGGTGCAATAGAAAGTAAACTAAGTTTAACAGTAAATAAACAAAAAAGTTAGTTATCTTCACTATGCGCTTTGAAATTGCTCTTTAAATAGTAATATATTTTCAATAATGAATCCCAACTTAGATAATGTAGCCTACACCATTTTCCTGTAGTGCTATCTGAGTGCTATTTATCAATCTCGTTTGTTTTTCTTGACAATTGTTGGAGATGGCTGATGTCTGTTAACTATGAGGCAATTGGCCTGTGATGCTAACAAAGAAAAAAGAAAACAAATATTTCCAAAGATTAAGCATCAATATATGTTTCCAACTAAAAAGGAGAAAAAAAAGAGAGAAAAGACCTACTACTCACGACAGTTCATAGACAATCCAAGATTTGTGTAGTTCAAAGTTTAACCACGTTGTGGCGCAGTCAGGCTGTGTGTGGTGTGCCTGCTAAACCCATAACAAGGCGGTTTTATTATATGATATTTGAGCCAAATACGCAAATCAATGGCATACAAGTTATTATTTTCTGTATAATCGGATGTGTGAAGCCGCCTTTTTTTAAGGTCATTATTATTTTTCCTATTTTTCCATCTGTTTTTGTGTAGACTTATAGCATTGGATCATCTGGATTCAACAACACTGATCGAGCGAGCTATAGTGTAGACTTTGAGATTATCTATCTATCTATCTATCTATCTATCTATCTATCTATCTATCTATCTATCTATCTATCTATCTATCTATCTA
>JAOWBC010001868.1:8922754-8933449 GCA_028566105.1 Hypoplectrus providencianus | reverse complement strand
TGACACCCATAAGTTTCTGGACTACCATTTTAAGGCCTCCGATTCGCCAATTTGGCTATTGCCATCTTGTTTATTGGAGCCAGAAGTGACCATATTTGGAAGATGATGTGCTGTTACACAGGTTGCCAGACTGTTTGTTTTTTCTAATAATTGTAACACCAGTGCTAGCTTAATATCTAAAATAGCAAGATGCAGCCATAATCATGTTAACTATAAAGTCAATTGGGATGTTAATTTTAGACTAGCTGACCTTTTACTGTGTCTTACAGTGCAACCAAAACACTCTTTTTTTAAAAAAATTAAATATTATTAAACAAAATACAGATTTTGCATTTATAGATCTAATGTGTGAGGCCTTTGCGTGAAAAAAAAACAACAAAAAAAACAAAATGATTTTTAACTTCTGTAGTTTCTTTTTGTTTTACTGACACTTATCTCACCCTTTCTCCACACTCGCCCTGCACATTTCTCCAGTTTGTCCCCTCTGGCACAGTTTTCCATTCTCTTTATCTTGATATCAAGGTTGCTTCACAGTTGGTAAAAATAGCCCTTCTGTCAAGATCATTGTGTCTATTTATGCCATAGTAAACAGAGCCGCACTGTTTTCTCACTTGCATTCCATTTGGTGAAAATGTTTTTGCTTCTTCCTGGTTTACTATGCCTCGTCATCCAAACACTACGCATTGTTGTCTAAAGTCTGCAAAATGGGGCGATGCATGTGTGTGTTTGTTGTGTGACAGAACGGGTGGATCCTCAGGCCAGGGGGAGATACGCTGTCTGCACTTGGACGGGCGCTTCCTTCTGGCTGATTAGTGCGCAGTCATAAGCACCACCAACGGAAACACACACACACACACACACACACACACACACTGACGACACGCTGCTGACCCTACACACCCAAGAAAAGGCCCGTCTTGCATAAACACAAAGATTGTTCTTTGTTTTCCTTTTTTTCCCAGTACCCTGTCGCTTATTCCATCTGTCTGTCAGTGTGCTATTTAGAGAGGCTTTCTTTAGAAGTGGGCGTATGTAGCTTAAAGTAACGGCGAACGCACTAAAAATACTAAATTCAAAATGACCTAAAAATAAACAAAAGAGGGAACCTGGGGGAAGAAGAGGATGTGGATGGATAGAGACTAATGTCTGAACATTTAGTTTGTTTATGTGCACAGCTGTCGTCTGTCTTCATAAGTACAGAAACACACAAACAACACACTGGCAGCATACTGAATGCAGCAGCAGCTAGTTTATTAAATGCAGGAGGATTAAAAGAATAAAGACTACATTTTTTGTGACTATTGGTTGGTTACTGTTGTTTGCACTCATTTAATTGTTTATTATAATTTGTCATTATTCTTTAGAAGCCAGCTTCGTCACTGTTGAGATTAATGGACAACACACACTTGTACAGACACCTTGTTGATCCAGCTTGTGTCAGATCTTCTGCAATGTAATTGCTCACCATTGACGCAAGTATCAAACTCTATCATCTCTATCGTCATTATTGTTCAACATTCCCATGGTCAATGTCAAGAAATACACACTTTAAACTATCACCTTTAAAGCTTTGATGACATTCTGACACTATTGGATTTTATTTACAGGAGCATTAGATAACTCCAATCAAAATCAGTGAGCTTGTATTCTACATTGCCTTAAATGATTCTCCCTCCGTTTTCACCAGAAGTTCAAAACAATTTATGTATGATATTACACTGTGAAATATTGTGGTCAGCAGTGTGGCAGCTCCTGAGGGACCAGCTACTGGAAAGGTTTAACAAACATCTACCACATGTGACTTTTCCTGCTTTCTTGTTCTACCTCATCTTTCCAAGTTTTTACTTTAAATATTTTCACAGCAGAGATCAATATTGGAAGGATTTTGTCTTGATTTTTTTAAATTGACAAGCACAGGCGGAATTAACGTAAGTGTTCTCTGATTGGTTGAAAATATTAGCCACTGCTGCATCAGCAACAGCCACTTGCTAGTTGTTACTTGTTAAACCTGCTAGTTGCGTAAACAACAGACAAAACAAACTGCAGAAAGAAAAAAGTGGAAGAAAAAAGAAATCAATTGTCCAACAGTGAAATCTAGAATTTATGAAGCACAGTTTGACTGTAAAGGGGAATATAAGTGACTTTCCTCGGCAAAATATATGAGTAACAAGGTCTTGCACAGAAATGACGACATGTTGCTTCGAACCACCAACCAGCAGTTCCTCTGAAAGAGTCCTGAGAACTGTTTGGTGTGAATATACCCAGTGACTCCCACAAAGGTGACAACATGACCCTCTTGAGGATATGCACAATATTTGTTGTGCAAAGTGTGTGCGCAGCTGCAAAGAAGGTTTTGCCAAGTTTTAGCAGAGAGGTTTAAGTGCACAGTCTGCACCTTTAATTTTGGTCTTGTCCCACAATGGATTTGCATGCTTGACCTTTGGGAAACATGGAGTAGCTGCAATGGAAAAGCTTTACATAATATATATAGGCCAGGGCTTATAGTGTGGTTAGAGTGTGTGGTCGCCCAGTTGTTGGATTCCACTCCTCTGCAGGGTGTAGATGTGGGGGAAAAGTCATTACTGCTAGTGCTGGTTAATCAGTTGCAAGTAAAAGCCCATTGCCAGAAAGTGTCTAGAAAGTCCAGTGTCCACTACATCTACCACTTGCTCTGTTCTTCCCCTCAGGGTCATGAGATAACAATGTGACCAAAATCCACTTAAATATTCAGGCATTCCCAGATTATGCATCCTGGTGTGACACTGAAAGACACGTGGCGGTCAGTACATTCTCACCTCATGACACCAGTTACTGTATCACACATATGTGGGACATTATTACTCCAGAGCACAGAGTGCAATGCCAGTTTGAGCCTACTTGGGAAAAATAGGAGCAATCGTCCCTTCATCCGTCCACAAACCATAACAAGGTTTCTGAGTCACTGTCAAAGTAGGAAACAACAACCCAAAAACACATGCTCACACACCTGAATGTACACTATAAAAACAGACAATGAAAAGTCTTCATAGTTCACTGATTGAATGCGTCACAGTGTGACCTTTCATTCTCCAGAAAAATGACGGCTGGGAATGTAGGAGGCAACACATGAAACACTTCCTTACTTTACTTGAACCATTGTGGCACAGTAGTGTCTCTCACTAGTGTCACTTCCTCCATACAGTGACAGCACTGACTGTAAATGTGGTTTTCTCTTTAATATGGTTTAATGTCTTAGTCAGAGTCCCAGCACCTCATTGCACCCCCCCACGACACCTTTTTCTAGCTCTTTCCGCCTCCTGTTGGACTTTTTTTGTGTCCGTGTGGGTGCTCAGTCTGTGTCATACTGCAGTGCCACCGCATTCCTCTCCGACCAGTTCCTGTGCCGTCTCAAAACAGTACCGAGAAACGTGGTAGACAGAGAGAAGAACAGAGCCGAGGGCCAAGACTGGCAGCTGTGACAAACGGAGAGACGTCAACAGAGGGTGGCCCAGTGAGATCACTGCTGCTGTGATGCCGTGGAAATGCTGGTGGCCTCGGCCCATGATAATGGGCAGGACATGGCTGATGTTTAAAGGTTGTTTGAGCTGATAGTAGAGTATACTTTAAGAGGATATGGCCTCACTGGCTCTCTGTACAGCAGTGGATCTTCAGTCTGCCCTCCATAAACACAAAGAAGCTGAAATAACAGTGTTTGAAGTGAGGAAGTGGGATTGTTGTGAGGATAAAAGGACAGCGTCAGGCAAGGGGGGGTTTCAACCAGCTTGCTGTCTGCTGGCCTCATCGAAGAAATCTGTGTGTTTTACAGCAGAACTCTTGACCTCCAAATGAAAAAATGTAAAAAATAAGAACTGGCTGAGAGTACTTGAAGGCAGACCCACAGCACACACCAGACACAATGCCACAATGGGGAGCCATTGGCATGGCGGTCGCACTTTCCCATAATTCCCTTGTGTATCAGCACAAGCTGCTATTTCAGTTTGATGTCACTATTTGTACACATACATACAGTAGGCGTCAAAAGCACACTTCCTCTTTGTTTCATCACATTCTTAGTCTCCAAAGTAAAAAGCAGCTCATGTCTAAAGGTTTAAGAGCTGAGCTTCCTGTTGAAGAGGGTTTTAGCTTTATGAGCTTCTGCTTTGTTTCTATGGAATGTGTGTAAAATCCCGCGAGGGCCTTACTATATTGTAAAGTATGCTCCGACCTCAGCCAACGCACTGCAGGCATGCAGAGCATTACTAAGCAACATTACTATGTAACATTGTTATGTCAGGAGACGGCCGGGCACCAAGGCTTTTAAACCGGGATATATTATGCAGTAATGGTAAATGTGTTTTTGCATTTACACAATGAGATAGGATCATTTCAAAGACTTATCACTGTAAAAGGAGTTTAATGGAAGCTGTTATGCATTTTCAGTATTGCAATTTGTTTCATGGCTTAAATTTATCGCTTTGTTTTGATATTCATCTTCAATTATTCATTATTCAACAGTGTATAAGTGGGAATGTACACTGTCATCAATCCTTTGTTGACTAAACTTTCTGTATTCATATTATCCATTAGAAAAACTTCACAATTACTTTCTACAATAATATATACACTGTTGGTTAGGATACCAAATTCATAATCAAGGTTAAGCCTTTAACTTTACTATAAAACTGACAGCTTGGCCTTACATTTAAAGCTGATATATTATGCTCCTTTTCAGGTTCATACTTGCACTTCTGATTTCTTAAGGTCTTGTCCAGCCCAGCCACTTGGAGCTACACAGCCAGTAAAAGGAGGCTGATGCCCTTTAACATCCTGAATGCAGCAAAATGAAGAGAAAATGCAGGCAGAGGGCAGATACAGACCCCACCACACACGTCTAGTGGGTCATAACAGTATAGACTCACTCCCAACTTGTGTGACACTGACGAACAAAGCACCCTTACAATCTGTGTAAGATGCACCTGCAACAACTGTAACATTACCCATCTGCAGGGGTTTGATATGCTTGGGTTAATGATGTAATACAAGTGGTGCAGCTCCACTCAGAACGGGGTGGAGGAGAGGTAGATGGGTCACACAAGACCTGGACTTTGACCCAGGACACAGGTGTTTATATCTTGTGTACATTGGTATGTGATAGGTTGAGATGAGAACATACCTTTGGCCGCCGTTTAAAGTCGATGGTGGACCATGATCTTTGGTTGTAAGTAAGATATATAGGTGACAACAGCTCTAAGTGGAATGAAAGCTTACCTGCGGCGCACACATGTACTCTGACACACAGTGTTTCACAGTGTTTCAATCCAAATGCAGGTTGTGACAAGATTACACAGGAAGGTGATAAATGAGGCGTGGGGCAGCAACAAAAAGAGGGACAGGAGGGGAAGTGTGCTAAGTGTAGCCTGGGGCCACCTTCTTCTGCCGTGGTAAAGGTAAGACTTGAATGGAACATAATTTACACAAGAGGCAGTGACTCATAAAGATTACACTGTTTGAGGCAGCTGTTCTGTTGTCTTCCCTCTCTGGTCCAGTATGTGCAAGCCTCCAGAGCCAGCTGTAGTAACCTGAGTAAACGTATGACGAGGCAGCAGCACTCAGGTAACTTCAAAGCTCCTTTTTCCAATAAACATATCACATTTCTGCCTTGGAATGTTCCACAGAAATGCTTTCAGCAGTCGGAGTCGGCCTTGTTTAATCGCTTTTGTTTGCCTTGAAAGAGCCTGAGCGGTGAATCCTTTGATCGCTGTGAACAAACCTCTGAGTGCTCCGAATCTCCAGGGCGGCAAAGACCAGGTGAACAGCTTGTTGTGGTCATGTATTGAAGTTTGATCTTGCACTGACACGCCTGGTGAATGTAGAGGAGGAACAATGCAGCATTAATGGCCACATGTGTTTACTATTGCAAAGAGCAGAGCACTCCTTAGTGTCTTGAATTATTACTGAATACTTCTGAGGTTTACAGCATTCCTCTAAATACTTTACAGAACGATCATGGATTAACTAAATAGTTTCCATAACTTGTGTTTGTCTTAGGCCTTGTCAATGCGTGTGAGTTATGTTTGTCATCTATAACAACCACATCATTGAGACCATCACATTCCACCTGATAAACCAGAACCAGGGTTCATGGTGGTGCTGACAAACAGCTAATGACTCATTGTTGCATCACGTCAGGAGAGGGATGTGATGCAATGACAGTGACAGTTGAGAAAGTGACTTGTGGCACAATTTATGGAGATATTACATTAGGCAGAGACACAGCAGGTTAACTATAGATGGCAGGGGGGCATATTATTGTGTGAGGTCATAGTAAGCACACTTTTTGATGCCTTTCACCCAGTTCAAAGTGGCAGGATGAGCAAATAAATTCCTATGACAAAATGGGAAGGTTGTTGTATGTACAGAGAACCGAGAAAGAGAGCGCTGTTGGAAGTGTTTTTATTCCCTGTAAATTCCACTTTCCAAAAAAAAAAAAGAAAGAAGAATCAGCTTTAAAACCAGGTACGTGTACACATACTAGGTATTTGATTCCAGTTTGCTTGCTCTCATAAAAAGAAAATCACATTCATACAAAAATATTAAAAATAGTAAAGAAGACATAAAACAGAAAAGATATTGACAAGGTCAGGGAGGCAAAATATATACAGGTCGTGCATTGATATGTAAGGAAGCATAGTGCTGCCACACTGATAAAAATGTCTCCTATTTATCACGCTATAGTGAGATTCTTCAACATTGTTTTGAGATAATGAAAGTTTCTAATTATAATGAGACACTATCATGTTATTTTTAGATAGTGATCATTTCTGGTTGTAACGAGAAAAAGATGTGAACCCATATTTTTTTTGTGTTTGTACCATTTATCAATCTTGATTGTTTGCGTGTGTATGTGTTGGAGATATTAGCTGTAGAGATGTGTGGCTTTGTTCAAATAAAATGGAACTATATGTGCCCAAAGTGCAAAAAAAAAAAAAAAAAACTACTTGTGACACTTCGCAACAATGTTTCTTACCAGAAATCAGGACCCGGTTACTTAACAGATCTTGGCAGCAGTTTCATTTAGGAAGTATGGTAAGAAAGTAGTTCCTACATGAAACTGCTCACAAAAAGCTATGTGGTGGATAGGGAATATTCATTTGGACTGCTACAAAACTGGTCTTGACTCCAACTCCAGTTGGCAGCTTGGTTGACAAAACCATCCTCACTCCATGTTGAGCCAGTTTACAGTTGAGGGTTGGGCTAAGCTGAGCAGGAAGACCCAGTGATTCAGGTAAGGTGAATGGATTCAGACACTCCTACAGGAAGCACAGCTGGCTGTGCCTGTAGTGCCAGCACTCTTCCTGAGTTGCAAAACTCAATGATGCAACACTTGTTTAATTGGGGAATTGGTCAATAAAATGACATACTTTAGTAGGTCAGCACGGAAATGTGACATCTAAAAAATGAACAATAAAGTGTGGTGATATCAGGTGTCAGTAGTCTCACTGAAAGGGAAAGCGCAACTGCAGTTTATGACAGAGATCGATACTGTTCTCTTGACAGCTGTCAGTTGCTCATGCCATTCCTGTGACTTACTCCTGAGGCAGTCCTCAGCAAATATTTACATGTGACCTGCTGCCAGCCTGGAAATGTACAAGGGTCCATTTACTAGAAAATAAAGCGTAATGCTAAACCTGAAAGGAGAAAGTCCAAGGACGAAGAGAGGAAAAGAGGAAGATAAAGTGATGAAAGTGAAAAGAGCAGGTTGTGGTTCTCTTTTCCCTCATTGCTAGTAAATCACTGCCCTCCCTGTGGTTTCATTTCTCGACTAAGACCTTTCATAACCTTTTTGCATCCCATAACATTGAGATATTGGTAATGACATTTCTCTAAATCCAAATTACAAACAACACATTTCCTCACTTCCCTTGTGGTATTTTGACATATCCTTTATAATACTTTGTGTCTTCGAAGATGCTCAAAGTCCACTCATTGTGAAATAAACCCAGTAACAAAAAACATACCCCTGAACTATGTAACACTGTCTTGAGACAGCAGAGTTTGGTAAATGGTGGACTTTGCAGTATTCTGATGTTAAGTTGTATAAAATCACAGAACTGATGGCATCATCAGGACTAGCTCATACTGCAGTTTCTGCAAGTTCAGTTACAAGGTGAAGAAACAGAAACTTACAGCACTTGCTGTTAATATTTAATGGAGCAACATCAGGATAAAAATGTTTATGGAGTGTGTGCGGGCCTTTGAACAAAGACATCACTGATACCCCTGTCTCGTACTCACTCATCTCTGATCCGTCTGAAAGGCAGACAGTCATAATAAGATCAGGATCTCAGTAGTCACTGTCTCTCTAATGCTCTCAGGCCTCGGCACGCACACACACATAAGCACACACATGCAACAACGTTAATATACTCCTTGCCTTTTATCCAGCTCTCCTCTGGTGCCTATGTAACAGGAGCTGGCTGCCCAGCCTCTCTCAAAGAATGGAGAATGTCACAACGATAGATCTCCATTCCACAGACCCTCCTGACCTTCACACAATGCTGCTTTTCAAAGACTAAATGTCTCTGCGCACGAGCCAGTCAGTCACTGTGAATGTGTGTGTGTGTGTGTGTGTGTGTAGTACCAGAGGGGGAATCCCTGAGACAAATAGTGTTTTTTACAAGCCCAGCAATTAAATGGTGCATTTTGCCAACATAAGCATGCTCTTTAGGCTCTGCAGACTCCTTTTTACACAATGTGGTTTCTTTACTCTTTCATGAGCCAGCATAAAATGGATATATGGAACAGAATTGTGTTGATTTGAACAAAAAGAAAATGGACCCATTTGTCACCAGTAACACATGTCTGTCTGCCTGGGTTTCCTTGTGGAGTAATGCCTCCCATGATGAAAAGCCTGGTTTGTTTTTCTATTGCGGACCACACTCACATCCTGCAGGGCGGGAATATGGCAGCGGTCTCAGCTGCGCCTCATGGATTATGTGAAATATGCAGAGGATGTGTGGGAGACAGACATATTCTGTTTGACGTGAATGATACTGGAAATAAAACCAATCCAAGCAGACAGACAGTCTGATGACTTAGCTGACACACAGGAGCTGACCACTGTGATGAAGTGAGGAGGAGCTCACAGATAATATCACTGTTTGTATTTGTCACTTCAGACATAAATGGAAATTTTATAGGTTTGACATTTTAGATATTGGGACAACATTATGGCTCAAACACCAATATGATCTACACAGTGCACCTGTCACTCTGCCAGTGTTATTACAAGTAAACCCCCATCAGAGCCACTTTTACAAGTCTGATCAATTGAAACACCTGCAGCAACTCAAAATAGACGAGCATTTCTCCAACTGGTTTTGATTCTTCGGCTATGCTAGCAGCTCTGTGAGGTTCTGCAGCTGTGCTCTGAGCCGAATGCTAATGTTGCTAAAACAACAATGGTAACATGCTAGTGTGTAGTGGTGAAAAGTTTTACCATCGTCACCATCGTAGCATTTCAAAACTACACACAGATGTTTAGTGGGTGGTGTATGAAGTTTACAGTTAGCATGTTAGAAATAAGTTTGAGTAAAAGACAAGTGATTTGTCAGTCTAGTAAGCCCATTAAAGTTATTGGAAGTCATCCTGAGGGGAACCTGAATATCTGTGTCCAATTCCATCAGAGACGTTTAAATATTCCACTAAAGTCCAGAAATGTAATGATAATAGGAAGAAAATTCTAATGGAAAAGTCAGTTAAGAGTCATCTTCTGGGGACCATGAAATTCTGGTAATCCATGAAAAGTCAAACTTATGTAGTCATTACAAATTCATAAAGTGTTCCAAATTGAAGCTCCACTGCTGTTTTAATGTATCTTCATGAATCATATTTGTTGCTGTAACACATCTTGAGTAATAATTCTCTTATCAGACTTCTGGCAGGATGTAGAGGACATAAAATGGTCTTCTTTGGGAAAGGTGTGCGGCGAAGTGTTGACATTGGTGCTCTGTCTGGACATGTATGTGAGCACAGCCTATCAACCTGTCATGACATCACACTGAGTGCTTACTCCTCTCATGACTCAGGAATGCAGCGCAGGCTTCCCCCGTCTTCCAGGAGCCCGTCTGTGGTACTTTTCCAAAGCCCAGCTGGAGTACTTTTCCAAACTAACACAAGAGACATAACAAAAGATTTAATAATAAACTTCTCATGTTAACACTTTGCTCTGCAAAAACTACATACACTATCTCCTCCTGTGTTTCCTTTTCCCTGTAAGTTTTGTTCCTTAAAGCCTTTGACACCATTGACACTGCACAAACACACACGTCACAGATTACAGCTATCAACACATGGATGATTTATGGCACCTATGTATCCGAGCCACTGCATGTGTAGTCTCTGTTCATAGCCTAAAGGTCGTAAAACACAATGCTCACCGCATGGAGCAGCTGTGGCCCAAGTTTATTGCCAAGAAATCTTGGCTTTTTATGTCACACTCACAGTTAAACTCCAGAAAACAACAACAACAACCTGTATACTGGAAAAACACAGGACCTGGTGAATAATGCACACTGTAGATGTTTTAAGTGGGAGTAAAAGGTGATGGTGGGGTAACCAAACATAGTATACAGTATACTGGGTAGCATACCCAACATTCCCCTCAATCTTATTCTGTATTTAGCAGCCGTACCCCTCCTCCTCCTCCTCCTCCTC
>JAOWBC010001868.1:8824967-8922654 GCA_028566105.1 Hypoplectrus providencianus | reverse complement strand
TGGGTAGCATACCCAACATTCCCCTCAATCTTATTCTGTATTTAGCAGCCGTACCCCTCCTCCTCCTCCTCCTCCTCTATGACAAGGATCTACAGACCATCATGACCTCACCATCCAGGAGGCTTGTGCATTCAAACGGTCAGGGGACAGCGGGTAGCAGGGGTGTTAATCTACATGATGTCATTAAACTGGACACATGCACACACCCTTATCACAGCCCAGACTTGACCTCAACATTTACATGAACCCCATGCACTGTGCTCACAGTTTATACAATGCATGCAGTACGAAAAGGGCACAAAGATGCAGCTTTTGGACTCTAACAATCCGAGGATTCAGCATGCACTGACACGTTTTTCAGCTCTCTGAGTAAAAACTTTTCTTTTGGGCATTGTTAATCAGAGGTTGTACCAGAGTGTGTATATGGGAGTGTGTTATTAATACCCCAGAGGCGGTCAGTTGGGGGGATTTGAGAGGCTTCTTTGGTTTCAGTGTTTCTGAGCTCACAGACAAATGTCCCTACATGGTTTCTTCTCCACTCCAATGTGCTAACGACTTGGCCCCACACTGAAAATGCCAACCCTTCGGACCCCATGCTGCAGGGCAATGGCGCAACCTATATAATCTGCTGCCTGAGCAAGCACACATGCACGTACACACGTAGTGCAGCAGCGCCTCAGAGCAGGATTTGGATGCAAACTGGGCAACTTGTGACTGGAGGGTCACAGGTTTTCTTTGAATCTGATTCAATTAATCCAAGAGCCTGGGGAAACCTGTGTGGGATGAATGACAGCTGCTGTCATCTATCTCAACAATGGTTATTGTGGTAAACAAGGTACTTAAGCTTCAACTGCACTGCAGGGACTGTTCAGTGGTCAGCAGCAGCAGATTGTGGTTGTACTGAACATGCACAGTCAGCTTTTCTCCTGTTCTTTCTTAAGACAAGGCAAATCCATCATGCACAGTATAAATATATATGTGCATTCACAACAGTAAGAAAAAAAAGCTATAAAGGGCTGGATGAACCCACACACAGTAGGAATCATTGCAAACACAACAGCACTGCAAATTGAAGTTTATAGGACTTTAAATACATAGTTTCTGGTTGGGTTGACAACCTAAAACCTTAAGTACCAATTAAGTGTTGTCCCTGGGTGTCCTTCAGAATCAATGTCTTTTATATTATTATTTCAACTAAGATATTTACATGGATGCATCACTGGCCACTAACTCGCTAACTTTAGCTTCTATTTTCTACCTAATGGGTCAACCACTCCCTGAGGTCTCATTAAAAACCTGGGTCGTTGCTAAAATACTTACAGAAGTTGTCGCATCACATTGTAATTTCATGGTGATGCCAACTCAAAATGTTTGAATGTAAAGCTTTAATCTAAATTTGTTGAGTCCGTCCCTCCCGACTTATGACAGCAGATTTTTTATCTGCCTCTGTTGCCATTTCTCCCTGTGCTGCTATTTTCAGGGCTCCAACCAAGTATTTTGGGGTGTTTTTCCTGATCTGAAACTATATGGAACAGCCATAAACAGCACAAATCATAGGGATTTGTTTTGGAAGTTGTTGCTTCAGAAGCTTCCTCCAGCTGCCTGCCCTCCATCTGGAAAGTGCGCAGATGTTTGACGTCATATGCAAAGAAGCTGCACTATAATATTCTCCTTTCATCCATTTTAGATGTTATTTATGTTTATTACTTGGCATGTCTACATGACATTGTTTGCAATGGTTTTCTATACGGGATACATGCATCCTTGAAATACTCATACATTGGTACACTCATGCTTTGGGTCAAACACATATTGCAGGAAAGCCAGTCTCTTTCTTGAGCAGTGACACAGCATGTCTGTCTGTCAGTCATTCTCTGACCTTGTGCTTGTCCGTCTGTCTGTCTGCATTAATACTATCTTTCATTGCAGGCTGTCTGTCTGTCTGGCCATCTATTTGCAGGATCAGACAGTCTATCCCATTTGTATTTGACAGTTGATGTGTTATTTTGTTCGCCTGAGTGATGTCATTCAGGTGCAGTGTGCCAGGGCAGAAAGCCCAAGTGTCACCATCAGCTTTTATTCACTGCTGCCCTTTCTTCTGTCATCGGACACCTCCCGCTTTGCAAGGGATGCATGCACATGTGCGTGCAAAAAAATACGAGCATGAGTACGGGAATGCACTTGTGCACATGAGATGGCATGCAGATGTTTAATGCTGTGTTGTAGGTCCAGTAGTACAGCATGGCCTGTGGCACTGTTGTGGTCAAATTGTGAGGCGTTTTAAATAGGCAAACCCTGAGATTGGACTGTGGTGACTGATGGGTAACACTTTCCCTTCCTCGCTCTCTGCCTGTCTGTGCTTTTGCGATGCGATGATAGATGCCCAGCCCTCTGTAAATATAGCCCTGCCCCAGCTAGTTAGCATGGTTGGCATGATCCAGGCTGGTGGTCACGAGCTAAATATATATCCAAAATAAATACTTCCAGATTCAATTCTCAACTGTTGTTTAGACAGGCTGTAGCATACGTCTCACAAAGAAAAAGAGTTAGAAAATAATTTAGTAATCAAGCACAGGCTGTGGTCTAAACATTGCACAATCAACAAGCTTAGAAACCATGTAGTGATACATTTTTTAGAGACCAGTAGAGGAAAACAGTGTGGTTCTGCAACTGTCTACAGAAGCTTTGCCCAGAGCTGCGGTGACTGTGGCGGCGAGTCACTGCTGTGGTAACAAGTCATTGCCATGGTTTCCATCCAAACTCTGATTTTGTGTTAAAATGCACTGATACTGTGGAATGGATGCTGTGGGTGGAGAAATGGAGACAGACAGCTGGCCAGCGGTGACCACAGTAAGTGACGCAAGTGGAGAGGCCATGATGCTAGTGTGGCACTCAAGAGTTCATTCAGGTGTGAAACAGCGGTGAACAGCCACACCTGATTCATCCAGTCCACACAGACAGAGGAACAATGGGACTTCCCACAGGTGACTTGTCTATGTAGATGCTTTATCAGATCAAACAGGCATCAATGTCAGCATTCATAAGCCTAGGACAATGTGCCACCCTCAAATCTGTGAGCTGTTGTCTGAAAATAGGCCACAGAGGTATTCAGAACCGGGAATAATTTTGATCGGGCAGAACAGGACAACAGGGTCTTTGAGAATGGTTCAAAAGAAACTTATCAGAGCTCAGAGAAGCAGTGACCGCACTGGTAGGATGGAATCTGGCTGCTTGAGAGTTTCCATTCTGTCCACAACAATAGAAGGCCTTCTCTGCCTGCTCTCACCCTGCTGACTCGCAGCGCTACACCCAAACATGCCTCCGGTTATTCCCCTCTGCTGCTGTTTTGATTTATCTCCTAAATAATCACCTATGACAGCAAATACATGAGATGTATAGACAGGTCAACATTTTTACTCAACTCCAGTGAGGCCTTCTGAAACATTGATACACACCTAACAAGACAGCTTTCAAGAAGCGAGGCATCTTGATCGCCCCCTATTTGCTAGCTGCAGTATTAGCAACAAATTCTGCCCTCTCTATTGCAGCAGATGGGACTCGGACCATAATATGAAAAAAAAAAACAATAAAAGAAAAAAAACAACTTGTGAATCATGAAACTATGACTGATGCTGTAGCAGCTTTGCCTTCTAAAAGTGCATTTAAGATTAGGTCATTGTATCTTTTTCATGTATGTAGTCAATAATTCCATGGAGGAAATCCTTGTAGTGCTTGGAAAAAGCCAAAAAAGTTGGGTTGGAAATTGAATTTGTAGCGAAATGGCCTGTTATTTTTGAGCAGCATTTTCTCTTATTTTATTTTCGAGTGGCTCAGTGAACTGTGCCAGTGTAAAGGAGAGGCAGAACGCTGACTTTTCAATTGGAATTCAGCCATCATTCATTTTATTATCTACATCTACGCATTTCAGACTGTGACATGTCAAAATGTCTCCTGCTAAAAGGGCCTATTGTTTGACGTTTTATTTTGATCTTTACTGAGTACATACCAACACGCATAACATTTTCCAAAACATACCTTTTAGAATGGATGCCCTGTCTATGTCATATTAAAAAGGTTAGTGCTTAAGGGAAGGTATGACAGAGAGCTTATTAATCTGTTATCACGCAGTAGCTCCACCCATCAACACAATAACAAACCTGACTTGGGGCCAACGTTAAGCTCTTATGAGATGTTCTGCTTCTATCTTGTTTGGTTTGGTTTGCTGAAAATCAAATGGGAGATTACGAGTGACTTCTTTTGAACACAAAAACAACCAACCAACGCTTTGCTGATACCCTGCATGCTGCCTGTAAAGACATCACTCTGGCTCAGGGATGGAAAAGAAAACATGACACCTATCTGACACTAACCACAGACAATCCGGGGGCAAAGACCTGCATGACAAATGATCCAGTCAACAAAACTATTAAGTTGAGTTTCCTGCACGTATTGTTTGTTTGCTTCTCTGGATGCTTGTGTTCTTAATCCCATGGTTACTGTGACTGACAGGATGAGAGCGGTTATTAAATCCAATCTAAAAGGCTCATGCCTGTAATTTATGTGTAGTAGTCACTTAAAATAGGAATGTGTCAGTCCCTCTCCATCCTATACAGCTCTTTTCAGCGTCCTTCAGCTCATGTTGGGGGTTTTCCCACCCACAACGTTCAGTCTTACTGCTGTCATTGTGGCCATTTCCAGCTGCAGCAGCTCTCTTCAGCGAAAAATGTTTTGAAGTGGCCTCAAAACCTGCATTCCTCCAATTAACCAGCAGAGGGGGACTCCACCAGTTGAAGATTTTAAAGAGGTCCATAATAAAAGAATGCACTTCTTATTTGATTCAGAATATTGTTAGAGGAGACAAATGCAGAGCATTTTGCCACAAGCACAGTTACGCTTGCAAGCTTTGCTGATAGATAACAAACATCTGGCAATGCATGTTGAAGAAATTTAGAGTGACAAGGTGTTTTTCATCAGTTTATGCCTCTGTTGTAGTTTTTTGTTGTATCACTATTTGATTAAATTAATTACAGGAGCATGACAAGTTCAAACTCATGAAGAAAAAATCTCATATAACGCCGATGTGGAACCGAAATTATTAATTCTTTCCAAAAACCGTCTGCAGAAAGGATCTACCAATCCATTATTCCTATTATTCTAATAAACCGTGGGATTATGAAGAAGCTGCTGACTTCTGCGATGTTTGGGATTTTCCCGCCTAAAAACTGAAATATTTCATATTATGTGAGTCATGGAAAACTCACATGTCAAGTCTGACCCAGTTAATGAAGGAATTTTAATTTCTCACCCTCTGTCTGACTTTCACTCACCTTTCTATTAACTGTTTGGCACCTTGGTGTTGACCTGCATAGCGTCATGCATATGTATGTGCTGTGCTAGATCTTATCCTTTTAAAGTATCGACCTTGGAGAATATCAAAAAATATTCCTGTTTCCTCAGAAAACTGTGACATGGCTGAAATACTGTCATAAGTTTTGGCTCAAATGTCTAATAGACGGATTAATAAACATCTAATGTCTCCAGTCTGTGAGGCCAGGGCCACCCTAGCATGACTCATTACTTTTACCTCATGCTGGAGGAATCCAGTGACCCACACACACACCAACAACGAACCTGACCACTGAACGAGACCAAAGGCCGATTCCCAGGAGATTCCCTCACGTTAATCTCTGCCAGACCTCTCTGCAGTTGGCTGCAGCCCATGTGGGCTAACATCGCTGTCCAACTCAATATGTGGAGCTTTAAGGACCAGTGCAGCGAATAGCTGACATGGCATGGTATCAATAAGAATTTAGACATGTCATCAGCTCTGAGTGATTCAGCAGCGAACAGCTTGTTCCTGTCAATAACTCACCTCTCTCTCTTGCTGTCTCTGCCTCCCTCACACACATGCATGCACTTAGTTTCTCTGTCCTCATTCCTTCCATTCCTCATTGATCTGCCATCCAGGTCCTGGGAGGAAGACAAGGAGGAGGACGGGTAAAGTGATCAGGCTATGACATCATGTTTTGGCTACCTCATCCTTAACAAGTGTGTTTATATGTATGGTGTGTGTGTGTGTGTGTGTGTGTGTGTGTGTGTGTGTGTGTGTGTGTGTGTGTGTGTGTGTGCCTCAGTCTTGGAGACAAGGCTAGACTCATACAATAATTTCCTCCCTAGACATGAGGGGTCCCCAGGACACTAGAGAGACTAGACTAGTCTAGACTAATGAATTCCACTATAAATGAAAACATCTTCTTATGTAGCCTTTTTCAGCCTGTTATAATTTAGACCTTTGTAGCTTGTAAAACAGTAATCTCAGGCAGGCTACAACATCAAGCCTACAAGGGTAATTTAGCACTTGGCTAAAATCAATAATTAGAAACTATTGTTGTGGTTACCGCACAGATGAGTCAGGTAAAGATTAATAATTTATGGCTGATGAATATTATTACCGGGCAATCAGAGGGGATGACGTGAAATCAGCACAGTCAGACAGGTAGGCACCCCACCTGGTGGAGACTGGGGGACGTCTGTATGACACACACTGGCGCGCCAGAGTCACTATTGTGCTGTGGTTGCGAGGCAACAAGCTAAATGCCGGAAGGTACGGTTACAGGTGTTCACCAGCTTCTCACAAGGCCCTCCTTTCTCTTATCTCTGCTACTCTTGCTTCACTCACAGTCTGTCACAATCAGCACGAGCATGTAGGCTGCCCCGCCCACTTCCTCCAGGAAAAAAGCCTTTTATGGGCATCAACCTCAGGGTACAGGTAAAGTAACCTTTGAGATAAAGAGGAGTAAATTTAGTTAGCCAACTCTTGTTAAAGAGCATTTTCAAAGTGTTTTTATGACAATAAGGTTTGACTGTGGCAGTGTCAGACAAAAGGGAACCAATTTAGAGCTGTAAAGGAAAACTGGGAGTATGTTGGTAGACATCAAATAAGAAGAGCAGTAATTCAACTTCAGTTTTCTTTTTTAGAATTAAGGATGAACATTTTAGCATATCTTAGCTTTTATTCGATAAATGCCAACATTAATTTGTTTGCATGTGAGGCAATATAGGCATAATAATATATGATTTTTTTTCATGTAGTAACATGTAATATGTATTTAAATGTTGAAACATGTTAAAATAAACACATTTTATTCTGTTTCTATACTGATAACTGCTTTAAATTACTGTATAACAACACATTATATTTCGTGTACCCATCATAGTTTTAAAAACTGTGATCTGCAAAGCAACTTAAGTCATTAAATCAATTTAGTTGCTTAAAAAGTACAAAAAACCCTTCTGCAATATAATAGTTTTGGAGCATAAATAGAAAGAGGGACCGAGGACAGGTCTTTTAAATTGAGTGGCTTTTAAAATGAGGACTTGAAATAATGTTGGCACCCTTTTCTCAGCCAGGAGAACTGACCTCTCTATGTTCACATTAAAGGTTTCCAGACAGACAGAAGTTACTAATATCTAATGTCTGACAGCAACCAGACATTCACCTCATGATCTGGTCTCCCTCCTTTGATCGATACATCACACGCACGGACAGTCATGGACAGACTGACTGACACACAAAGTGCTCCTCTATTTCTGTCTGAGTCGGCAATACAGTCATTATTAGTACGTATTACGCTTTTAAAAACTATTGACATCTAATCTCTGACCGCACAAGCAGAGGGCATTCGCTGGAAAATGTCAGGAAGCACATTGCACATTTTATTCCAAACAACCAACTTATCATCTCTTAAAACGCTGCCTGTTATCAAGCTGCCTGGCCCATGCCACCCACTCTTTTCTACATCCCGATAGCAGAAAGACAATGCAGAGGGGAGTTTTCCATTTCAGCCCCCCCAGTGGGTCCACATCAAACGTGGCTCTGGAGTCAAACCCACCCACTCACCCGCTCACTCAGTCCTGGGTGCGGCATGCATGATGGGACTCCTGCACTGTGTGTGTCCTCACATTGTGGGGTAGAAAATTGGTCACAAAACCATAACAATAACAGACGCACTGGAAAGAGCCCAGAGCCCTCCTAGTGATGTCATGGCGTCTAAACGGTGTGTTGTATGATTGGAATTCACCGTAGTCACACAGGATGGGGATGATGCGTCTGGAAAATGTTGATTAATGTTCAATGATTATTATAAAGAAGCTATAATACTATAGTAATGTAATATTCTGCTAATTAAAAGCAGAATGGGACCCCCTCTACTACATATAAGCATAAAAAACAGACTCCAGACAAAAAAGACTTGATTGTTGCTAGGACTCTTTTTGTTGTAGTTTTGTCATTTTTAAGTCTTTTTTGAGGCATTCATCTGTCTGTAATTTGTGTCTATCTGTGGTCATATTTGTAATTGTTTAGGTGTTTTTGCAGTAATCATTGTCTTTTAGCTACATATTAAAGGTGAAGGCCTCTGGGGACCTTGAAACTTAACAAAGTGAGCCCTTTCAGTAATCCACCAACAGTCTCAGGTAGTTTCTCATTTTATTTGTTTTGAGACTGCCTTCAAAATAAAATACAATAAAGTCACACACTATCGGGATTAATTTCGAGAAGCATTCTTCTGGGGAAAAAAAAAAAAAAAAAAAAAGGTTGAACAGGTCTTTTAGCTTACATTTTTAAATTCAAATGCTGGGTTTTACACAGAAACACTGGACTCCATCAAGCTGCCTCTTGGAACGGTCCCAAGGTGTGTGGAAGTGTGTGTATTTGTCTGGAAGTGATTTATTAGGTGTGCCAGGAGGTTTAAACGGATAAGCGTGTACTCCAAAGGTGTGTCTCTAATTGTTATCCAGGTTGTGACAATACAGGATGAAGGCAATAAACTTGACTATTTAAACACTACATTCCATTGACAGGGAGGAAGTTATAGGAAGATAGATTCAGTCTAAGTTTATTTTCTATGAACTTTTAATAAACAAGGGTTTATTTTTTTATTTGATATGGTTTTTTGACCTTTGTGCTCTTAGTGTTTTGTTGTTACATGCCGTTGCTGTGCAGTGATTACTTTTAAACTGATAAACTTGTCGGCCACCTCTCTTCTCATTTTTATGACCTGCCATGATGACACAGGTAGTGTCCTCCTTAGTTACACGTTGGTTGTTGTCAGCATTACACTTAATCAGGAGGACATTCCTGCCTCTCTCTTCTGAGTCAGTGGACATTCCTAATCATAAAGAGTTGTAGATTGGTCTCCAAACAGCTGAAAATGGCCCACATTCACGCACCACACAGTTTGCCAGGTGCTGTTAGAGTTATATCCCCTCCAGATGTGTTCCCATGTTGCTTTGAGCTGCTTCCTTCACATTAAACAGTTTTTGTTTGATCAGGCACACACACATACAACCGACACACACAGACACATACACACACATACACACGAACACAGTAAAGCCTATCTGAGCTACTGGTGAGACCTCTCATTAACTTTACTGCCATCCACATCAAAGAAAGGGGGGACTAATTTTGTCCCTCTAGACTAACAAATTGGGCTCTGGTTTCACTTAACAGGGTCAGGATTTGATTAGGAAATCATTGAAAAGTGTTTTACAGTGAACAGGTCTTCTCACGAGAGGTTAGGAGATTCAGACATAACTGTAGGAATGGACTTCCTGTGCTGCTCTAATGGTCTCTGGCACCCTCCAGTGGTTGCGGTAGTGAAATGTGCTGACAAAAATTCACAGTAAGGTACAACTCTTTCTAATGAATGACAACACTATCTGTGTCTGACAAAAGTCATAGAGCATACATGTGATAATGTGACCGAATGACGCCAAAATAGCACCAACACTACTGTTTAATGGATACAAATCAAGGTTTAAAGCAGGATGGTGCAGAGAAATTTAGAGGGACAGGTCCAAGTTCAAGTTGAAATAACATAAATTATTATGAAAGTAATGAAAGCCACACAGCCCCTGATATCATAAATAACAGATTACCAAGGTAATATTTTGGAGAGTAGAAATATCAAAAATACAATACATTCCTTTATTTCGATGAGGCGTAAAATATGCAGTAAACCAAATCAGAGCTCGTAGTACACCTGCACTGACTCATTTAACTCACACAAATCAACAGCTGACTGAACAAACAGACATGCAAAAAGGAAGAAAATGCAAATGATTAAGAGTTCTGCAGACTCTGTCCCTACTCACTGTAAACCATCAGCAGCTTTAGTGTACAGATAAACTGAGCGCAACACATAATGTGACAGCAACAGGTGAGTGTCACTGTGCGCCTGGAGTAGTAATCAGGAGAAGCTGCAGTCAAGACTGAAACAATGTTGCGTAATAATGCTGCATAACAGTGAGACTTTAAATAAAAGTCATGTTTAATAACTCAAAACTCACCATCTATACGTTACCGCTGTGTGTCTGCAGCTTCCTGGGTCACAGCTGCAGGTTAGCAAAACAGAGGGCTACGTCACATGATGACCTTTGACCTGCTGCAGGTAATCGTGTGATGTAGACACATCGGCAGCATCAAGTTTATTTTATTTAAAGGGGAATAACCCGAATCAAAATTTTTTTTTTTTCTTATCACCTGTACTGTTATTTTTTCAATGTAGATTATTTTTCATAAAAACCAAACAATAGATTGTTCTTCTGAATTTATAGCAATCTCTAATGAAGTTACAGATTAAGTGAACATTTCAGGTAAGGTTCGAGCAAGCTTGAACTTATTTACACAACCTAGTAAATAAATTCAGAGATTGTGCATCTCAGAAAGCATATGCTGGAAGACAGAAAAAAGCATGGGAGAGCAGAGTAATTTACATGTGACAAATTTTATTGGCACTGTTGTTGCAGAAATGATGTGCACAAACTCACTCATCCAATATTGGAGAAACACAATAATAAAATAAATATGAGGTTCTTCGAAAACAGTATTTTCAAGTTTGTTTGGAGATATTTGTTGTTAAAGTACACATATCAGTAAATCAGTACACATGCATTTGTAGTACTTGTGCATTACTGATCTCAGTATGATGTTCTTTCCCTGTATCTAAAGTGACAAAAAATGCAATAGATCATTGCAGACTTAGGTAAGAATCTTAAGAACACTTGTCACTTGTCAAAATCTGTACTCTCCTCTGTTTTCAAAACTATGAACTCAAGAATCATATATATCAAAGCAGCATATCACAGAACAGGCAGCAGCAAATAAACAACAACCAAAGAATTGCTGTCTTCAGATGCAATGTGAAAACTCAAATAACATTACAGGCTAACATTAGACACCCCCTTTATACACTGTGTATTTAAAACCCTGCAGGCTCCAGGAAGGCGGCCTCTGTCCTCTATTTCAGGACCTTTTCCCCCCTGTTGGGGGAAGGTTAGGGGGATGTTTGTGGTAATAGTCTGGTGGGGTGGGATTGGGACTCGCATTCATCCCTGTAGGGACATAATACATGCTCTCCAGGTAGCTCTGGTCCATTGGTGGATGGTTCTGGGGCTCCGGCTTTGACCCCTGACCAGAGGGATTCCTGTAGCTGACCCCAGGCCCACCTGGGTGCATTGTTGGTGCGGCTGACACCTCAGGATATCGTGGTGGCTGAGGCTGGGCCTGGGGGTGGGCTTGTGGAGGAGGAGCGGCATAGGGCATGTACTGCGGAGCAGGGGCATACATGTTGGTGTTGTGGAGGGATGTGTAGGGGGCTGCTGAAGGAGGATACAGGCCTGAATGTGACATTGCCTGCTGTGGGATGAGAACTTCCACATATTGGCCAGTCTCTGGGTCAAACAGCATTTTCCTCAATGGCTGTACAGGCACCTCGATGTAAAAATACTTCCCTGTCTCAGGATCCATAAGCACTCTGCGAGGTGTCTGTCCATAGCTGCTCTCTGAGTAAAGACTGGAACTGTCACCCCCATATTCAGAGCCGTAGGAAGGTCCCAGGCTTTGAGGGCCACAGAGGTACTGGGGATCCATAGGTGGAAGGCCAGGAGAGTGGCTGTGGGCAGTATCGCTGTATGGAGCCCCAGTCATGCCTGGTGGCTGCTGCTGGGGGGATCTGTGGACAGGGGGTCGTCGAGGGTCAATGTGCTGCGGTGGCTGCAGTGGGCGCTCAGCAGGGCAGGCCTGCATTAGTGAGGGGTGAGGAGGGCAGGGAGGAGGCTGGTGGAGAGGGTGGTACATGGCTGGTGGTTGGCTTGGACCAATAGGACTTGATTTGGGAGAGCCGGGCTGGTAGCTCATGGCCTGAGGTTCAGGTCTGCACTGGTGAGGACGGAGAGGTGGCTGAGCTACTGGGTAAGGTAGTGCCTGACCTGGGGAGTGTGGAGGGGCAGGAGGGGTGAGGTTATGAGGGCTGCGGTGATGGTGAGGAGGGGTGAGGCCTGGGTGGGAGGGGCAGCCAGCTGTGCAGGAGCATGGAGGAGGGCGGGAGGAGGGTTGATAGCGGTTTGACCTCCTGGGAGTTAGATCTGGAGGCATGAGGGGACTGAAGCTCTCTCTTTCATCGTAGCTTGGAGGGTCATCCGAGGCATAAAAACGCAGGTCCTCTGCCCTCTGGGGGCGCTCACTGGAGAGTGATCTGCGGCATGGTTGGTGTGAATATCCTGGTACTTGTGTTGTGGAAACAGCTGCGGGTTGTTTTGTGTTGTTTGAAGTTACCGGCATAGCTTGCTCATGAGGGTAAGCCATCCTGGGATACTGTGGTTGGCGGTCTGGATCCATAACAGCTGGCTGACTTGGCTGGTTGGCTCCAGCTGAGTCAGGTCCAGCAACAGGGTTTGCTTTGGGGTCATGTGCTGGACCCGGAGCTGAGGTCAAATCTAGCCCAGTGGCTGTTATTGGAGCTGTAGCTAAAGATGTGGGTCTTTGTGTATATCTAGAGCTCTGAGGTGAAGCCCCTGGCTTTGGCTTCTGATATCTGTCATTAGACACCTCTGTCTCTGCTGGAACTGTGGACTGGTTTGAGAGGCTGGAGATGTTGGCTGATGTTGTTTTGCAAGGTGGAGGCTTGAGGCTGGAAACTGCAGACACAGCTAGTTTCCTTGTATAGTTTGATGTAGATGTGGACTCATTGGAGATCTTTCTATAGATCGTCGGTGAGGACACTACAATGGTTTGAGACCTCTCCTCAGCTTGAGGTTTTACAGTTGATGTGGTTATTGATGGCCTCTGTGCTTCAGTTGGCGTCGCTCCTAAATCGGCAGGTTTAAATTTGCAGCTTGGTTTTGGAGGCACCACTGGCTTTTGAGAATTTTTAGCTATAGACTTTACTTCAATAGTTTGAGGCCTGCTATTTCCTGTAGTGTTGGTGGGTGTCTCTTGTTTCTGTGTTTCTTTAGACAGCGACTTGACCTCAATAGGCTGTGGTCTGAATCTCCTCACTGCAGGGGACCTTGGAGGGAAAGTTGGATCCAGTCTTTTCACTGACTCAAAATCTCCAAGTTCCTTCTGTTTGGTGGGAGGGGGTGTTTGCTCTTGCATATTCCTTAGAGGAGAATGACTTATTTGTTTTTCTGTGTCTTCTACTTCAGGCTTACTACTAACTTCCTCTTCTTCTCTGGTCTTTGTAACAGTGCCTGTACTATCAGACGCTGCTAAGGGGCCAGATGTGGTGGATGAGGAGGAAAATGTCCCCTCTTTGTGAGACTCAATGCGCCCTCCATCTCCAGGAGTGGTTGTCTGAAGGGGGATCTCCAGGCAGTTGACATGCTTCCTGGGTACCCCTTTACCTGCAGCTGCATTCTGGTTGTCCCCCACCACTGCTCCAATGTCAGCTTGGTAGCCCTTTTCCTTTAATAACATGGATACAGAGTGGCCACTGCTACTGCCAGGAGTGGTGGGCCCAGGTGAAGGTGAAGCACCTGGGGCTTGTTGGGTGTTAGTCTCTTCCTGGGCTGGAGATGTAGATGTTTTGTTCTTGCTGGATCCATCCCTTATTAACACAACTGCAGTGGACACCTCTCTTTCCTTACTGGGCATTTTGGGAAGGCTCCCGAGCATGGGAGGTTTCCTGTCTGTTCTCACCACTACAGGTTTGTCCTCACTGTCTAACACTTTATGCATATCTGTCATGGTCTCTGGTGTGTCTGCAGCCATGTTTAGACCATGTTGACATGGTTTTGCAATCACTGTGTCTACTGTTGAGTAACTCATTGTGTTTGCATTTGAGTGTGATTCTCTGCTCACCTTTGTGCAAGGCTTAGGAGACGATGGGGGTTTGTCAGTGGGGTTCTCTGAGTCTCTCTTGCTGCATGACACTTTATTTTTGTCTTCTTTCCAGCAAACAGCCTTGTATTCTATTTGCATTGGCTGTGGACGAGAGACAGGACTGCCTTTGCTCTGAAGAGGTGGAGATAAAGTTAGCAGCTTTGAGTCATTTACCTCCTTTTTCTGCTCCTCTTTTATTTCCTCTCGCCTTATCTCTTGCATCATCTGCTTGTCCTCCCTTGTTATAACCTCCTCCCTTGTTTCCTCTTTTATTTCTCCACTTCTTTCCTCACTAAAAATGTCCATCCTTTCTTCATCCACATTTTGTGGCAGTGCAGAAGCCGTTGCCTTGAAGGATAGATTATATGTATTTTTTACAAGCCGTCTCACATCTCTAACTTTATGAATTGGGACCTTAACTTTCCCATTTCCATCTTCTTCTGTTTTCTCATCTACACTGGTTTCTAGCCTTTCCTCCTTTATATCAGGCGAAGACACCTCTGGTTTGTTTTCTGCCTCAGGTGTGAGACAGACATTTAATGAGGCTTTCTTTTTCTCCACCGCTTTGACTGTAATCTCCTGCGTTTGTGACATGTAAGCGCCCTTGGCACCCTGTTGCAGTTGTTTATGGTCCTCTGTGTTTTCACATTCCTGGTCTCTGTTTGTCACCCTGGCCTGCATGCTGCTGGCTTCAGTGGCAGAAGGAGCTCCTGTGTTCCCGGTAGTTGCATTTGCTGAGTCACCACCTTCCCTCGACTCCCACATTTTACCATCATCTGCTCGTTGAATTCCAGTTCTTGACTGTTTACTATCAAATGGCACTTTTAATTCTGACCTCATTTCAGATCTTGATGAAGTTGCATTCCTGCTTTGAGAATCAGGCTCTTCACTCTCACTCAGTGAAAAGTTAACACTTCGGCTGCTGTTGGATGAACTTGGCCTGTTACTGGATCTTACTCCAAAGCACTTTGGAGGTTTGGCTTCATCTTTTGCGCTTAGTTCTCCTCTCACAGGGAAACCCTCAGATGAAAGACTGTAATCTGACTGTAGACTGGAGCATGGATTATATGAGTCAGGTTTTGGAGACTCTTTGATTGGTACTGCTGCACTTTCTGCTGATGGGCTGTTTTGCTCAAAAGTAGGGCTTTCTTCTTCTCCTTGCTCATCGGGTTGTTTGTCAACACTCTGCATCTTCTTGGACAACACACTCTTAATGAGACAAGTGGCCATCTTGGTTTTAGTGCACGTTTCATCAAGAGAAACAGATTTCTGCAGTTTTCTGTCATTTTGATGATTGGGCTCAGGGCTGCCCTCAGATGGGTAGCATTCTTGCATTGCTGCTGGTGTACTGTTTTGTCTCATCAATGTCTCCCTGGAGTGACTCTCCATAGGGGGACTTTCCGCCATTACTGGTATCCCAGGACTACTATTTTCACTGCTCTCATCCTGCTTTCCTTCCGCATTACTCCTTCTCTTCAGCTGGATCTGTCTCTTTGGCACTCCTCTTCTCACTCTCCTGGGCTCCTCTCTTTCCACAGCAACATCTACACACTCAAAGCTGCCCATCTCATAGCGCCTCGATGGATCCAGGCCATCTGAATAGTATGCAGATGCTTGCTGGAAGGAGAGTTCATCATTGTCCAGCTTGGGAGCAGAACCCCTGAAGTCAGCATAGGCTGGCCAGGTGGCGCTGACCCCAGCTGGGCTCTCCTGGGTAGATGGTTGAGAAATGTTGGTAGATGAGCGATGGCTGGAGTTGTACATGTCGAGGTAATCTACCTCAGGGCTTGACAGGCTGTGGAAAGCTAAGTCTGTAAACCACTTCACCTCATCGTCAGCATCATCAAGCTCACTTCCCATGCTGGAGCTGGAGCTCTGGCAAGTCCTGTTTGTGCGTCCAGGAGCACTGTTCCTGTGGTGGGGTGCAGGAGGTTGTAGCCGTCTGCTGGGAACACTACCCCTGGGATCTTGTTGGGAAGCAAGTCTGAGTTGACTCTGTTGTTGCTGTAGCTGTCTGGTGGCAAGCAGGCTCTCTGAATAGGAATGCACTGTTGGCAGTCCCTGACGGGTCTCTCTGCTTGTGGGAGCTGTGCTGCGACTCGCAGGCCCTTTTCTATTCCTGGCATTGAATGACAGCTCAACCTGTTCCCCTCTGTAACTGGTGTCTCCCTGCCAACCCATCCCCTTTTCAGGAACCCGCTCCTCCCTCTTTCTCTCTCTCTCCATCTCCCTATTCCTTTGCCTCTCCCTTCCTCTTTCCTCCTCCAGCTGCGTTTCCCTCTCCATTTCCACTTGCCTTCCCTGCCTGACCCAGTGGGCCTGGCTATTATTGTCAACATTGGGGCTTTCCCTATTCGTCGACACTTTCTTTAAATTACCACTTGGTGAGGATTTTACAACCTGAGAGGGGCTGCGGCTTCTGTTCTGCCACTGTCTGTAGGGTTTCTCCGGGGCTATAATGTGGACAGGTGTAAACCTGGTGAGTGGTGGAGAGGGAGTCCGTCTTCTGTTTACATGGTGGGCCATGTCCTCTGTTAGCCTCTCTCTGTTTTCACGTCTAACTTTGGTTGACAGCTGTCTTCTTGCAGGCTCAGGTGTGAAGGCTGGTTTTAATGAGCTGCTGCTTTCAGTTAGGGGATAAGCAGTGAATTGAGGCTGAGGGTTTTCAATTTTCTGCACAGGTGAGCTGGATGTAGTCCCTAGGACAGGTGAATTATTTTGACCCCTGGCCTTCGGGACAAGAAGATTAGGGGAGGGGGACTTGATTTTGATTGGGGGATTATTATAAATGTCTCCTTTCTGAACAAAGATGGGGGCTATGGTTTGTTTTTCTTCAGAGAAAGAGGCCAAACTTGTGTTATCCTGAAGATGTGCTTCCTTTGGTGTTGCTTCTCTATCTCTGCTCTCTACTTTTTCCTCAGTTAAGAAAGGTGAATTGGAAACAGGTGACTGAACAACCTCCAATGGTGAAATGTTTTTGTTTTCAGCAGCAACTAACTTGTCTCCCCTGTCTAATTCAAATAAGGGTGACAAACTCTCTTTCACTAAATGTGTTGGGTGTGGTTTTCCTGTTATATCAATCAAGAAGGAATTGACCTCGATCTCAGGTGTATTTCTTAGAGGAGGAGTAGGCTGTGTATCCTGAGAGTTGTACTCTGTGGAGAGGGCTGCTGGTGAATTTTGGTGGTAACTCTGCTCAGGAGAGGGGTCAACAGGTAAATGATCCTTACTTCTGTGCTGGGGTGATGGACTTTGATAATTGTCCAGTGATGGGGTTTGATATCTTGGCTCAGGTGAGGGAGTGTGATGCTGGGATTGAGGTGAAGGTGTTTTGTACCTGGTTTGAGCTATTTCAGGCTGCAAGTCAGAGCTTGTGAAGCCCAATGTAAGAGGCGAGTCTTTTGTTGTCTCAGTGGCTGAACTGCTCTGTATACTGCCTCTGCTTAGGGTAGGGCTCCTTGCTTCAGGGGACTCGCGTGACTTATCAGGCTCTGGGGTGGAGAGTTGGGAAAGCTCAGGAAACGGGGGGCTATCCCTGTCCTCAGGCTGAACTACAGAGTAAGAAATCCCTGTGATGTGAGGGGATGAAGTAAGACTTCTTGATAAGGCAGGGTGAGACTCTAGGACAGGAGACACTGATGTTGTTTCCACTTGAGGAGACCACTCTTTCCTGCTGACCTCAGGTGAGGATGCTGTAATCCTGATTTCAGGTGAGGGGGCAGTATGCCTGTTGTTTGTAACTTCTGGTGATGGAGATAAACTATAAGTTACAGGTGAAGACACTGGGGTCCTGTTTTCAGAAGCCGTTGATGTGTGGCTTATCTCATTCAAAGGGCAGGGAGAGGGAGACCTTGACCTGGCCGAAGACGCAGCACTGAGCAGGCCAGGTGAGCGAGCTGTGTGTCTTAATACCGGTGAGACTCTTCTTTCCACAAGCTCAGGAGAAGCTGCTATTGAAATGACAGGTGAGGGAGGTGTATATCGTGGGGCAGGTGTAGACACAGCACTCAGAAGTTCAGCTGATAACCTTCTATCTTGCCTCTCAGGAGTAGTCGTTGTGTGTCTTCCTGCAGGTGAAGGATTTGAAATCAGTTCAGGGGTAGTGGTATCCTCGATATCAGGTGTGGAACCTCTGCTGAGGAGATCAGGCAGGGAGACCCTCCCTCTAAGCTCAGAATAAGGAGATGATGCTTGAGTTTCAGGGGAGTAAGGCCTATTCTTTAGGTCAGGAGAGGCCAGCGTTTCTCTCAACTGGGATGTTAACTCTGTGCAACTAGATGAAGGTAAAGGAGATGAAAGTGTGGCTCTAGATTCAAAGGCTGATTCTGTAAAATCTAGAGAATAAACTTTAGATGTGGACTCTGGTGAAGGACTGCTGTGTTGATTAAAGTAGCTGTTTCCTGGCTCTGATAATGATTGGGTGTTTGCTGACTCAGAGGAGGCTGAGCTGATACAGTTCCTCGGCTCAGGGGAGGGACCTGGAGATAAAGACTGGTACGAGGGGCTGTTATATCTGTCTTTGACAGTGGCCGTTGTTCTCCTGGGTTCAGCTTCTAAGAGGGCTTGTCTAGGACTAGGTGATGATGGTGAACATCTTCTGTCAACTGAGGAAGAAGACAAGGATGAGGCTCTTCCCTCTGTACTGAGGGTATAGGGGCTGTTATGTCCAGGAGAGGGGGTACTCTGACCACTGTGGGGGCCTTCTAATGAAGGGCTAGCTGTACTTAGCTGAGGTGATCTGCTTTTTGGTTCTAAATTTGGGCTACTGTCCTCAGAAACTTCTGGATGCCCTGAGCTCAGTCCCTCACCCTCCACCTGCCTCCTCTCTGAAGATTCACTTTGTAACGGCGGGCTGTAAATCCTTTCTGTTGAATCCTCAAAGCCCTCCTCTCCCTCACTGGAGCCTGGCGCAGTGTGGTAAGAGCCCGATGAGTCGTTCAGTTCATCCGCCAGAGGTGATGCGACAGTTGCCCCGTCCACCTCCCTCTGGGGAGGGACAAAAGCCCCTACAGCAGGGCTGCTTGAGAGGGAGGTTGACTCACAATCGTCTCCAAAAATGTCACACAGACAGGTGGTCTCAGAAATGGCGCTGCGCTGACTAGGGACGTTGATGATGTCAAAGATTTCAACGTGGTTTGGGGTGCCGTCACGATGACACAAGGAGAAGGTGTGGCGGGGTGCACTGCGCAGGAAGGAGTAGCTGTCCCCCTGGAGAGTCCAGCTGTCCATCGCTCGTCCACAAGCTCCAAATTCTCACTGTGGCCAGTCCAGTCTTCTCGTCTCGTCTGCTCTGGGCTCTGTTCCTAGACTGGAAATAAGATACAGTCACCTGGGAGATGTGTAGCTCATTCATTTATACCAACAGTACCACTGATGAATATTACTGACAGGCTAAAGCTTATTAATAGCAAATACAGAGGCTTAAGAGCATATTGTTTCTGTTTTGTTAGCATGCAACAAGAGATGTTACTCTTAACCCTTAATGTTCTGACTGTAAACTTCCAAATGTGTTCAGAAGACAAATATATTTGTCATATTATACTGCCATTAATAGTTGCAACAAGCAGCAACTTGAAATTGACACAATAAACACAAACACTCCCTTTAGGTCGACCAAAAATAATTTTAGTTCAGACATCTCTACATGTGCTTAAAAGTTCACAAGACATTACCATGCAACCTAATTTACAAATACCTGGATTAATTAATTTTACATATATGAAAGACACAATGGTGACTCTGTGTGGTACATACCTTTTATCTAAACTTTCCACATTAACTTTGTGTAGGACTGACTACAAAGAGAAATTCTGCTCCCCATGCAAGTAGAGAAAGACAATGACTGGTACTGTACCTTTGGCCAATGATAAGGCTTTCCCAAGGGCATCGAGTTCGAGTTAGTCTGTGCTGCAATATCTTCCCCTCATCCACCAAAATGTCTCTCAAAATCCACAGCTCACTTCCATTTAAAGGACCCCTGTGCATGTGCTGAATCCAGGACTGAGCAGCTCTGTACAGCCTGGTCTGACAGAGCCACACTGGCCAGACCACTTCAGAATGTATTAGGCACTGCCATGCATCAGATCTGAATAGAAAAAGCAAAGAGGGGCATCTCACTCGGACCCAATACATCCTCTCAGGCTGCCATCTCCATTTCTGCCCCTCCCCTCCATGGTGGCCTCAGGAAAATTGCTTACAGGGTCTAACCTGGATCTTTTTTCTTCTCCAGGCTGGGGTTTGGTTGGACATTAGCTTTCCTGTGTGAGCTGGCGAGGGGGCGGCGCTGATGGGGGTGGGAGGGTTTATAGTTAGCAGCAGGTGCTGATCCGGCCAGGACGGATGAGTGCGCCTGGAATCTGACACTTAGAGCCAGATCAGTCACAGGGCTCCTCTATATATAGACCCATACTATCAGGGCCAGATAGCCATAGCTTTAGCTGTTTGCCTGGGAACACTAGTGGGGAAAGAAAGGGGAAACACAAAGCTTGAAGTACAGCCCCACACATTGTCCACTTAACCCCTACATATGAGGTTAAACTTAACATTGAAAGTGTGGTTAATGTTGTATTTGTGTGTATGTATGGTTGTGAATGCCACTTTAAGGTGCAGCTAGGGTACCACAGGTCAAAGGTGGACATAGACCACCCAACTCTGACAGGTCACATGCAAAACTCCTGTTAACGACACTCTGCAAGGTGCTCTCACGTGTCTGAAGACACATTTTTCTTTTTCTGGGTATTTTATGTTCCAAGATCACTACCGCTGATGAAAATGTTTAGTTTCTTATTCACATTTAAGTTTTCCTTTCATACAACACTACATCTGATCAAAAGGGATCATTATTATATTACTGTAGTCATTATTGTTGCCACAATAGCAGTACCCTTTAAACCACATTGTGGCTGTCTGGGCATGTTTGATTGCAGGGGGTTTGTATAAGCTCTCTGTCCCTAACCTAATACCTCATGAGATTACCATTCATTCTCAGTCATTAAGTCACTCTGGGCAAACCAATGGAAAATCTTTGATTGCTGCCTCACTCAATGTTGCATAAGGCAACACTGAGGGTATGCTTAATTTGTTGCATTGGGCTGTTTATACAACACTAAAAGGCATCTATCATATGTACGTCAGACATACATTGCCACACATCATTAGTAAGGCTCGCCAAAATAGGAACTCATTCCATGACCTTGGTGGAGTTAGCTCGAATCACAAATCAATATAGCCGCTATAAATTATTCTTACATGATTGACTCTGGATAAACTTATTGTTTTTCATATACCCCAGTTCAAAGATACTGCAAATGTAAATGCAGATTCAAATTATCATCCCTCTTTAAATGTAATTCATTATATGTTATAAATACAAAGATGTAACTTTAAAAAAAATGAGTGAAGGTGTAAAACATGATCAGAACAATAAACTTTTAAAATGTTGGAGAGGACAGAATACATGCAAGTGTGCAGAAGATCGTGTGAACTAAAGAGTGCTAAAGTGTTGATAAATTTGAACTTCTGTGGTTATGGCAGCACAGCAGAATGGAGGAGGACTCAGAGGGAAAGAATGATGAGCTCCTCAGCAATGGGGAGCTTTAGTCTACATCACTGATAGATTAGTCAGACCAGCCTGCTCAAGGCCAAAGACCTCACCCACCCTCAGCAATGCAGCCCACCACTGAGCTGTGCACAATTTGCTGTGTGGGAATCTATAAGTGAACAAATCTATAATGAACTTCTAAATCAACGGGCTTGGCAGAGTGGCTAAAATTCAGCACCCACATGTTGATAACATGTCAAATGTGGTGCTTGTATGTGAGGAAAAATACACGTCTTTTAAAAGATATGGCTGCTACTTTTTCTGCTTGTGTTCTGTCTGTGGGATGTGATGCTAAACAAGGATCCAGTCTCATGATGGGTTATTTAAGACCCAAGTATTTATGACAAACAGTTATAATATAAACATAAGATCGCATTTCAAATGTATCTTTTTTTTTTTTTAAACTGACCTACTTCTGCATTCAGGGCAAGCTGTATACAGGCCATATTTCTTATATATTCAGTGGTAGAATGTTAGTGAGAAAATTTACTGCTAAGTGTGATGGTGTGCTGCTTTTAGTTATGGTGCACTGAATGATTTAGAAGACATTTCAGGGGCATTTCCCCAATTTACTTACATTGTACCAACTATGCAAGTTGTAAATATAAGTAAATGAAACAAACAAAAACAATCAGAGGATTAATCACTAATTATTAAAATAATATTTTCTACAAGCCAAAATAACATATGATTGGCTTAAAACATGATGCATTGGTATAGATGAAGCCATCTCAGGCCACACCACGCTAAAAAAAAAAAAAAAGAGCGAAGATGAGCTAAAATTGATCAGTTCCAATATTAAAATGTGTTTGTTTACATTTAAATCGTAAGTGTAATGTACTTTTAAGGATAAGTTGTGAAACGCTTCAAAACGACGCCCCAATGCAAGAGAGAAATCTGATTCAAATGAAAGTCTGATTGTAAGCGGAGAGCAGCTGGTGTTTGTTGTCGCAGAGATGATGACTTTTATTGTGAAATATCCACTTACAGCAGAATGCGACACAGGAAGATCCGCATTACGACTGCTGGTGAAGTGTTGCCATAACAGGCAAGTGGCTAACGCTAATGTTTGCTAACTAATTAGCAGGATAGGTGAGTAGTATTTATTTAAACAGGTTTTATAATTTAGTTAAAAGCTGATAGATATTTTAAACGATGGGATGTTACAAAATAAGGAAGACAAGCGGGTTGTCATTCTCTCCTGAAATTATTTGGGCCTTGTAAGTCAGCAGCTGGCTAACATAAACCAGCTAAGTAGCTGCTAGCAATGGCGAGCTTTTGTAGCTAACCAGTCACTGTGATATCGTTTGTTTATGTTAGCTTTGCGGCACCTTAATTTTCCAAATAACAGCGTCGAATTGAAATACATGGTTTGTATTTTGTGGCACATCCTCTATATCGTCTTTAGTGAGTCTTGCAAACACAAAAATTGGCATTTCAGTGTTAAAATTGAAATGTAGCTCGCGTTTGTGTTTGTTAGCTTTATTACGGTGACTGCTAGGTGGACATTTTCTGTATTCAGCTTATAAACGGTGAGGTATAGCAAAGCTACCAGTGGTTTTATGCGTTGTTATAAGAAAATAATAAGTATACAGTGCCGATCAACTCCTCCTCAAGCAATATCACTGATAATTATTTTATTTCGTTACCTTGTATGTTCCGTGAAATAACACTTTGTATGATTGAGACGCTAGTGGACTGACGTTAGTAAACACCAGGCCGCAGAGTACACTGTGTGACTGCGTTTAATATTGTTAAGGCCTTACTAGTTGTTAGACCAGGCCAAACTTTAAGTCAGGGCAGTGCTGGGTCAGTTTGACTTTTTTTTTTTTTTTTTTTTTTTTTTAACTTATCTTGGTTAAAATAAAATGAATCCTTACCAGCTGTCAGGGGTCATTTTAAAATGTTTTACCTCATCTAGGCTGTCCTGTCCAGGATAAGGCTGTTTGACAATCGTTGAATTGTCGGGGTGAAATCATTTTTGTCAAATATTGAAGGCAGCTGGAATGTGACATTGCAATACGGGAATGGGGATCCTCCATTATCTTATAAAAAGGGCAGCAATCCAAGTTTGTAGTATTTTCTGCTGTGCTACATCATTAAAGAAGAGTACAGATAGAACAAAAACAATAATACCTTGAGCCTAAGTCATACATCAGTTCGTCTTATTACTAATCAATTTTAGTTTGTTTGAGGGTCAAATTAAGTTTGAGGTAATTTGGAAGCAGTGTTGCCATTAATTTTTTTTTCACTATTAAAGTGTCATGCCTATTGTATATCTAGAGCAGAATTCTCTCTAGAAAAAAAAGCTTTAGAGATTGATCTCCAACTATGTAAAAAAAAAGATTACAGCATTTTTTAATCATTCAAACAAACCTACTTTACAGTATGACCTAGTTGCTGCTCCTTAAAATGTGATGGGTGACATCATTGTTAATAGCAGTCCCTGAACATCTATGTAACATGGTATATTTTATTAAATTCTCCAATGGTATTGGTTTGGGACAAAATATGTTTATTATGGTATTAGTTAACTGGCTTTGACCTGTATTTTTCTCTTGCTCTGTTTATTTCTTCTTAAACTTAGGTGTTGTTGTTGTATGTGTGAGTGTTCCAGTCTAAATCATGGAACAGTGTGCATGTGTTGAGCGGGAGCTGGAGAAAGTGCTTCATCGCTTTGTAATGTATGGACACCAGTCGGAGGAGAGGCTAGACGAGCTCCTGCGCAGCGTCTGTGAGATACGAGGACAGCTAGTTGCTTTTGGTAAGAGAAACTGATAAACAAGAGGTGACTGAATGCTATGAAAATAGTACTGTCAATCAAATGCCATTTTCATAGCAGTTTTAATTTGTTGTTGTTGTTTTTTTCTCACTTGCAGGAGTACAAGATGCAGACTTATCAGTCCTATCTCAGACTATGGCACAGTGCTGTAAGAATATCAAAGAAACAGTGCAGATGCTAGCCTCCCGACATAAGGACATCCATGGCAGTGTGTCAAAAGTGGGCAAAGCCATTGACAGGGTAAGGACAGGGAGCAACTTTCTTTAACAGCTGGCATACAAACTGTATATTTAACTCATAATTTGCCTCTTATCAGAATTTTGATGCAGAGATCAGTGCTGTGGTGGCAGAGACAGTGTGGGACACCCCAGAGAGACAGAAATACCTGAGTGAAACCATTGTGGAACACCTGTATAGACAAGGGATGCTCAGTGTAGCAGAAGATCTTTGTCAGGTAATTGTTAAGCCTTTAAAGTGGGTGTGCGTGTGTGTGCGTGTGTGCGTGCGTGTGTGTGCGTGCGTGTGTGTGCGTGCGTGTGTGTGCGTGTGTGTGTGTGTGTGTGTGTGTGTGTGTGTGTGTGTGTGTGTGTGTGTGTGTGTGTGTGTGCGCGCGCAGCCTAAATGGCTTAGAGATAAGTCTGTTATGCAAATTAATTAAAGTAATAATATGGGGAATCAGATCTCGTGTAAGAATAATTAAAAGGAAAAATGCCATAATCCAAAATACCGTTGTCATTTTTCTAGGAGTCTGGTGTAGTTATAGATATGAGTATGAAGCAGCCTTTCCTGGAACTGAACAGAATCCTTGAAGCTCTGAGGATGCAGGACCTCAGGCCGGCACTTGAGTATGTTTTCTTTTTCTCATTACTTGAGTCTAGACAGCAATACTCTTTTGTAAAAACAGAAAAATAAGACTTTTCACATCGTTAGAAAAAGAGATAGCCATTCTGGCCGCTCTCCATGGTCTTTCTGCACACTTTCAAGTTATAACTTCTGTAAAGCCTAAATATGGGGGAGGAATTTCTGCTAAGGGTAGGTTTACTTTTCTCAATTACTTTTGAATTCATGATGATGATTAAAAACTGTCTTGAGGGTATTGATTACTTTAAGTGTCAACATTGTTGAATGTACTCATGTGCCTGTACTCTCTTAGGTGGGCTGTGACGAATCGGCAGCGCCTCTTGGACCTAAACAGCAGTTTAGAGTTCAAGCTACACCGCTTGTACTTCATCAGCCTGCTCAGTGGGGGAATCGGCAACCAAATGGAGGCCCTGCAGTACGCCCGGCACTTCCAGCCCTTCGCCTCTCAGCACCAGAGAGGTAGACAGCATGTCATTGTTGTGACACACACACAAATGCTCAGCTAATGTTCTTTAAACAAGAAATTGAAGCTCTGACTCCTTCAACCAATAAAGCGTTTTTTTCCCCCCTATGTCAAATAAAGAACTATTCTGAGGCTCATAAACTGCTTGTTTTGATTTTTCACCTAACTTTTTTTAATCCCTACAGATATTCAGATACTGATGGGCAGTCTGGTTTACCTGCGTCATGGCATCGAAAACTCTCCGTACCGCAGTCTGCTGGAGACAAATCAGTGGGCTGAAATCTGTAACATCTTCACCAGGGATGCCTGCGCTTTGCTGGGCCTCTCTGTAGAGTCTCCACTCAGTGTTAGGTTAGAAAACCACAAACGACACACTCAGCAACACAGACCGCATCTCTTTATACCAAAATTTAGACTAAAGCAAAAAAAAAAAAAAGTTTTTTAGTACTGTGCGAGTACTGTGTGAGTTAAGCCTGCACACTAAAAAAAATCCTGTTTATAAACTTTACCATGTTTACTTGTCTGCAGTTTTGCATCAGGCTGTATGGCCTTGCCTGTACTGATGAACATCAAGCAGGTGATAGAGCAGAGACAGTGCAGCGGAGTCTGGACACATAAAGATGAGCTGCCAGTAAGTCCTTCTGAATTACACCACGTACCACTCCTTTTCTTTCTTTTACACCATTCAGTTGACTCACGTGGTATCTCTTCTTGTAGATTGAAATCGACCTGGGGAAGAAGTGCTGGTACCACTCCGTGTTCGCCTGCCCGATCCTCAGGCAGCAGACCTCGGAGAGCAATCCTCCCATGAAGCTCATCTGTGGTCATGTTATCTCCAGAGATGCCCTCAACAAACTGACTAATGCTGGGAAGTAAGTCAGCAATACAGTCCAGTTGACTGATTTGTTTTTTTGGACATGGATATTTTGGTCACCATAACAGCAAAAAATGAATCCAAATAACACTAAGCGTACAGGATTTATATTTTTTCATTTATTTTGATCTTGACCGTTAACCAGAACGACTATTATGGCCTGTTTAAACTGCATAGGAAACCACACAATATAACAAGTTTTCTTGCTCTCCTCTCCTCCTTAGGTTGAAATGTCCGTACTGCCCCATGGAGCAGAATCCGTCACATGCCAAGCAGATCTACTTTTGATACCGCACACTTTGTTCATGAGTAAGGATGAAGTTCCCTGGAGCTCTTTGCATTTCCAGGACCATTTGCTCTGGCCCTTTTTCCTCTGTCCCTGGCCTCTTGGCCTGTTATTGTAAGCATTAAGGTTTTATCCCAGTGCTCCTCTGGACAGCCTCGGCCATCCCGTAACCCACCTTGGACCTTCCAACTTTGCATAGTATACAGCGGGTATGGTCCAACTACAACCTGTAGTAGAGTGAGGAGTCTATCCGTAATGCAAACATCCTCACGAAGAAGCACCTCTGAAAATGTTCATTCATTGAAACTCATTTGCAAATGCCTGCAGAGTTATAGGCTTATCTTTTTAAAGTATGTAATACTTTATAGTGTTTGTTTTTTCTCGGCTTTATCGACTGTTTGAGTTGGATGACTGCTTCTTTTTTTTTTCCCTTTTTTTGTGACAGAAGCAGTTGAATGATTATGGATGGGTGAGTGTGGGAAAATGGTATGGACAGACAGTTTCTGGTTTCAGAATAGTAATAAACTTCTATTTTACATGAGAAAAAAACACAGAAAAAACTAACTGTGTTGAAGGTTTATTATTTGCTGGTGAAGGGAACTGTGGAGGTCTCTCTTGAATGGAACTCTTGATTGTGACTCATTACTCCTCCATAATGTAATAAAGGCCTCACGTAGCTTGAAAGTCACTGTTGGCTGATCAGTAAAACAATTAATTCATGAATGGTGGAACAGCTTTTTTTTTGTGACTGACTGCACCAGCAAGATTTTCCTCATTGTAGAAGCCATTTGTCTTGTTCTATGTATGTATTTAACAAACAGTGACAAAAAGGAAACAAAAAATATATACTACTGTGAAATGTGCTTTGTTTCTATTTTTCATTGCAACCGCCACAACGGCTCATGTAAAATAGTAAATTAAACTGAACAGCAACGTGCATAATCAACGCTACTGCGTGACTTTCGAACTAGCGACTCAACAGTTCACGTCACAGTTGTGCCATCGCCTCACTCTGCCCCTGCATTGTATATCCTAAGCTTGCAAGCCATGTGATTTGGAGATGTAAAGTGGTGTGATGGTAGCCGTATGGTCTGACTTGCAGTGACTGTAGGCTTGTGATTCAGCTTTACTCGTCGTGGGTGGGGAAGTCCTTCAAACATTGTTGTTTAATATATACTTAGAAAATGCCTCTGCTGCATAGCTTTTATTTGAGATGGAGTCAGAATAGAACATAATTAATACATTTCCTCAGGGCTCATTGTAACAGTTCATACCACACTTTGCAGTTAAAGATGTACATTTATATGAGGAGTCTTGAACAAAGATGACATTTCACTGGTGAGGCTGGTAGTCTGGGTTTTATTGTACATATTATTCAGCTGGTGATGTTTAAGCTTACACTGGGGAAAAGCGTGTCACAAGGTCCGAGGAATATGGATGTACAATTCAGTAAGTTTAAATCAATAGTGAAGGTTCCCCGGTGTCTTCTTGAAGATGGTGATGTCACCTCGCACTCTAGTGAGGCTAATTTGTTCCGCAAGCACCGCACCAGCATAGCTCACACTGACAATGCAACACTACACTCAGTTTTATGTAAGAGTTTAAACATTTTATCCTGGTTTAATTTGGAAATGGGTTGAAGCACATGTTTTGTGTGGACTTTCACTGAATTTCCTGCTCTTTTTTTCTCCTCTTTGGTTGACAATCATTCATTGCTTCTTCGAGTGTTCCTTCAGATAGACTGCTAGCGCTCCGTACTTCTGTCGTATTAATTTTGTTGAATGTTTGCATTTCCTGCTTTTGTGTGTTATGCAACTTTTATTGTAAATATTTATCCTCTAACATGTTTCATATACTTGCATCTGAAATTAAAATAAAAATTTATACTCCAAGTCACTATTTGGTGCTTGTGTTGGCATTTGGTGGTGGCCTGCTCTCACCATTACTCACTTTGCTTCAGGTTTTTACAGCTATTTTTCCTTTCATCACCACTTGGTGGTGCTATTGCTTTATTCTTGATCGTAATTAAGCTTTGAGTCTATTAAATCTCGAGGTACATGATTTCTGTGGGTGCTGAAAAGTTTGAAAGCTTGTTTTTTTTGGGATAACGTGTTAAAAACTAAGGCTATAATTTAAAATGATTACTTCCAGGTGACATTTTCAAACACTGAACTTGGTTTTTGTCTTTCTGTAGAATGCTGTCATGAAACATGAATAGGTTACTTATAGCAAAGTGACATCCAGTTTAATGGGATGAAGAAGGGAAATAATCATTAAATTGTATATACTCAAGGTATGTACAAACTCTTGAAATTTTAAACTTTTTGAATTAAAATTTACTCTATGAAAAATGCTATTTTTTCAGCATCATAGACCTTTTCCACAACAAACACTTTGAGTCCTCATAGTACAAGCAGTACAGGTGACTGATAATGTTACCGATGACTCCCCCTAATTGGAATGCAGCCAATGACATGAACAAATACACCTCTGCTTTTCCTATTGTGACATGTCAAAACATGTATTTGGTGTTTTATCAACACAATAACTCATGTAAACCAAAAATCTTGGAAATTTTGAAATAAAATGATCCTGTCACTATGCTTGTTGGTTGTGTACTTATCTTGTGGCCACGAATTAGTATTTCGTGCGCACGAACTAGTATTTTGTGGCCACAAATTAGTATTTTGTGCGCACATTATAGCTATATTGAGGCCACGAATTATTTATTTTTTTACCATGTCATGTCTGGGGCTCCGTAAATATGCAATGGTGGAATGTAAATAAGAACATTTACGAAAGTACTGTACCTAAGTACTTTTCTAAGGTACTTAGTAATTCCACATATGTAACATTGTGCCTTTACTCAGTTGCATTTAACTGCAAACTTTAGTTGCAATAATCTGAGGGGGTACTTGCTGGTACTTTTACTTAAGTAGGTTTTGAATAATGTTTACTTGTATTTCTGCAGAGCTGTGTTAGCACTGTGTACTGTCATTTTGAAAATGCACCTTGAAATACTTATAAGTACTTGAATTTGCTAACTAGAAGGTTTAATTTGAAAAGGTTTCAAAACAAGAAACCTTTTGTCCCCTGCATAAATTCTACAGTAATGTTAAATAATCATGTACATTCATCAGATAAACAGCAGCAATGGCATGCATGCGGCGCTGCAGCCCTCCTACAGAGTGATAACATGTGAGAGGTAAGAATCCTTTCTCATCCCACTTCAGTAAACCACTCCTGAGCTGTGCAGTTATATTAAGCCCCAGTTTATATAATGTTTTAAATGCCTTGTGAGTCAGCCACAGCTCATAGCTATTCAGATTACGACCCGCTATGAAAAATAAACCTGCGTTATGGACTTGCATGTGCCATCTTTCACTTTTTACACTATTTTATAGACTTGCTTACTTGCATAGCCATAAACACAACACATGGACTTAAAGAAGAGTCAAGTGTTAAGCTTTCATCCCTGCCAGGAAATCCTTGGCACTCCATTCTGGTTTGAGGGTTTCCATAGAAGTGCTTATATTCAGGGTTTCTTCAGTGTTTCCATCTCAGCTGACCTTCCACCTCCCGTGCTGTCTGTGCTGCACGGATGGTATGTGAGGACTGGCTGGGGCAGAGCAGGGAGGGCCTCAGGGAGAGGCCGAGATAAGGATTCAAGGCTCAACCTCTAAAAGCCACATTAGTCCCAAAAGCCTCCGCCGCTCTGTTGTTCATTCTGTCATAAAGCTCCTGTCCTTGGGTTTTATTGGCACGCTCTGTGGAGATTTTAAGCCCCTTCAGAGCAGGCAGGCGTCTGAGCCCTCGGGTGAATGCCATCAGTTACACTGCTAACAATTTGACAAGTGATTTCTGGCGAGTTTAATTCCCAAAATTGAACACAGAAAAGCTTGTTTTAGAGCATTTTGCTGCCTTCATTTACACCTAAAAAACGCCATCAGGGCAAGCACCAACTCAACCACTGTTACACCACTTCATGAATGTTTATTATGAATCCAAAACAAACATTATACTGTACAGATTTAATTCCAGTAAATAGACAAGAGTCACAGTATGTTGAAGGGTCGGTTGATAGCTGGCATCGAATGTTCATATAATAATAACAAACAATATAAGAGAACAACTTGATGTACGCCATGCATCTTGTAATGTTATTGGCTGGGTATGTGCACCAATAAGCAGGGCAGCCATGTTCAGCGTCTTTATCTGTTGATCGCTTCATTGCAATCAAAACTGCCCATTTAAGACAACTGTGTGCTTGAAACACAATGACAAAAAGGCAGATTCAATCAAAATTACAATATGTACAATATATATATCATCTGACAGGAGCTGGAAGTAAGAAAACAACATTTCCAGTTTCTTAAGTATGGTACGCATATTTCTTCATGGCAAAGACATAGCATGAGTACCTTGGCACCGGAAGGCTTTAATCCTCGTTAGATAACCCAAGATGCAGCTCCTCACAGAACCCAGATGGACCCTGACTCCACAGAACCTTCTGCACGGACTGAACAGCTGCCCAGATGTTATTGGGCAACACTAAATCCCTTTGGTTACTTTGGTAACTGTCAAGACTATACACCAGTCCAAACCAAAAAGTAACTCCCAAATAACACAGGATAGAAACAATCAGGATATCAATTTTTTTCATTTACAGCTTTATAATTGGACACAAGTCTTAAGCAGGACAGTCAAAGTGTTTGGCTATATTTTTACAGAATTGATACCACGTATTTTCTGAGGATTGATGAGGGGAAGACAGCGGCTCTGCACTGCTTCCCTCAGTATTTATGCATTCTGTGAGAGGTTATCGGTCTTGTCTTTGCAGGATCAGGGCATTCAATAATCAACTGAGGTGCTTAGGGTTAGGGTAAATGGACATGAGGCCCTATTTTTTCCAGGAGAAGTAGAAAAAAAACTGTAGTTTCATAGATGTGAAAGGCTTCTAGGATTTCAAAACTGAAATTATTTACTCATATGTATAAACTGTTAATATACTGTCTATAATATTTTTTTACTTTAAATTTGGTTTGTTGTGAATTGTTTATCTAAATAAGTAAAATCTTTTACTTATCTAATGCTATGACTTCAGTAAGTTTTTTCTTCTCTTCTCATGGTGGGCGGAGGATTCTGTTGAAACCATACTTGAGGGAGAAAACATTTTGCATTGCAAATGCTGGTCAGTCTCACATTCAAATTTCAGAGGATTCAATCCTGTCTATCCATGGTAAACCAGTCGAAGGTCTGTCTTCTTGTTTTTCACCCGCTCTCTCACTCCTCAGCTCTGGCACTTCTTTTTCCAATGTCCCATTTCTGCTTCCTCCACCTCCTCCTTCTCCTCCTCCGCTTCCTCCTCCTCGCTCTCTGCCTGCCCTCAGCAGGTACAGTTCCCTCTCCAGCACTTCATTTCGGTGGTACATGTCTAAGTAGCTGGCCTGCAGCTCCTTCTGGTAGCGGATGACCTTGTCCTTTTCGGTCTGCCATGTCTGCCTCTCCTCTTCAAAAGCCGTGGCCTGGGCCTCGCTCTGGCGGCGCTCCAGCAGGAGCTCTGCACGCAGACGCTCCTCCGTAGGGCCCCCGCACCCTCCTGCAACGAAAAGGTTCACATGGCTTCAACTACAGTCCAGCAGAGCCGCAGGGGAGATATAATGAAAGACATTGGCCGCTCTGCTGCTGACCTGGTTAGTGAGATAACCTGATTTTGGTTCCAAGTTTATAAACATCATAACTCAGAATAGCCCAGATGAGCTCCAGCTGTGTTGATAAGAAACAGTTTGGGTGCCTTACTTTCTGTGATATTATACAGGCGTGTAGCATATAATTATCTTCCATCTCTTACTTTTTTTCCTCAATTTTTCCATGCATGTCAGCTTGGCATGTGCAGCCTCAAGTAGGTTAGATATACTGTGCTATTTCTTTCTGTGGTTTAAGGTTGAACAGTTAGCTCCTGTTTGCTTTCAGTAAATTCAGCAAATCAGCGGTTGACCTTCATGTCTTATCTGTGCTTGTGGCGCCTCAGAATAACTAAAGTAGGGTGTGTTCCTTTAAACCATCAAAGCAGGTTGTTAAAATACTACAGGGATGATTTGTGCACACAGGTAAGAGACATAAAATGACCTGTTGCCCCGGCTGCAGGACTCTCCTCAGCTCCTTTCCCGTCCTCATGTGCAGTCTCAGAGGGGCACCTGCGGCGCTGCGTCCCCTGCAGGACCAGCTTCAGTGCCTCTAGCTGACCCTCTCTGTTGCGCAGATTTGTGCGAGTCTCCCTGAGCTGCGTCTTGAGCTGGAAGATCTCACTCAGCTTCTGGGTCACCTCCGCCTGGGAGTCCCTCAGCTGCTGCTTCAACAGGGAGATCTCCCCCGACTTCTGGCAAACCTGAGAGAGAGTAATGGGAGCAGGAGAAACATACATTTTACTGATTATTTAAACAGGACAAACATGGAAGGAATTCAGCTATCTCCCCTGTCCCCTGTAATTACTACTGTTTAAGTGCTTCTCCCTGCTATGAAGTGCCCCTCCTCCCAAGGCCGTACCTCCCACTGCGTCTCCTCCAGAGTCGGACTGGTGCGCTTAGAGATGGCTCCGGCCTCCTCGCTCTTTTCCTTATTGAGGCTGTCGAGCTCTTCCTGCAGTCGGTTCTTCTCCTGCTGGGCCTTGAACAGCTGCAACTGCAGGCTGCGCTGGGACCGCTGGGCATGCTGGGAAACCTGACGCAGCTTTGCGGCATACAGTCGTTTCAGCTCCTCCACCTCCTTCTCCCACAGACGCTGTTTCCCTTCGAACACCTGCATGCGATGTGCAGATGGGGGTCAAACTTCAAAAGAGAAGCAGATGGATGAAAAGACTGACTGCAAGGAAACGACTATGAGGTTCACCTGCGCAATGGCGCCCTCGCTCTCGTCCAGGTTTCTTTTCATCTGTTTCAGCTCGTGTTCTTTCTCCACCAGGCGCTCCTCCAGGTCCCGAACCTGGAAAACACAACATGAACGACTAACGCTGTACGAATCTGTAAATCATTCTGACCTGCTCATCCTCCCATCCACCCATCTGTGCAGTACTCACCACCTCCTCAACAGACAGAGAGAGGGTCCATTCATAAGGGGGCGGAGCCTCCCCTCCATATGGCGCCAGACGGCTCAGGGTTGCCATGCTCCGGCATGCCATCTCTCCTATGGCCACGCCCCCTGGCCCTACAGCTTTGGGGCCCATAGCCGTGCGGTCCAGGGAGCCGATGGTGTTGATGTGGCCCATAGATGCACTGGGAGTAAAAAAAGAAACCCCCACAGGCCATTAAAATCTCTTTCAGTATAACCACCCACACAGTCATTAAGTATAAAAAAAAATCAATTATAGCAACACTTCTTTTGAATATAAAGCAGAGCTAAGGAGACAATAATGCTGCAGCAGACCTGATGTGAGACAGGTGTGGGCGGAAGGGAGGCCGGTATGGCGGCAGGCTGCTCATGGAGTTATGGCCTGAGTCTGACAGGTTATCATCCTCCTGGCTCATCCCACGCACCGAGGAGACGGCCTGCACAGTCATAATTATGCACTTATTCATCACTGCAACACGAATACGATTTTTTTAGGTCCAAAATAATAGCTGAATAAAATGACAAATTGTGAGAAGTTAATTGTTTTGCATGTGTAATCAGTGCACAAAGACTGAATCGTGTATCCAAAACTGAATAACTTGTTTCATGGCTCACAGTTTAACTTTCCAGCACTGAAGGTTTTTGAGATATTCTGATAAGCAAACCACATAAATTGGCGAGCCATCTCCTTGGCAAAAACAATAACTGGGCATGGACTTTGCCTTTCTTTTGAGACGTTTCCTGCTTCTTGGTAAACTGTGTTTTTAGCACGTTTAACCTTGTAAATGCCTGGTACCTGCTCATTCTGGGCTTTAGGGCTGCAAATACCAATTATGTTTAATATTAATAAACTGATTAGTAGTTTGTATCTAAACCCAAAGACCTTCAGTTTGCAATCATGGAGGCCTGAAAAAACTTGCCCACTGATTAAAGAACAAGACTTGAAATCAGGCTTTGAAATACCTTGTTACCACTGGAAGCTGCTCCTCCATGACGGGAGGGTGAGGAGGAGGAGGAAGAGGTGGAGACCGCTTTGGGGACATGGGCGTAGGCTCGGTGCAGGCCGTTAGAAATGCCATGGTCCACGTCCTCCGACTTGGAGGAAGGAAAGAGGTTTTGCATGGAGCTGAAATTTTTGGGGGTGACGGGCTTGAAGGCAGACCTTAAACGACCCTGGAGGAAAAGAAACAAGCAAAGACAAAAAAAGTTGAGGGCACTTATAGAGGATGGCGAGACAAAGCAGCAGAGTGTGGGCTAAAGGGGAGAGAGACCTGACTCACAGCGAAGGCCACAGACACGATAAATCACAATGTTCCTATTAAATCAATGCACTCCCACCTCTGTGTTCTTAGAGTTGATCAATTCAAGCAACAAAAAAAAGAAGGTGAGATTTGATTGCTGCAATAAATTCAGCAACACAGCAAGTGGCAGATTCCCAATCTATGCTGGTGGACTGCAGGTGATTTAAGGCTGATTTATGCAGGCGGGTGTTGCACCATGTTGCCAGAGATGTATAAATGTGATACTGATCAATTTAACACAGGCCCAGCAGCCCGTCGCTGGCGGTTTATCATTTATAAACAGAGCACAATGGGAAGTCATTCAGCTGCATCTGTGCCCCAATCGCAGAATATATACGGCTTCAGAGGAAACTTCAAAGTACCATAATGCCTTCAGGATTGCCCTGATTCATTCAATGTGAAAAGGATCTTTTTGATAAATGCGATCTGGTTTTTGCAGCAACATGGGTAATAGTTCACAGCCTTCTCTGGGCTGATGAAGATTTAAGTTTGACATGTGCACATGTGAAGATATGTGCAGTTGAATTTCTATTCTATCGTTGTAGGTCAGTTTTGCGTTTATTCATTTATTGTTGTTGATTTTTAACCATGTGCTTGGAGTGGCACTCTTCCTCATTCTTTGACTTTTACCACAGCACAGCTTCCTTTGTTTTAACATGTTTAATTGAAAACTTTAAATAGAATAACATGACCAACACATGGGCCAAACACTGTATAACTTCCATCAATATCTGAACGCAGTTTTAGGTATTGATACAACGAAATTATGCATTTAAGAATAAATTATTTAGAATTAGAATAAATCAAATAAATCAAGAATTTAGAATAATTAAACCATACGAATTATAATTAAATTATCATTAGCACTTTTTAATCAGTTTTGTATCAAATTATCATCATTAATCAATTAGTTCCTAACAAGGTCACTGACCTGTGCAAACAATAATTCTGTGCAATATTCTTTTCCGCTGCTTTTTCAATAATAAGTGCAATAACCCTTTACATTTTATCAAAGATGAAAGGATACAAAATCAAGACAGAACTTAGACTGACATCCTACTGTGTGTAAATCAACAAGAATTACCTTTTCGTACTTGCCCCCACTTGGCAGAGAGTTCTTGGTCAGATCTACTTCGGTGCCGTCCTTATGGTAGACCTTAGCGTATAAGCTGTCCTCCTCACGGCCACTGGAGGAGCTGAGTCCCGGGATCACGTCCTTCTTTCCGTCACTGCTTGCACTTCCTTTTGGCTCTTTTCTGTGTGGAGGCAGAGAAGGTCAGCTGGGGTCAAGTCCTGTCACGTTTTATAGCCCCTTTAAAGTTGCAGCTTGTGAACTGTGCTCCTCACCTGGTGATGTTGAGGTAGTTGAGCAGCTCTCTCTGGGTGAAGCCTTTCTTCAGGAGGCCGTTCGTCTGTTTGGGTCTCACCTGGGGCACTGCACGGCTGGCTTTGGTCGGGGACACATCTGGCCTCTCCACCAGACTGCCTACGCTTCCCATGCCGCAGCGGGACGAGAGGGGCAGTGGGTTACGGTAGTTTTTGTTGGGGCCGCGGGTCAGAGGAAGAGTTTGCACTGAGGTTGCCATTGGTTACAGGCTTCTACGGGGAGGTAAGGTGCTCTGCAAAAAGGAGAAACAGGAAGGTGAAGCATAAAGACCTGTTTACTGTAAATAATAAGCTGATGCCAACATGTGATTATAGGATTTCTTTGCTTCAAAGCAAACTGCTCTAAGAATTACTGTTCATTCTGAGCTTTTCAGGGCCATTCACATTTATATTCATTACTAACTGAGTTTCTCAATTACCAATGTATCTCTAAAATGTCATGAATAGTAAATAAAATGCCCATGACGTCTCAACCCACGGTCTTCAAACGTTGTTTTGACTAATCCAAAGTCATGTCATGATTCTAAGATTATGTACACTGGATTAAAAATAATAACAAGTCATAGGATTATCAAAATCAGACAACTTCATAATGGATCTTTATTGTGGATTGTGGGCCGACAGCTACGATCTCAAACATAGAACATTTTTATGAATTATAACAACAAGGTATTCCATTTTTAGCCAATTCTATAAAAAAAAAAAAAAAGAATAAATGCTAATAAAATAAATAGCTAAATAAGTTTAGTGCTGACTTAAAAAAATTAAATGCTAGCATAATTTCAAAAGCAATCAAATAACATGGGCTGGATTATTATTATTATTATTATTATTATTATTATTATTATTATTATTATTATTATTATTATATTATGTAAATAGTTTTCATAACAGCACATATTGGAGAGCATATATACCTGTATTGATAAGGCAATATAGGCGGATAACATTTATCCACTGATGTATCTGTCTGGCTCTACTGAGGGCCGTGAATCATAGTGACCTGTCCATTACTAATGAGATATTTAAGTCTATCCAACAACAGCAACAATAAAGTCATGCGGCTAGTGTGGCTAAAAAATGAAACTCTGTGTTGCCTCTCCTCCACTGAAGCAGAAGCAGACTCCACCTCCTGCCTCTTTACTGCCCTGTGTGGATGCTGGTCTCTGGAGGACGAGCCTGAGCCGACAGACGTTTCATCAGCTGTGTTTCTTTGTACAGACAGCTGTCTCAGGCCACAGCTAGACAAACTCAGCTTCCCACAACATCACAGCACATTACTGCAGAACAAGTAGAAACCTGACCACGGTGGAACCCTATTACAGGAGAACAACAAATGTCAAACACAAATAGAACAAATCCCAAACCAATCTGAAAATGTCTATTTCATAATGCAGCTGTTACAGCATCAGTTTTATCCTCTACTGACAGGCAGATCCAGGGACTGACTGCAGGATCACGTGAATCTGGGAGGGTTATGTTGTTTTTTTCTCTAAAGGTAAGGCAGCATATGTCACACAACAACCTGCCACACAATCTGATCCAACTAGGTGACTACAGCAGGGCTCATTCCCTAAAAAAGGGAGAAAATCTGACCAAAGACTTTTGGCAACGATACAGATTGAGGAATCATAAATCAAGTGCAGCGGCAGCTTATTTTGTTTGCAAATTTCCTGTCTCTCATGAAAAGCACGTGTATCCAAATCACACAGTGTGCTTTCATAAGTCTCGCCTGGCCTGAATACATTTTCCACAGATATGATGGCTGTCTGTGTGCCGTTAAGTTTCCTGTCAGTCACGGCAGGCAACATTTTGCGGAGAAAAGAAACACGACAATGACTAACACTTTCTCCTGACTTTGACAAAACTAAACCAGTTGCCAAGTTACCCCAACACCTACCTAAGAGGCGCTATTGTTTTGTCAATTTGAGCTTGAGGCTCTCCAGCTCGACGCAGCAAATCTTCTCTCAACATCGTCTGTCAAATCACCCACATACACCCTCCCTTCCTTCCTTTCAGACAACCTCATTAAGGCTCACTATTGATTTCACCCTTTTGACCCGCTCTCTTCCCGTGCATAAACACCCCCAGCAGCCATAACCATTCTTGAGACCATAAAACACACAAACACGCCGCAGCCTCTCTGACTACAAACTGGACCCGAGGCAGGCAAATTCCCCTTTTGTGCTCAGCCAGCTTGTGTGGCGTTCATAGGACATGTAGTTTAAAGGGCTATACCACACATTTTGCTTCTTTTAGAATCAATCTTGAATAAATCACATTACTGCAAACCATTTTTCCTCCCACACCATAAATCTTGAGGTATACTTCCTGACTTGGAGTTGCTGGTTTGAATTCATTTAATTATGAAAATAAACCACAGAGACTTGAAAAAGCTGCTTCGGGTTGGTAATCCATAACTAGCAACATGTTATTGATCTTTCGTAATGCATTTTCCTCCCTCGTGCATTCAAGGACAGCTGATATCGGAGACGTGGCTGCCATAAAACACTCAACTGTCAAAGTATGCTGTCACAAGATCCAACCTGAGGGATCTAATATGCAAACATGTACAGTGCTTTCTTGCTTGCTGTTTGACAGATGACTCTTAAGCCTCAAACATTAGATCACCAAAGCAAAGAGCTCCTCAAACCTGTTCCTGCTGGCCCCTGCATCACTGTTAAGCTTTGCTAAAGTCAAAAATGGTGCATGGATTATTCATTCTATACCTCAAGCAAGATTCAGGTCGCTGCAAGTGATATGTTTGAAATTAATTGAGCTTTTTTTAAACATTGTTCTTGGAAGGTAGGAAATAAACGTGTGGAAACTTGTTTTAGATAAAATGCACATTATTGTACATGATTTATCGGTATGATGGTTGCTTTAAAGTGCTTCAGATCAAACCTGGGCTCATCCTGATGACTGGGTCAGGCGAAAAAGGCCTTCATTGTACAGGAAAACTACCATGAAAAAGAGTTTAAACTACATCATTAAATCAAATGTTAGTGGTATGAAAATTACAAACAAAATAGACGCAAAATAGATACCAGCCAAAAAGGACACATACTTAAGTTCACTTGCTCATAGAACTTGTTCCATATAAACAAAAAAAAAAACTTTTATTCATGGGAAAGTGCAAGGAATGCAGGCTTTTGTTTTGTACACAGTGTCATTCAGTCAGACGCTGGCCTTCCAAAAAGGAGAGTCTGTGTGAGTTGGTTAGCCAGGCAGATTATAACACAGCATGCAACAACACGTCTGTCAAAACAGAAATACATGCTTATGACTAATTGACATGACACATATTCATGTTTGATTTTTGCAGATAAAACCCGAAAACAATAAGGTGACAGCTGTAAACCATGATAATGCCAGCTTAATGCCAAACCAACTCCACAAACCAATGGGAGACATCACAGTGCTGTAACACAATTTGGACACTGGTTTTTCAACATTGCAATCGAAATGCCATAGAAAAAAGAAGTCCAGTATATATAATTCTGATCATTATGGTCATATATTGATCATATCAGCCAGCCCCACATCTTACTGTCAGTCCTCAGTCGGCACATGAGACCAGAGCAGCTTAGAGCGATCTCTCTCTCTCTCTCGCCGTCACACAGAAATGTACTATGCATGAGCACAGACACAGCAGTGACACTCTGGGATCTCCTCTTGCTTCTAATACAATCCACATTTATCAAGTGCTTTGCACTGCTGGCCCCCACAGTTATAACAATTATGCAAATGGTTAAAATAGGCAGTGAGAGCTGCGCAACGGCAGCTCCAGCCCACTCCACTCAGGGCTCTCAGCCAGGCCGAGATCAAAGCAGCCCAAGCTGCTCATGTTTGTATTCATGAGGTACCATTGCTCCCAATGCAAAACTTTCCGCTAAAGCATCCGGCTCCTAATAAGCCCATATAATACAGGCTGAGGAGAGAAACCTGATTATCGATGATGATGAACAACATCAGATGTAACGCGACAAGTTCTCTGGTGCCGTCCGACCAGGAAGTCTTTCTGCGTCTCGGATCAGAGTGAGACATGATGGATGTGAGTCGGCGCAGGTCATGCTGAGTGTGTATGTGTCTGACACCATATGAATAAATCATGAGTGTGCCAAACCTAATGGCTACTGGCCAAGGTCTGACACAGTATTTTTAGGTACATTTTTTTCCCCTGTTTGTGTCTTGTATCTTTCAAAGACACGAGAGGCCAATCGATGCTTGACGGGAAGCTGTGGATGGAGTCAGGGCGGGCGAGGCAAAGCAATTCCTTTTGGGTAGATAGGAGGGGAAAAATCCTTTTAGGCCGCAACCACAAATCTTACAGGACTGAAGAAATCTTGCATCCAGTTGTTTTCCATAATTGCCTCCTAGTTTACGGGCCTTCAGTAAACCAGGAGACGCAGCAAGATTTACAGCACAGCCACGGGGCCCTGAAATGCAACACACATCCTTAAATCACACACACACACACACGCACACACACACACACACACACACGGATCAAAGCAGTGCTTCCTGCCAGCCTTGAACAGTTATGGTCTAATTGAAAAGTGCTCTGTTCCTGATTTATGCATCTTTCAAAGCAGCGATGAGATTTTTCAGAAGCTGCTAACTTTGATCAGACGCAAAAATGTTAAACATCAGTGTATCAAAGTGCTGTGTAGGTAACAAATGAGCCTCTCGATCTTTCTGATGCAGTACACTTTAACCTGCATCTGCTGCTGAGCAAGTTTTTGGTGGCCTCCTTGACGAATTTAATGCTACAAACTGGAGCTCAAAAGTCATATAAGTACACGAATCACAGAGTTTATATAGGATATCTGGAGCTGAATATCAGCTTAACTACATTTGTGGGACAGCACAATAGGTCTAAAACTGAAATAGGCATTATTTTGACCTACTGCTGTACAGTCCTTGCAATACAGAGCGATGCATCATAAAGAAGAAAGATGTGCCGAGAGGCATGAGTCTCCAAAGGCTCAAGTTTTCTCTGGGTGATATCCTAACTCATCCAGAAAACCATATAAGTGACACTTTACTGCACCACAAAGAAAACAAAACACGCACCATTCAAGAGGAGGGTTTCAAGGACGCTCTCTCCTAAAATATTGTAATCAGGTGTCCCGTGGGGAAAACAAAGCTTTCAATGAAATGCCTGAGCGTGAAGAGGGGACATTTCAAAACCCTCAGAGACACAAAGGTCAGCGCTGGGACTGAGACAGAGGAGAGAGGGACGGGGAAGCCAAATTCCAAAGATACTTTACAGAACACAAGCTCGGGCTCGTCAGTTTTTTTCTTGATGCACAAAACGCTCACTCCCACGGATGCTCACTCACACTCATGTGTGCGCACACAGGTCACTCAGCACAGCCCCGAAAAAAGCACACGCACGGCTCGCAGCTCCAGATCCTCTGCCCTCTTCCCTCGGCGCTCTCTCTCCCCTGGTCCGTGATCAAAGTTTGTTTACGTTTGTGGGGTAACTTTGCAGGTTACATCTAAAACTCCCACACAGCGCACACTGTTACATTATATAAGCTCTATCAAAGCTGCGCTCGCTAGTTTTCACAGCTGTTAGTTGTGTAAAACACTATAGTGCGATTACCAAATCAGCCACTGGCCTTTTTTAATCTATTCTACTGAGGACTGCAGTATTATATTTAACTCCTGCTCTGCCAGGACAGGAAATCACAGGGTTTGCTGCAGTGTCATGTAAAGAAGTGCAGAGCAAACAATCCACACACACACACACAAAAAAAAAACATAATCGGTGCAACTTTTCAACATGTCGGTCAAAAAAAATGACCTCATGCATTAAATAAATGTAGTTTCCAGCTACAATGATGGGGCTGAAAGCAGAGTGAAGTCAATGAGCACTTGAGACCAGACGACATGCATGAATTGCTACATTGTTGGCTAGGAGGTCTTGGCCCCCTCAAGATTCGAACAGTGGACAGACAAAGTGACTCACTGACTGCACCACTGGGAACACACAGCTTTTCCACGCACCTTCTCAAAATATATAATGATATAACAAGTGCAAAGCATTTATTTCTGTCTTTTTAAAGTGCAGGTAAAGTAAAACTGGTAGGCTGGATAACATGCGTTATCCAGCCTACCAGTTATCTGTGTCAGCTTTGGAAGCATTTGAATGAAGACTTTTGGAGGTGTATCTAGTGGAAGTTTTTCATTTTGACAATGTCATGTCTTCATCTTTTTGCATGACATTGCAAAAAAATAATAATATCACCCACCTGTTAATTTTGGTGATTTTCATATTCATGTTTTTTGTTGCTGCATGTTTTTTGAACACGTTAGAAGAGGAAAAAAATAATGAGACCAAACACAAAGAGTCAAGCAGCAAGTGTTGCTGGTCAGATCCCTAATAATGGATATTGTGGATGACTTGTTTCGACCACAGAAAGCACAAAAAGAAACTCCTGTAAATTCAAGTGTGACTGATGTTTGGTGTCTTGGACTTCTGTCAGCAGCAGCAGGGGGAGCAGCGCTGGAGGCCCACAAGGAAAACCTACATGGGGAATCAAAGCAGCGCTCCGCTCTCTGATTGACTTTTACATGCTAGCGTGTAATGAGTGAGTGTGAGAGTGTCTGTGGCTGCGGGGCATGACAGCAGAGGAGTGCTCAGCAGCAGCAGCAGCCTCTAATTGTTAGCAGGTTATTCATTATGGATGAGAGACAATCAGGCAGACAGAGCTCGTTCCTCTCCCTAGACCCCGGGGCCTTTCGGGGGAGCCAAGATGTTGAAAAGCAGGGTCAGAAAATGTTCCTTTGTTTGTGCGTCTGAAGGCAGTTTGTATGTCATGTTGTGTTGAAACCTGACAAGCTGCACGCAGACATGGAAATCTGGTCAAACGCCTTAAGCTAAACTGCCTCGAGCTGATTCTCGTCTTCCGCTTTCTGAAGGAGGGAACAGACAGAACTTTCATTTCATGACAGTCGAGATGATGAGCGGTCTCTCTGTGAAACACGGGGCATAATTCACTGGCGGTTAGACGTGGCGGTGCTAAAGCTGAAGGCGCAGTGTTCAGTGTCACACTGTCTCCATTGATGAGCAACACTTGAGTCTCTGCAGAGGTCAGCGGGTCGTATTTGGTCACGGCTGTAGATACAGGACGCTATTGAGCACACAGACGTGCAATTCTACAAGTTCTGACAGGCGGGAACTGACACGTCTCAGGAACGCAGCCTGTATGCCAAACTATAGGCATTATATACACCCTGAACCCTGAATAGATGCAATGTCTGATGCACCAGTATATTTATTGGAAGTAGCATTCTACTTTAACTTCTATAGCCATGGTAGAAACACAACTGATACATAATAAGTTCAGTGAAGTGTCCAAACACACTATAAATATGTGCCCCTGTCATGAGGATGCACACCCAAAAAATTAGGTTGTCATGCTTTCTGCATTGAGTGCTCACATTGGTCATGCATTGCTGAATTATTGTAACACGGCTGCTGTTGGCGGAAGATCAGCAGAGTAGCTTGTACAAAAAGCCTCCACGGTGCAAACTAATCACCGACCTCTGAGTTTTATGTCGCACATTTTTCATTCACTTTAATTGTGTGAACAAATCTTAAGGATTAACCTGTAAATGTGACTGAACTGTAGAAGCAGCCTGTCCAGGAAATGTCCAGTCTATTTACCCAATAAATCATCTTTCACTAAATCATCCATCTGAATATCTATGTTAAACAGCTTTTTAGTGTTAATAGATTTGAGCTGGGTCCTTCTCTTGACTGAGTCGATGGATGAAACTAAATGCTTTCAAACTCTCATTAATAATTCCCACAGCAGCCTCAATTATTACTGACCCAGTAGAAAAATACATTGAAAACTCGAATTTTGGGACAGACTGGTAAAGAATTGCTTCCTTGCAGTCTCCCAGTCCTGCTGATGATCTGCTGGCTCTGACCTGGACTCACTCCACAAATCAGCTGTCAGGCCTTCCTCTGAGGTGGGTTTCCTCACTTTTCCTCCGTTAGTCTATCGATGGTGGTCTCCACAGTTCGCCCCGGCCTTTTACTGCCTCTGCTGACTTTACAGTATTGTATTTCTGCACAGAATTCAATTACAGGCTCTGACTACAGTAGCAATATTCTGGGGTTATCTGAGGTGACTGGTTGGACTGGTGGTTCATGGAACCTCATTGATCTGGATCTGACTGATGTTACGTAAGGCTGCTTCAGTGTGAGCAGATGGCACCCGAGGGAGTGTGTTCACCAGGCCCCTTCTTACCTCTAGATGTATTAGCCGTGTTATTTATGAGGAAATGTATTCGACAACAACCCTGCTGTTGTTCTTTTCCAACAGTACAAGCCGCCTGTTAAAAATATCAAAGTCTCTTTAATTTTTTGTGTGAAAAGGGATTGATTACATAATCTCTAACTTTGTTTAGATGAATGCCCGCGTTGATCCCTTAGTGAGGTTACAAGTTCAAACTCTATGTGTGTGTGTGTGTGTGTGAGACAAAGAGAGATTAGTTAGAACAGCATGAGGATAAGTACCTGACCTCAGTGTTGTTTTAAGTGACATCCACTTGCCCTTCACTAAACCACACACACACATGCAAACAATAGTTATCCACCAATCTACTGAGTGAAAACAACCAAATGCTACTTAAATACATCTCAAACTAGAGGTAAATCTGATAAAGGAAATAAAAAACAACATCCATGTTCCTTCACTAAAATAGGCTTTCTAATTTAATACATTTCCAGGAACAACAGCATGTCTCAAACTGTCCATCTGTTCCACCTTCAACAGTGAATACTACGTTATCTCTTGTGGTTGAACTGGAGTAAACGCTGTCCCTTCAACAGTTGTCACTTTCTTTTCTTACACTTTTATGGGAATATACAGAACAGTACGAATGAAAGAAACAACAATACCCTGCACTTGGGGCTTTCAGTGTACTTTAGGGCAGGGGTGTCAAACTGATCAACAAAACCCTGCAGCCACATGACAGTTCATGGATCAGTTTGACATCCCTGTTGAGGAGATGGATGAACAATTTCATGTCTCAACAAAATCTGCTGACTTGACTGGGCTTCATCTTCCTGAACATCTTTACACTGCTGGCACAATGCTGACCAATCTTGAAAGCATGACACATTTTGGCACTTTGTTGTTTGGATCTTGTCTGGATGACAATTTTGGCACTACGTTCAGGCATTAATATAGGCTAACAGTACAGTGCCTGGCATGATTAGATTTCTATAATTAAAAACTTGTTTACTGGTTTTGAGAACATAACAGTGCTGAGATGAATATCCTTTAAGATTTTTCCTATGAAAGCTCTCTGGCCAGTTCCAACAGAAATATCTCATATATCACCCTGTACAACACACTGATTCCTCGATTTCCCCCTGATGTCATTAAGGGGGTTCTGCATCGTACAGAAATATTTCCTCACTAACATCATTGGAATTTGTGAGAAAGTAAACAGCAGAGTGGCATGCAATTTATTTCACCTTATCCAGGACTGAGAACAAGTCTGTTTGGTTTCTGTTCACCTTGTTAACAAGAAAAGCCTGCACAATGTTTGCCAACTGCTGCTATCAGCAGAGTGTGCTGAGCACAGAGAACAAGTTCAGAGTGAAGAATGTAAAGGGAGAGCCATGTGAGGAAACAAATCACATTCCTTACATTTCTCACTAGGTAATTATTAATGTGCCTTCATATCATCCACAAACATGTAGAAGTAATGTGGACAAGAGCCTCTTTCTCAAAAATGTCTATTATCCAAAGTTGGTTCCCATGGGAGCTAAGTTGGTAACATCAGACATTTAATGACTGATAATTCTACCACCTAATCAGAGCAAGGCAGCAATACAGTGTTAAATTGAGCTGATAAATACAAAGCATGAGCACTAGCTTCTTATTAAATTCATCAGAGCGAGGATGAGGGGAGGATGTGAGCAAAGACTCTCTTTCTCTTCTCTCTCTGTGTGGCTTCTTTGTTTCCTGGAGCGGTTCATGTAGGAGTCACCGTTCTGTGATTACAGAGATAGAAATCGAGTGGTTCCCACATCGACCCACACCTGAACCATTTCCACTTAACAGCTGCAGTGAACGTGCGTGCATCCATCCACACACCCTCATCAGTAGACCACACACTCAGCACAAACACAAAGGAGGGAAACGTGTGAACGGTGGCTTAGAATTGAAGAGCCTGACCAATATGTGACCAATTTTGGCCAATCAGTTGTTTGATAGGTTCAAATAAAAATGTTTTGTTTACTATATGTAATGCAAAAAGAGATGCTTGGGTAATTTAGCAATGATGTGATCACAGATTACCCAACAGAACACAATCCGATTTCCATCCAGTGGCAAGCGGCACAGAGTTGAGACAAAAAGCTGCTCTCAGCAGTGTCAACTCTAAAAAGTAATTCTACACGCGATGCAATGTGACTATTTCGTTAACAAAATAAATGGCAGCTCCATAAACAGACAGTTGCTGTGAGAGCATCACTTATACCGGAAGTGAAGTGAAGTTCTTCTTGAAAAATGCAACTGAAGGCTTCTGTTCTACTGACTGGGCTCATCCAGTCACCTGCCAGGTATTTCTATCAAAGTGCCTGCCTTTTTCCAAAGAGTTTCCAATGACGGCTTCTCAGATGGTTCTGTTTGTCAGAAAGTTAGCTAAATATAGCATGCATTTGAATTTTGGAACATAAATCCACAATCATAAACTACTCAGCCTGTTTTGCCTAAACAATATATCTAGAAGAATAATGTAACAGTACATGTCTATATAAAAGCATATCACCTGTTACACCTGGATTCTTTACTCCCTATTATTGCTTTTGGTTTCAAAGATTAACCGAGGTCAAACTGATCAGGATTCAGAGGAAGATGCAGATATAGATTGAAGCACAGGATGACTCCTCTAAATGTTAATGATTTCAACCTTCAGCCTAAATAAGTTGCAAAGATAAAAAGCTCCCAGCATCCCAGCAAACCTTTCCTCTGATCTCCGCTGCACTGGAACAGCAGAGGAAGAGCGGAGCAGCCTGCGTGTCAGGTAGTAAACACTGATGCTGACGCATGCTGATGCCGAGTCAGTGGATCAGCACTTTTTCCTCCCGTGGAGTTTCTCCGTAAATAAAGTGTGTTTGTTGTTTGTTAGTGCTGAGAAGCAGCACAGTGGGAACTACTCAAGATCAGCGTGTTCAGCCGTCAAAGGGTCACAACTTTACTGTTAACAATGACAGCAAAACAACATGAAACAACAGTGAGAGGAAAATTTCACCTTGTACGGCTATGACATTTTTCCTCAAGCGCTACAATTCAATTTCACAATACAAGTCCTTCCAATGAAGTCCTTTAAGTAGCTCTAGTACATGAATAGTCCCCAGGGGGAATTCCAGGGACATAAATAGACCATCGGACCGACAACCATCAACAAAACACTGAAAAGAACACAGTGGAAAGAGGGCTTGATGAAGAAATCAAGATGCACAGCTCAGCGGAGCGCATAATCCTATATACTGTTCTTTAGGCACCATGTGGCTCCATATTGAGACAATCAATAATTAAGGGGTAATTAGCATATTTGTTCTGTGCTGGGAGTGAATGGGGAGGCTGAGGCTGCAGCTCAGCGTGACGTCACTCACCCAGGAGGACAGATTAGTTGAAAGTTAGCTAATTCCAATTCTGCAAACAAGCATGCCTTGTGGGATGAGTAATTAACAATCAGGCTGCTCTCCTCGTCTCTCTGCAGCTAAAGCTGTTCCTCTGACAACGCAGCCTAAAATCACAGCGAGTTCACAGCACGTTGAGCTTTGCTGGCATGTAAATAAGTGAAACTTTCCCAGCAGTAAGCTCAGGAATGTGTAAAATATACACACACAGGTTAGGCGAGGTCTTGCTTTGATCTGAAGCCCAGTATGAAACAGCAGACTTGGAAGTTTTGATACTTTCAGTATCACAAGACTTTTCTAAGCAGATGATAACCTCAAATCATAGAGACAAAAAGAGGAGATCAGAAAAGATCAGAAAACTTGTTTACCTGTTTGTTTGTCCACCTGAAGCTTCACTTCTCAGCTCCTGATCCCATGCTCACTCTGTATTCCTCTGTCTTTCTGTCTCATGCTCGCGCTACTGATTATCATGCCACATGACTTCCTGTTTCTCAGTGTGTGATGGCAGAAGGGAGGTGTGGATGGGCGGGATCAGCCTGGTCCTAACCGCTGACCTGCTGGCCACAACAGGATGACTTTGCACTGATCTGACTAATCTGACCTTAAGCTGTGCGTGAGCATGGTCTCAATACAGACAGTGGCATCACAAAAGATCTACCTGTGTGTTATTGTACAGGAAACCAGGAGAATTCAATAATCAAATGACTTTTCAAATGATTTCAATGTCTCAGACAGATTTTCAGTATCAGACAAACAAACTTTTCTTGAGTTTTGGGTGGCTCTTGTAATCTTAAATACTGGCAGGGAGCTGTCTGAATCAGCCTATTTCTTGTCCTGACGCATTATTATTATTTTCAGGGGGTACAAACATACTCTCAAATTATGACAAGTTTTATCTTATGTTTCTAAAGTTCTAAAGATTTTGAGGAAACAAGCACAAGCTGTTGGTATGTCCTTTTTCTTAGAGGCAGTTTGGACAAGACCAAGATGGTGAATCTCAAAAGGACTCTAGTTGTCTTTTAGTGGTCTGCAAATGTTGACTTCTGCAGCAGCTATAAGTCAGTTTCGACTCCCCTGAGAGAACCTGGTACTTTCCTGCTCACCCTACACCCTCTCCTTTTCCCTCCTCTTCCCCTCCTCACCTGCACATCTCTTTGTACTCGTTCAGCCCTCTCAGGGGCCACTGTGGTTGGACTTGTTCTCCCTGTTTCACAAACAATAGCCCTGCATGGGAACCAGCTTTGAGGCGGTCAATCTGGGCCCTGCACTGACATATGAGAGCCAACCTCACTGGACAAATACCAACTACACAATGTATCTTGTTTGTGTACGGATAATAAGACAATAATGAGGGATCAGACTTGGGTTAAGACACAGACAGCAGGAAAACAGAGAAAGAGGGATGAGGGTTGGAAAAACTGAGAGAGAACACATGAGGAAGGAGTGGAAAATGAGAGCATGTGGGGGTTGTCTCAGTGTGGACCGTCTGGACAATAGTCTGAGTGTAAGTCCTCCTTCCTGAGGCTGGGTTACTGGACGAGTTTTTCATCGTATCAAGTTACATAACTCAAACTCACATCTGAAACTGAATAAAGAGAGGACATTGTTCTCTGTGAATGACTTTCTTCTCCATGTCATGCAGGCCGCAGAGCTGAGCAGAGTAAAGAAGGTATCTGGACTTCTTAAAACTGGCACCAATAGGTGGGCACACAGGAATCCCAGTTAATAAAGCACCTTGCCAACAAGAGGTGCACAATGTAGCAATTGGCACACTGCTAAAGGAATTCCAGGGCAAGAATTTGATGTTTTGCAGTGCACTTTGGCCTGCTGGGCACAATTTGAAGAAAATCAGCTGAAAAATGAAAGAGGGGATAACCCCATCAAAGCTATGCAGCCCAGTCTAACACTTGAGCAGGTGCCGCTGCAGTCCTGTTATTACCTTTGGGCCCCACAGGCATAGTCAGTCTCAGATTCCGCAGATTCTCAGTTGTAAGTCTCTCAACTGGCGGGCAGAGCAACGTAAGCTCTGGGAACCTGGAGGAGTGGTGAAGGTGGTGCGTGTGCGTGTGTGTGTGTGTGTGTTAATGGATGAAAAATGGCAGCAGCAGGAGGGAGGACAGGGTGAAGAGAGAATAGGAATGTGAACGTCTGTAGATGGATACACACGGCGGGAAGAACAGAGAAGAGTCGGGCCTGATTACAGATACTATACCTGTATGACCAGACAACAACCCAAGCTAGACTCATTTCCTCTGCCTAAGCTCCTCTGGACAATAACAGTACAGGGAGAAGCTATGGGAGGCGAACTTGATGTCTGGCTCTCGAAAACGACATTATCCTGGATCAGACATCCACCACATCTCCGTTTGTCTGTCTAAAAAAATTGACATTTTGAAATTCTGTCGGTAGGGATTTAGAAGCGGCAAGAGTATCTTATTGAACAGATTAGTAGTTTGTTTGACATTTTTGGGGAAATATGATTATCCATCTTCTTGCCAAAAGTGCGTATAATGTGATCGCCAGATGGTCCCATTTCTCAAGTGGAAAAGTTCTTCTGACTTTGGTGTGTTTATATGAGCTTTAAGTTCAGATGAGAAAACAACAAGAAAAGCTTGGCATCTGTCTTAAGCATTTTATTCGTCTGAAAACCAGTCTGTGTCTGTCTTGTATGACAGCCTCTTGCTCGGTCACCCTCTCCTGTTTTCTACCATTTTCCTCCATAAACACAATTTTCTGTCAAGTCACCTCTGCCATGATGTCCACAGAGGTTGCTGAACCTGATTCAGTTGCCTGCTTGAAAAACTGCTTAAGTTTTTTGTACTTCACAAAACATTGCGAATCACCAGCTTTAGGACATCAGAGGAGCCCCTGTGAAATTAGTCATACACATTCACTCAAGTTACGTATGTGTTGTTAGGCAACAGTTCAGTTTTAGCAATTGCATAACAATTTGTATTGGTGGAGCCAAATGAATGATTAAAAAAACAAATATGTCACTTCTATGAAAGCAATATCACAACTGAGGCTGTGTTGTACTCTGTATCATCACAGCTGTGAAGTGTAATATTACTTAATTAATAACAATGAAAAATCCATATTGAAAGAACATTTGTAAATAATTATAATTTACTTTTTTTTTTTTTTTTTTTTTTTTTTAACTATTTCTCTATAAAGCAAACATAACAGGTAATAAAAATTCAGTGACTCCTAACCACTGTTCCACTTTACCACCTGTGTGACCTGATTGAGACAAACTAAGGGTCAGGGCCACTGAATGTAACCTTTAAAATCCACTGTATTGATTTCATGTAAAAGAACAGGATGTGACAGCAAACCAAAATGCTGCTGGAGAAAAGAGAGCTACGGCTGCCTCGACGACTGCTGCTCGTACACGCAGATATAAATAAACGACAATGCCCACTCGCAGAGGAGGGCTTCGACTCGTGGCCTTTTGTTCTGTAACGCTACAACTCTTCAGACTAAATAAAAGAGACAAGGGCCGAGTTCGCTGCATGCACACAATTCATCCCAACAGACACACACACACACAGGATAAGCACTGCTGCTGATATCTATAGAAGCCAGGTGAAGAGATAAGCCTGATCAATAAAAACACGAGGAAATGATAAGGCTGGGCTGACTCATGGGGAAAGAGGCTACATTCGTTAACGAGACAATAGTCCCAGGATGAGAGTCTGCCAGAGTTAGCAGCTACTTCCATGTTCCCTCTGAATTGGTGACATTTAGAAACAAAGGTCACAGCATGGGGTCTGTCCGCCCTCCTACACTCTCAGACCTCTCCCTCTGAAGGTCACAGGGTCCCGCTTGTCCCATGAGGAGAAAACTATTGTTCAGTAGTCAGGTGGCAGATCAGCCAACCACGCATTAAGTAATAACCCAGGAAGTGCTGGACACAGAACACTTTGCTATGATTAAACATGAAGTATATGCCAGGTTCATCTGGCAGCAGATGGGATTTTGATTGATAGAAATAAGCATGTGGGCCGCCAAGCTAGCTCCGCATTACGCCAAATCCACCCATGCACACACACTTGGACTCATATATACTCAATCTGTGATGGTCCATGCTTATTCTATAAGTGCAGTGTTGTGAAAAGTTTTTGAGTTGTTTTCTGGTGGATAATGTGGTTTCATTTAAACAGTAATTAGATATGGGACTTTATTTTGGAAATTCTCAATATCAATCCATTCCAAAAAAACCTTGACCTCAATTAAAATGTATAATTACATTTTATTGTCAGGATTTTGTTATTTTCTCAAAATCAATGGTAAAGTAATTTTTTAGAATGATTTTTTGGGGTATTTTTCATGGCAACAGAGACTACATCAATTTGAAAAACCAAAAGTTTTTTGGTAGAACCCAACAGCGCATGGTCAGACAGCTGGGTCACAAGAACCTCCACAGTCAGGTAGACATAGAAACTAACGGTGTAATGTTTTAGTTTCTGATCTATCAAGAATGAAAGGTCAGGAACAAATTTCCAAAGATCAATCTCAAGCTATAAGGAAACACCTGTCACTTGGCGATAATGATTAACCTGGGTGTGTTTTCTGAATAAGCTCTTGGAAAATAACTCCAGTCAAGTCTGTGAGTCCTGCCATCTGAATGACCCACGCCCCATCTGAACTGATGTTAAATAAATCAATGTTTATCTGAGGCGCATTTGAATTAAACTCCCACAAATACGTATGTGTGGTTGTTTTGGTTAAACAACTAATCATCTAATGCGCAATTTCACAGGAGGTATATTTCTGTCAGTTTCTTACACAGACAAACACTTTCCTTCAGTTCTACACATGAATGTCATGCAAAATATCCCCATTTACTGTGATAGTAACAGTCTTATATCCAACTCTGGCAGAATCTAGGCAGGCAGCCCTGCACGCCCGGCCAAGCCCCACAGTGATTTTCTTAACCCGGCCAGGCTTTAATCGCAGCGACAGACGGCCCACAGAGCGGATCAGGCCCAGCCACGGGCAGAGAGATGGCCGAGGAGTGAAAACTCTAAGTGTAGGAGCACGACACTTTCTCCTCAGAGCGATCAGGCACGGCCCTGTCTATTCAGAGTCTATAAGATGAGTACAGACAGGAGGGAGAGAACAGGGTAATAGGATAAGCCACAGATTAGGAGCAATCGGTGAGAAAAAGGGAAGAAAGAGTAGGACAATGTGAGGAGACAGAGTTGAACAGGGGAGGCAGAGCGTACAGTGTGGAAAAGAAGGGCTGATTAGTGTTTGATTAGCTGGCTGGCCTGAGGCTGGCTCTCCCCGCTGCACCATCTGCTAGACTGTAGCATGCATGACTGACCTGCTATGCACTTACACGCTAAAACGAGGAAAAGTATGGAGTTCATAATGGGGATGTTGGATTGATTGGGCTCTGGCAGGAAATGTGTTCAGCTACACCTTTATTTAAGCTTTACATCAGGACTAACATTATACTGTGGGAATACTGAGGCGTGCGGTTTATTAAGTGTAACCTGACTTTGCTTGATGCAGAGAGGAATTTGTATCCTCCTCCTTAGGTTAGCCAACAAGAAGCAAATGGTCAGCAGACATCCAACTGATCAGCAGAATTAGTGTTTCATCAGCTGCCAGTGCTTTAAGAAGACACATGTATGCACAGACACACACACAAACACACACAGGGGAGTGTCAACCCCCTGGGAGCTCAAACAGCTGAACGAAGACATCACATCAGCTGTCCGGCTGATTCTGCAGAGAGAAGGGCGGCAGAAGACGGACTGTGCTAATAGATTGGTGTTAGAGAAATATCCCAACAAGCTTTTAGCCAACAGATGGGCTTTGCAATATTGACCACATGAAGCATCATGATACAAGAATAACCTGATGGAGATAATGTAGCTATTTTTAAATAGTTTATGTGCTTAATGGGCGATGACAACTGCTTTTATAAGACTTCTCTCCTATTTTCTCTCATGGATGGCCAAAGATGTCAAACTTACTAGCAATCTCTATTATGTTGGTGGTTTTTCTCTCTTGCACAATCTGTTCTTCTTCAGTTGTTTGTTAACAGATAAGTCCATAGCACATTATATTAATGGAACTGTATTATTTGTTCAAAACCAGTTAATGGAAATGTCCAAAATTTGCATTTTCTTTTTAAATCAACAATGCTTCAAAACTTGCTTTGACAGCTACAGATACAGGAATGGCGGTTTAGGAACTGGCTATCAAATAGAGCCAAAACAGTAATAAGTAACAGTAACAAAGTAGTAATTACATATTTTGATTAAAGCTAGGGTAAGCGGATTTTCGTAAAAAATACAAAAAGATAACAAAATATTCATAACAATAATAGACTGTTCTTGAATCACAAAACTGACACTTAAGTGCTTTTTTGGGGGGGGTTCGACAAAGGAGTGCTGATTGCCAAACGGCCTCTCTCTGCCACCTCTGTGTCATAAAGCAGTGGGCTGGATGAGATGGAAAAATGCATTTTTGTGCAGTGACTTGAACCCTAAACAATACTTAAGCTGTCTCTGTGAATGCCATGCAGTGATCAGTCATGCACATTCACACCAGCAGAGACAGCAGTAAACCACCCCACTATCCACTTTTCAGATTCTCTATCACTGGTTCCCAAATTACAGGAATGGTTACCACGCAGTCTCCAACAACAGCTCACACATCTATTGTGTCTCTATTGTCACATCGGCTCCTTCACTGACGTCAGCACGCACCCACCACCTCCACACTCAAAGACTCTTCCTGCAACGCTCCATGAGTCCTCAGGTCAGAGGTCACCTGTGGCCTCTGGTCACCAAGACAACACCCTGGCAGTCCCCAAGACCGAGCCGGTGTCTTGCCCCCGCCTCCACCCACACAAACACACACTCAAGGCTCTCTCACACACAGAAACAGCTTTTGTCCCCAAACTCCTGCGCATTAAAAGGGACCCTGGAGTGTGAGCTCCCACCCAAACATTTACAGCCTGCAGGCCAAACACTATTCTGCAGTGGAGACCACCATAGCTGCAAAGTGACAGGAAATAATGCCAAAAAAAAAAAAAAAAAAAAAATCCTTGTTTATCCATCAGCCTCTTTTTCTCCTCTTTGCTCTCACACGCTGCCAGTTGCCAGGTCAACAGTGAAATCAATTTGTAAGCATTAACCCTGATTTAGGGCCTAAAACTCCTTGATCCAGTTGAGAGCAGCACTGTGTCACTACTTCACAGGCATTCACCTGCAGAGTCAAGCATTTCTCCCAGTCTGCAGAAAGTTTTGAACATGCCACCATCATGGATTACACCACACCATGCCCCACACAGACACACATCCCGGCTGTAGCGCTGCATGTGCAGGAGAAAGCGGATCACGAAAAGATTAGAAAAATTGGCGCTTACCATATTCTGCACGCAGGACATCTCTTGGACCAGCACTGTTACTCTGCTGCAATTTAGACTCTCGTTGGTTATATAAGGGAAGAATCGGCGCTAACGTGGCTCCGCAGGATATTTTCCAGGAGTTGGTGCGGAGCAGTAGACAGCGATCAGCCTGCTGGCGGTGTGCACACTGGGACTGTCTCTTTTCCCTCTCGGAGGTTTGAACAGAGTGAGAGGAAACATGAGAGGCAGGGAAACATGTGCCTGACTGTCCCCCCGGTGCCTGGACTGACACACTTCAAGTTGTGAAAGGAAACAATGCCATCTAGCGGCGAGGCATGTTGGTGCGCTACATACAGAGCAAAACAGAACAGGAGCACTTGAGAAAAACCTAGATTCTACTTAACCATTGTGCTTCTTAAAATAAGTTTCTTGGGCTGCATATTTTAACTCACACCAACCTATTCCCATTGGGAAACCTGACATATTCATAATAAATTCTCCTAATGGGATTTTTTTTTTTCTATTACAGTCCATTTTATAAGAGCAGTGCCATTTTCTGCCCATTTTTTACTGAGAATTGGTGTTGTATGCAGAAAAGCTCATATTCAGTGGGTTTTTTTACATACTGCATTAGAAACACTTTGTGGTTTTTGCAACCCAAAGAGCATGTTTATGGATCAATTCTCATAAAAACAAAGTCACCACAATTGTTTGTTTTATTTTATTCTCTCAGATCTCCCACAATATGAAATAAGTAGAAAAACAGAGGAAATTATATGTGTATATAAAACTAAAAAAATACACAAGCTTAATGTAAAATAATATACATACATTCATCTAAACAACAAATTCTGTAAATATTGTGATGCTGTGCTGTGTTTGCACCACTCATCGTGACAGAAGGAGAAGACGAGTTGTGTTGTAACTATATATTCATGTGTGACAGTTTAATACTGTGATGGAGCAGCAGCTGATGTCCACCCTCTCTCTTATCTTAATGATATCTTCCAGTGTTGGTTTCATGGTTTTTTAGGTTTGGCTTTGGGGACAACTTTGACAATGGTAGACACTGATTTGGCTCCTTGCAGGTTCTGGGCAGTGCAGGTGTAGGTTCCCTGGTCCACGTCCCTCACCTCGTCCACCAGGAGGACAGACTGAGACTGCTGTCGAGCCGTTCCTCCACCGACTGGAGTGATGCTTTCCTGTGTGTACAGAGGCCTCCCAATCTGCAACAGAACAGGTGCTCATCTTAAAACACAGGATAAGCTATGGGATACTTTATCTCACAACTATCCTGAAAGTTAAGATACAGTAAGTATACCATGCTGTAAAGTCCTCAAGTAAAAAGCTGTATGTAGCCTTATCTCTGAGTGTCTGACCTGCTGTCCTGGGTATTCCCAGGTGAACTCCATAGCCACGTCCTGTTCCCCTACTGCAGAGCAGCTGACCCGCAGATTCTCACCCACAGCCACCGAGCTCGACGAGGCCTGAATGACTGGAGCAGGAGGAGCCATGGGGTCTGGCGGCATATGTGGAAGAAGTGAATATAGTAGGAGATAAACAATCAAGCAATAATCCAAAAACAGTGAATTGCATGAGTCAGCATAATGATACTGCAACTTTATGTGCAGAGTTTAAATGTCTTACCACGTTTTCCATCCTAAAGATGCATATACTGTAGTTAAAGAGAATTGCAACAAGTAATACTGGTTTATGTACAGAGACATTGAAAAAAACACTCAGTGTCAGTAACACAAATGCCAAGACAAGTAGTTACTTCTAGTGAGTGTTTCTGAAGAAAGTCTGCTGAAATGTTGCAGTTGAAATATTTGAATAAATAAATGTGTCATCATTTCAGCAGCTGAAGAATTCAAAATACATATACTGAAAGGTATTGAATTGGGGCTAAAACTCGGACTCTATTTTATTATGAGAATTTTATTTTTGTGTAAAAGGCCAGCCAGTGACCCTTATGGAGAAGAATATTTGTTGTCAAATCTGACTCAGTTTTGTGTGTTTGATGAAAGACAATGCAGTCTACTATATTGGAGATCAGGTTTTATGTTTGATATTTAATTTAAATCAGAAATTTTGTTTATTTTCACCAGTGTTTCTTTTGTAAATCTAAGTTTAGAGTATTTTAATCCAATTCAGGAAGGTGCAAGGGTTGTGCTTGACACTAGCAAGCACAAGTAGTTTAGTTTGATGAACTGATTAACCGCTATTTCACTTCATTTCGCCATTGCTACTTTCCACCACTGCTTGTAAGTCAGCTGGACTCTAAATGGCTCCTGATCGTGATCCTCTGTATCTGTAAAGAGTTTTTTTTGGGTTAGGGTTAGGGTAACCCATGATAATCATTATGTGACTCAATGATTCACAGTTAAAGGCATGTCTGGCTTAGTTTCAGCACTCACAGTTAACATAGATGAGCATGTACTTGGTGGAGCTCTGCCTCAGGTTGCCCAGGCTGGCCACACAGAACAAGGCTCCAGCATGATATGGCCGGGGTCGATGGATGGTGAAACCCTTCCTGACGTTAAAGGAGATCTCCGTCCCGTCCACCGCCACTTCCACTGGTGGAAACTCACGGTGCAGAGTCACTTTAGCCTCAGGTGACGTCACCTGGCAGGGGAGGAGCGTGGGCCAGTTGGTCCTCAGCTGAATCACCTCGTAGTAGTCAGCCGACGGGACAAATAGTTCTTGCGGGTCTGAGTGGTGCAGTTAGAAGATATGGCAAGATTGACGATAAGATAACATGAGATTGTCGCTATAAAGCTGGCTGTGAAATAAAGCAGAGGTGTGCAGTTTTGAGAAGTGCACATATAAGCAGGAATAAAGTTTATAAACTGTACCGGGAAAGAAGACAAAGACTTTGACAGCTTTGTCATACTCCTTCCTGCAGTCGGTGTCTTCACAGTACATTGGATAACACGTGTACTCCCCTGTGTCTGCACCAGTGGTGTTGACTAATGTCAGCACGCCATATCGCTCATGTTGGACAATCCTGCAAAAGACAAAACAGGGAAGTCATTCTGCTATCAGAAGAATAAAGTGCATATCATACATGATTAAAGAGATGATTCAGATCTTTAGAAGGGGGGTTGAGCTTCTTTTCCGTAATCAGTGTATGATCTGTGGTAGATGGTCGTTGGTTTGCCCCACGTCTGAAAAGTTGGTGGCCCGAAGGCTTAGAAATGTACTTCTGTAGATGGGGGCAGCAGCAAAACATATTTTAACCTTGAGAAAATAATTATTAGTTTAAGTATAGACAGTGTTGCCAATGTTTTCAACTGCTCCACCTTACTGCCAGGAACCCCCGCCTAAGTTAATTATTGCCTATATCAGTGTTCTGATTCAAATCCACCAGATTACAAACTGATTAGGAATAATCATCTTATTAATTCTTTAATAATATTTTTTTTGTTTAAGTCCAGTTATTTTAAATCCACCATCAATTAAAAGCCACTTAATAAATGCCACCAAAAACAAAAACCCAGGTGTAGGTGTAGATTAGGGATAGATCTTTTTAAAACATGATGCTGGGCTCAGTGATTGGATGATGGAATTTTCCATCAGCCCAACACTACATACTAACAAATCAGGGCAGTAGTAGACCAGCAAATTGATTTGATTATTGATTATTGTTTTCTTTGATGGAGTCTTGTAGCTTTGATGAGAGCTCAGAAAGGCTTCTGTTCCCTCAGCATCAACTTAAATGGGGCAGTCCTGTGGCAAGGTAAAGATGGAAAGTATTCTAAATGTAGTTATACTTATACCACATAAAACCCCACACAAAAATCACAGATGGACTTCTTAGCTTACTTGAGCCTTCCATCGTCATCTTCTTCCAGATATGTGGGGACGCTCCACTGCACAGGTTTGCCCCTGCACCTCAGCTCCAGAGTGTCTCCTGTCTGCACACTTATAGTTTCTCCCACCTTCTTAAACTTCCCTCTGTTCAGCACCTTTATGTGTCAGATAGAAGTATTGCACATTCAGACACTGATGCAGTCATTTTTATGTGTCTAATGAGTGTTCCTTGAATACATCACACCCTGATGCGTGCTTGATCAAATACCTGTGTGAGGAAGGTCTGTGCCGGCACTGCAGGTGTAGCTTTGGGTTTTAGTTTGGCTGTTACAGCTCTGGGTCCTTTATTTGTTGCTTTCGAAAGTTTGGGTCTGCTTGGCTTGGGCTTCTTCCCTGGAGTGGTCCTCTGTTCTTGAGCATCTTTTTTGACAAGAAGCAACAAGTATAACAGAATGCGATGCATTCATAGTTCAGCAATATACATATACACAAGGATTTAATGCTTTTATTAATGGCAGAGGTATCATTTAATTCTACTTTAGGCCACGTCATGCTGTAGGCCAACAGAAATCTCCCCTCCTCAGTGATTCTAGGAACACATGTTCACAGAATAGCTCAGCAAGTGATTAAAGTCACTTACCTAACTCAAAGATTACGGCACAAATAAGGAGAGCGCTCAGCACCAGCCTACTCTTTGATCCAAACAAGTTCCCCAGAGGCATGATTGATCAGTGAAATAATATCAAAGTGGTCAGTGGATTGTTAGTTCATGCAGTTCAACACAGAGAGCGTACTGCAGAAACCAGAGAGCGGAGAAGGAGGAGGGCAAAGCGAGTGGTCAGCTGTTTACCAGAATCACATAAATTCCTCCTCCTGTGAGTGGCATTAGTACCCCAAATTCCTCCTGACTGGCTCAATGGAGGCTTTCAAGCCTGTCTGGACCAATGAGGGTCCAGAGACAGAGGCCCCTGCGTGGAATCGCACAGCCTGTTTGCTTAGCTGCTGGACTGGAAGTGTGCTAGCAGCATGAGTCTGGCTCTCCAAAAACCACCACACAGCCCAGACGAATACTGTTGCAACGTTATTACGAGCATTTGGTGCCCAATAAAACTTTCTGCTAAGATTACCGATTGACTATGCACAGGCAAAACAAATCCCTTTAAAATTGACAATATCATTTACCAAATAACAAATACAAAGTTATCTTGTAAAGTAAATTTTTATCGCCTTTAAATCATCTTTGGTGTTTTAGGTAATGCATGAAATCCTCCATGTGCTTTTGTGAAAATTCAAGAAAACTAAATTTCAATGTAAAAATCCATCCACTCAAAGGGATATGTAGTTATCCATAGTCACCTTGGTGTGTGTTATCTACAGTAGATACAATCTTAAACACAAAAACTTGCAGTACACATTGTAAAGTCCTTTCAGTATACCTTTGGTTTTAGTAAATAATACATTTAAGTTGACGATATTTCTTTGCTCAACAATCCTCCTGTGTTTCTAAACAGCAAAAGAAATCACAGTTTTGCGTATTTGATTAAATCCATACATGCTGAACCCGGAGAGAACAATGTAACCCTTTCCTTTGGAGTGACTAGCTTAGCCAGGGTCTTGAACGTGGCACAGGTAAGCTTCTGTGAAAGGCCCTTTTGTTCTCAGTGAACTCTGGGGAGTGAGCCGTCTCTGGCTCTTTATCCAAGATTATGAGCGGAACTGGATTTTTTTTTTTTTTTTTTTTTTAATCAGAATGCTCTGTAGAAAATGAACTCCAGATTGTAGTCACCTTGAAAACAGAAATCTTTCTTTTTAATTAAAGGATACATTTACAACATATAATTAAACAAACATTTACAGTTTTTTAATTTACACATTAAATCAACAGTTTATAGAGTACATTTTTAATCAAACAGAGATCAAAAAATATATTTCACAAGATTTTCTCTATCTACATTGTACGCACTTTTGTACAGGCTAACTATATTTTGATATGTAAAAAAAAAAAGAATAAAATTGTATACATTTAATATAAATTTCTACATTTTACAGTTGATGTAAAGTGTGTAAACTTGTTATTAAAGTGTAATAAACAGTAATTATCAACAGGAAATAGCTGGAGCCCTTCTTTTTTTTTTTTTAACACAGGTGTAAACTACTTTCAATAGTAGATTTAGAGGCTGCAGGACACTGCTCTGACAAAAGGCAACATATACATAAAAATAGTCAGGCATCCGTTCAGAGTTGGCATGACGATATTTGGATAAATTACAAACTCCATCATTATGTGAAGTTTAAAGTTGGCCCGTCTGTCCTTTGGTCTGCATACAGATGTTACACTTAAATAGGACAGATGGGCACTGGTGAATAAACATAACACGCTTAAAGCAGTTACTCACTGTAACTTCTCTATCTCTCTTCTGCAGACGAGCTCATAACTTTTCTTCTTTAATGATGTTCTTATCTGTTTGACCGCTAATGGTTTCAATCGGCATCCTGTTGGCACTGAGACGGTACCTCTGCACGCTGTTACGGATGCCATAGCCAAAATAGATAAGTAACCCTGGAGAGAGAAGAGGTCATTACCATTCAGTAACCAACTTGGTAGAACGATGATAAGCCTTTCAAGCAGAAACATGTTCTTACCCACGAGCATCCAGATTGCATATCGTAGCCATGTTTCTGCGCCTAACTGGACCATCAGGTAGACGTTGATGAATGTACTCACTATTGGCAGAGCTGGGAGCAAGGGCACCTATGCACAGACAGTAGAATGGAAAGGACCCTGTCACAACCACAAGACATAACCTGTTGTGCACCACAAGGCTCAACATTGGATCCTCTTTATGTAACTGTTTTTTTTATTTAAAGTTATATCAAATTGTGCCTGTAAACTCAAGTTCTTTGATTGCAGAGCAAGGCATTTTCAAGTTACAATAAAATAATTCAAAGATGAAGTATCATTTTAATTGGCTTACATACAATTAATAACAATTAAATTATCTTACCATGAAAGATGCCTTGATGCTATTTTGTGGGTGTCTCCAGATAAGAAAAACACTGAGCAACAAGATGGAGCCAAGGACACAGACAAGCACCAGGCTCCATACTTCCAAATTTGCAAGAGCATCTAAGGCCTGGGTCAAGATGACACACAGTGCAACCACAACTGCAACTGCAGAAAAAGTAAAGACAAACCAAAGAGATCATTAATTCAATCATTCATTCATTCATTATCTTAATCGCTCATCCAGGCATGCCTGGGGGACGGGAGGCTGTGCCTATCCTGGGTACAGCCAGGACAGGTGGCCAGCCTGTCGCAGGAGAAATTTTGTAAAATTTACATAATTTTCTGAAACAAAGATATTGGTTTTCAAGAACAAAAATGACAAGGCTTCCATAGCATTTGATTTGCGTACCAGAGATTATTGTTAAGGTTGTGACTCTCCTTGAGGTGGATGAATTGGGAGTTGATGGAGGCTTCAGGAGAGCAAACTTAGTATTTGATTTTTCGATCTGTAGGTCTGTGTCCTCAGACTGACCCACTTGGTACCTTGATGGAGGGAGAAAACACTTGAAAAATAATTTGAGCATTCCTGGCAAAGATTTGAAGAATGTGTGAGAACATGCTCATATAATAGATATACCTCAGAATTAAGATGCATATGGCCACAAGTGTGTAAGCAAACAGAGTGCCAATGGACATCATTTCCACCAAGGCTTCCAGGTCAAATAGCAGAGCCATGATTGCTAATGAGAAACAAGGAATTCAGATATTTTCAGTCCATAAACTGCACAACTTGTACATAGAAACAAATAAACACATGAAACATCTGTACCTGCCACAGTTCCAGATGATATGGTAGCTATAGCAGGACTACCCTTGGATGTGACTTTGGTCAGGGGGCTGAAAAGAAGACCATCTCTTGCCATGGCGAACAGCACCCGGGGCATCGGAAACATCGATCCCAGCAGGCTGGAGAAAACAAAGCAGAGTTGGTGAATGACTGTCAATGCTTTTAATAAAGGCAGCAACACTACATCTAACCAAAGAAAACAGATTGTTGTGGAGAGCATCTTAAGGCTGATTTGTCAGTCTGACCCAATCACAAAACTCTAGTTCTGAAGAGTGAAGCCAATGCAGAAGTGATAAACCTGCATTGTTCCTAATCATCAGCAGGGGGTGCTCCACTACTTGCAAAGAGAAGTCTGATTGTATAGACGTCTATGAGAACATTAATCTCAGTTGAGTTTATAGCCTGAGTCACTAGTGCTAATGTATGTAACTGAGTCTTGTGCTGTTTTTATCTGTGTCATTTGAGGCTCTGTTTGCCAAATGTTTGGTAAAATGCTACAGTTTTTCCCAACAGACACGCTAGTTGTTCAACGGTCTAACAGTCTTTTCTGAGAATCAGAGCACACTTTGTTATTTAAGTAGACCACATTACAGTTGAGATAAAAACAAATAGAGCCTGACATCCCATTGGCATGTGCAATGTGTGCTCTGTGACACGCTTTAGCATTTGCTACATGCATGAATAGAGCATTCGCACAAACTCAATGGTAAGCAGCAAACATTTAACATAGGTGACAGGTTAGAAGAAAGCTATTTATATTCAAGGTGACGGATGAGTGTAAAAGCAGCTTTAATATAAAGAGGAAGTGCTAACAGCCCATGCTAGCAGCCTTATGAGGTTGCAATGAGACAAGGGGTTCTTTGGGCTGAATGCTAACAGCATGCTAACATGCAAGCTGTGACAATCCCAGTATGCTGACGTTAAGCAGCTCTAATGCTTATTTCCCATGCTCACCATCGTGGTTAAGTGTTCGCACTCAAACCTTTGTTGTTCAGCTGAGTCTGATGGGAATGTTGTTATTTATTTATTTTTTTGATCAATTCTTTTTGATTTTATTTCAAAAGCAGAAGTGCATGATACAGGTAATACGAAAAACATAATTACAACACATGATGATTTCCACATTCCCCACACACCCCCACCCCCGGTCCAACATGATCTTCTAAGCGATAAACAATGTACAGCAGATATTGTATCAGTCCTATTAGTATCTTATAAGTCAAAGCAATCATGAGCAGGGAAACATATTAATAACATATTATTATTGATTAGTTAATTAATTAATCGATCAATCAATCAACCAAATCAATTAACCAGATGGTCAAGCAATCAATCAAGAATAGAAAAAAACAAACTAGAAAAAAAATAAAATAATAATAATTACATAATAAATAAATAAATGATAAATCAATAATAATAATAAATTATATAAAAAATATAGTAATGAGAATTTTTTTTATTATATTTTGTGGCTACAGTCAGAAATGGAGTAAGACTTACCTTGTGGACAGGGCACACAGAGATCCCACAGCCACAACATATTTGGCAGGTCCCCAACCGATATATTCGAAGGCCACAGGCAGAGGGCTTTTTTCATTGAGCAAGTAGTAGGGCATCATTAGGGTGAGAGCAGCAGACACCGCAAAGTAGGCCAGGAAACAGATAAGTAGTGAGGCCACGATGCCCACAGGGACGGACTTCTGGGGGTTCTTCACCTCCTCACCTTCAAAGAAAGAAACAAAAACATTTCAGCTGTTTTTTTCTTACATCTTAAAGAGGAGTAATGATAGTCCTCTTTCATCTGTATGTGGTTAGATGCAATTAAAAAAGAATTCCCTCCAAATATGAAAACATCTCTCTCAGAAAAGGTCATATGATAACTGAACCATCTCTAAGCACTCCCTCCCCTCATGAAGGTTACATCTAGATGCTTTTTAAATTCACAAAGTTAAGATGAAAGATAAGGAATTTGGTTTGCTGTTAACGTTTTCATCTGACCTTTTGGCAGGCATTAAGAATCACTATAAAATTAGTCAGTCTTCTTGCTTTTGGTCTTATCTGCTTATTAAACTCATTTACAAACATCTGTATGGAACGGACACTGTTTCATTACTAGCTAAAACTGTTTTATTCACAGTTAGTTCCGATAACATGGATGAAAACCCATTTAAGCAATAACAAACAAATGTTATTATTATTGTCAAAAGTTTCACATTTCTGTTTTTTCACAATAGTATTATGTATCTTTGGTCTTTTTTTTTATTAAGTAAAGGATCCATATATAATTCCACTGATGCTGTTAAAGGGAGATGTGGCTCTCTTACCTGTTGTAGCTATGCAGTCAAATCCAACAAAGGCATAGAAACATGTTGCAGCTCCAGCGATTGTTCCACTCAGGCCGTATGGGAAAAATCCACCGGTTCCATAAATACTCGTCACATTGGCAGTCGAGGTCAAGTTTCTGCAGTGGGGAGAAAGTCAATTTGTGTTAATTCACAATAACATTTACTGGATCTTGCATACAGTCAAAACATATGTCTCTTTTTTTAGCTCTTTGACATTACTTGAATTCTGCTGTTGCATTTATCAGAGCCTCTTCACTGATATTCCAATTGGCGAGATCCCCCTTGATGAATCCAGAGATGGCCACAAACAGCAGCACCAGGATGTTGATTGCTGTGAAGAACTTGTTGATTGTTGTCGACTCTTTCACTCCAAATGCCAGCAGACCTTTCATTGGAAACATGCTGTACATTAATTTTTCAAATGCATCATTATCACCCTCATGATGACACGAATTTCAGATATTTTTACCTGACAGAAGCATGATGAGACCAGCAGCAAAAACATCTGGGTAAGGTGCCAGGCCAGGGAGGCCCATGTGGGCATGTTCTTCAAAGTATTTCGATATGTGGCCCCCTATAAGGTCATCGAATGTCCCGCTCCATGCCAGTGCAACACTGGATGTCCCTGAACAGATAGCAAAAGTCGATGCTATAATCAGCCTGAGTCACCACATAATGGTAGTCATAAACCAAAATCACACGGTATGGCATGCAATTTGAAAACTCTATCCTGGTTTATGGTGTTAGTGAGATAAAGGAAATGAATGCTACTTTATTGATTTTTTGTCTTTTTTCGGCAAAAAAACAAATAATTTTTCACTGTAAATAGAGCGATTAAGAATCTGCTTGTAAAGCAGTTGAAAGGTCACAGACATGTAATGGTCTCAAGGTGATGGTTGATCATTTATGGGTGTCAGTGCTCTCAGTGAGCAAAACATGTTACATAACAGGAAAACATCTGTTTGGCAATGCATAGTATTCACAAGTTTAAGCTAGAAATGTATATTTAGATGGGCACTGAATTGAAATTTTATGTTTTTCTGTAACTTGTTGATGCTATTAATTATTTAATTTACAGCTAAGAATCTAAAAATTTCCTCCAAGGTCTGTTCAATCTGTGCAGGCTACATCACTGAATAATAGACATGATTATCAATTGTCATGTGAGATCATGCATGAAATAAATCCTGTTTATCACTTGCCTATGACGTAGGAGAGCAGCAGATTCCATCCAGTGATAAAGGCCAGCAGCTCTCCAACAGTTACATAGCTGTAAAGGTACGCTGAGCCGGTTTTGGGAACCCGCGACCCAAACTCTGCATAGCACAGGCCAGCGAATATGGAAGCAAGGGCGGCAATAAAGAAGGAGAGGATGATGCTGGGTCCAGCAGTGTCTCTGGCCACCTCCCCAGACAGAACGTAGACCCCAGCCCCCAGGGTGCTGCCCACACCTAGGGCCACCAGGTCCAGAGTGGTCAGGCATCGGTTAAATGTGGACTGCTCCCCTTCTGGCTCCAGGGGCTTCCTCCGAGAAACGCTCAGCAGAAAGGACTTCACCCACGACATGTTTCTATGGGTTTGGGTCAGGATAGAATGATGTTGGCGTTTTAAAGGAAGAGACAGGTGGGAGTGTAGTCTGATGTTGTGGAGAAAGAGGGAGTAAGTGGAAAGGTATGAGGGGCAGGAGAGGAGTGGAGAGGAAAGGGCGGATCGGTGAACTTGTCAGTGAATAATTGTCAGACATTTCCTCTTCAAAGACACATTATTCTCTTATCTATCGTAAGTGCCTAAAGGAACTATGCATGGAGGCATGACTGGAAATCACATAAAATAAATCCATCCTTTTGGATGAAACATGAATTTGTTTATATGATAAACTGCACCTCAAATGCTCCACTAATATCCCCAATTTACACTAAGGAAAAAAAGAAAACTGCATTTACTCACCTCTTACTTTAAACCTCACAGGTGTGCTTTGAAGAGACAATTATTGGGTCCGTCATTGCCCGGAATTACATTATTCTTTTATACATGCCCTCTTTTATCACCCCCCTGATATGATAGTGCTGATGCCTGGACTTTTCATCGCCGCCCACGGCACAAAAGCAACGCCCTGCTCGAGGACTGCACTTTACTCAACCTTCAATTTCTTACACAATTGCTTCCTTTAACATTTTTGTGCAATGCAGGAGGTTAATTAATCTATCTGTCTTGAAAAGTGTGACAATACTTCCTCTCACAGTGATACAATGCTCACTGTAGTTAATATTTAATTGTTTTGCATGAAAATTTTCTTCAGAACTAAACATGATTTGGTTATTCAACCCGAAATCACAGTATATCTGACAATGCAGGCACAAGTGAAATAAAAGAGTGATATTAACAGGGGCAATAGTGCATTTCTCTCTTTAGAAAATACGACTCTTCTTGTGCATGACTCATTTTTTCTGTAATGTAACAGAGCTGCCGGCTTTGATAATCTTTCCATGATTATGCCTTCCAGATAATCCAAGACTTTAAAGGTACACACTCGTCTGTGACTTTGGATTTTGTCCTTTACCAACAGAAACAGATGAGGAAGAAATGTCTGACATTGGCACAGCGCTTGCTACCAGTGTCAAACATTAATAGAACACATTTATCTTTTCAAGCATTTTCCTCCGACATTGCATGTCATGACACCCCCAAAACTACACTGCATGTTTTCGAAGTGTGTTTACGCATTCCTCAGAAACAAGCCTGCTACCTTATCACTGCATCTGTGTTGGAGTTTTTCTCATTATAGCAGCCGTGTCCCCATCTCTACCTGGAGGTGTGAGCCTGGCAGTCTAATAAGCCAGAGAGTTAATGAACAGAGGAGGACAAAGCAGCTTTCATGGCTTATGCATGCAGCAGGCTGCACACTTATTCTCTGAAAGGTAACTTTCGCCTTCTCATCTCCCATCAGGGGATTTCAGCTCACCTAATCCCTCCTGGCATCTACTTCAGCAGGCAGGAGGCGAGTGAGAAAGCAGTTTGTGTGGACAGTCACGTGACCTTTGACCAAACTTAAAGCTCAAGCTTCCTATCTGCAGATCTCCCAGGTTTCAGATACCCTTTCCAGAGGGACAGGGAGGGTAATGCTTAACTAAATAACAGCTACCATACACGTGAAGTGCACTTTATGATCAGACAGTGGATCTGGCTCAGTAAATGTCCCTTAATGTGTAATTTATGGCCGTCAAATGTGCAATTACAGAAAATGTTCCAATACAGCACAGAGAAATATTGCAGCCCAGCATTTAAACAAACAAGTCAGGGTTTTAAGTCTGACTGGCAGATGGTCATTTAATTCAGTAGATACACAAGTTATTTACCTTGTCTTCAGTCCCACGAGGAGTGACTGGTGACTGTGTGGTGAAAACAGCGCAGTGAAGCAAAAATATCCGTGCTGTTGACTCGGATGAAGGAAACATGATTTTTACTGCGATATATACAAGACCGGCCTGTGTGACCCTCCCACTCAATGGAATTACTTACAAAGTAGCCTTTCTCACTCCAGACCAGTTTGATCATAATGTGCTCATTATTGCGTGGACTGCACAGGGTGAGAATTGTGAACAGCAAATCCCATCCAGAATGTCAAAAATGCTTTTGTGCTCCCTTCATTTGTTGTTTTTTGTCATTCATGAATTTGTTTTCATAGATATAAATACATATTCCAGATTGGTCCAGGCTGGTTTGATATAACCAACAATCTCTGGTAAAAAAAAAAAAATAAATAAAAAATACTGGGCTTCAAACAAAACAAAGTAAAAACATGGGTGTAAGACAGACTTTTAATGATCACAAATACACATGTATATTTTTTAAAAGTTTTAATTATACAACAAAGACATTTTACGAATATAAGAAAAATCTGACTTAATTCAATTCTCTTGCTGCTTTCCCAGCTGTCAGTTAGGCTGATTCTCCTGCAGTGCATCTTCAGAGCAGAAGAGGTCAGTATACAACAATTACATTTCTTCTCTGATGCCTCCCACCCAAAGACTCCCACCTCCATCTGTGTTTACCTCATATGGTCCCCTCTCACTCTGAGCGCTGGCCAAGAGAAAAATTTAACAAGCCCCAGTATAGTATGATATGAATTTGAATATCTGATATCTGTTGAATAGACTTTGTACAACGTGAAGGCTCAAATGAACGCATAGATAAATAATGAAAAATGTACTTCATGTTTTATTGTCATTTTAGTTCTACAAGGAAACTATATTTGGCTGCTCTCAGGGACGCCAGCAGCGGCAATAAATAACAGTAATAATAAAAGCAGCAAGATAAGGTTTTTTGTTATCTGAGGTCAGGTGATGTCAGGGAAACACTGATAGTAACCACAAAGCCAGTGACACTGAGGATGACTTCCAGTCAAACAAACTGAATCATGTTACTGCTATGTGCAGCACTGGACAGTCTGTAGGCCTCTGTGCTTCCTGGGAGTCACCTCTGGGAGGTGGAAGAAGTATTTGAATTTCTACTTGAGTAAAAGTTGTAAAACAAGTCAAAGTTAAACTGAAAATAAATGAATAAAATGTTAAACCATAAAAAGTACAGAAAGTACTCAGTAACGGTACTCATTTGGCAGAAAGTATTATGTATTTATATATTTTATTTGGGGTTTCTAATTAGTGATGTGTTAATGTATTAATTACTTTAGGCTGCAGGTCAGAAAGGTGGAGCTAATTGGAATGAATTGGAAAAAAAATGTATGATAATTTATTCATGAAGTAAATGTAAGGGTACCTTAAAATAAAGTCCAAAGTAGTAAATATATCCATAGTTATATTATAAATTACATTCCATCTTTGTAAATCTGAGGGATTCAATTTTTTCTATTATTTGTATTGCCTCATATTACATAACCATTGAGTCTATTGGAAACTGCGAATGATTTCTCTTATTTCATTTTATTATTTCTGCTTCTCTAGTCCACAGTGCTGACATGGCCACCCTCTGCCCCCTGCCCCTCCTGTGTGTGTGCCCCCTCTTACTGGAATAGACGCCTGCCTGGACAGAAATAGAGCAGCAGCAGCAGCTCCGCTCTGTTAACTTAAAATCACATGAGAACACCAAAGTCAGGTGACAAAGTCCAGAGGCTCCCACAAACAAGATGGAAACTAAGTTGTACTGAATACAACATCAAGTGTGCATTTTTATTTTTTGCAATTTACGTATTAAAGTAGCACTAAAGCCTTTTTAATACGTTTTGCACTAATATATATTTTAAGATTATGATGAAAAAAAAAAAAAAAAAAGTGCCTAAAACTGCGCAGCCTTCGTGCGTTCTGTTTCAGCCAGGACAGGATGTTACAAACCGGTCACACGTTTTAAATAGTATTCCTGTTACCGTGAGACATATAGCCCCCCCCACACATACACACACACACACACACACACACACACACACCTCTAAAAGAAACGAGGGAGAGAGGGAGAGAGCGCTGCAGTCGTTGCGTCACAGACGACACGTAACGGGACTGCCTGAGTCTGACCGGAGGAGACAGAGAGACAGAGGACCGGGTTAGCGGAGACAGAGCTGACACTGCAGGACCAGGACCACTCTCACTGGACACTTCCTGCTCTCAGAAGGTATGGCATCGTTATTAATATTAATATTATTATTGTCATTCTGTTGCCTGTTTGGAGACCCTTTCAGTCCGAAGCAAAACTGCTGCTGGAGAAGTTTGCTGATGCGTCGTTATTACGTTATTATCAGCAAGACACAACTGGAAGACAGCTGTAGTTTAATTCAGTGAATGAATTGATAATGCACGTGGTATGATTTACCCCAAAGTCATTAAATTATTACGAAGAAAAGCCTAAAGGACAACTACAACAACCAAAAAAATCCAACGTGCATAGTAAATATAAAGCATCTGGAGATTATTGTATAGGTTAGGGTATAGAGAAGGGTGTGGCTCTGTATATATAGAGGCCCACTCCCCCCAGACCTTCTATCTGACATTAAGTTAAACTGTGCATGCTATTTTTGGAGCTTCACTTCTGTCTTAAACAAACAGTGCAGCATTAAAACCCTTGATGGTGTCATATCTCTTCTTTCTGTACAAAATCTGAATTTATATACAATATATTTTAATCATAGCATGTGTCTGTTCTTTAATTTGATCTTATCTCTAGGAATATGTTGCTGTGATTCTTTAAATGTAAGAAAAAGTTTGTTAGAAATGTGTAGTTTCTCCATAGTAGCTGTCTCTGTGTGCCTTACATGCTGAATGGCTCTATTATAGTTTAGAGTTCATATGGCAGCATGGAAAATGTGACTAAACCATTTCCCAGCCAATTGACTTAATGCAAATCCTTCTGGCAGAGAGTCATTTTAGGTGAGTGTGAGGTCAAGTCTGTGAAAAAAAAATATTTTTATCCTGTTTCTTGTGCTGCTCTCCTGTGCTACCGCTCAGTATTACTGCTGGTGGAGATCACTTTTAGCAGCCCCCTCCTCACTAAATGCACTCAGACGGAGGGATCGTCGTCTTTCTTATTATGTCTGTGCAGCATGATTTCCTGCACACTGGAGGGGAATGACACCTTCACTCGGACAGAGATATGTTGCAATGCTGAAATCCAGCACACATCAGCATGTTTTTTTCTCTCTAGGCCTGAAACTATTGATTCCTGCACAGTGTTGATACAGAAGACCAAATATAGAAATGGTAAGTGGACAGGACCTTTCTCGACTTGCATTATGTAAGTATGATGTGGATTGTGTCGTACCGCTGGGCAGATCTTGTGTCTAAGGAACGTGGATGGTTTTTTGTACCATTGAATCGGGTGTGGACAGAGTGAGGTCATTCCTCTGCCACCTGCTACCACACGAGTCCTCCCCATCATAAAGGCAGCAGTGTAGGGTGTCGTTGCTACCTGCGGTACCTGCACATCTGATAGATGCACCTGACAGCATCTCTAGAAAGGCTTTGTCATCCAACTTTATTGTCCCAATGATAAGTCCCTTGAGGTGAACATACTCATTCTTAATTATACTCAACAAGCAACCTCTAGAGAGGAAGTAGGAGGAAGAAATCTATTTATCTACATTAAGACTTTCCCACCAGTCGTAAGAAATGTAGTTTAGAGAAGGCTTGTTGCTAGGGGCTTGTATTTGTGGCCTTGTTGCGATGTGGGTGAAGCTCTCCAGCTGTCGTGAAGAGTGATGGTCGCTGGAGTAAAGAAGGGGATCAGAGCATGTGCAGTGGCCCCTCTCCAGGGTGGAGAGCATATTTTGGCTGACTGCCTCAATGCAGCAGTAATCTCTACAGCAGCAGCTGCAGTTTGAGCTGTCGATATGTAGGCCAAGCTGTCTTCCTTCCCACAGTGAATGAGTTTCTAACATCACAGCTCCACAGGGTAAGAATGATGGATCAAGTTATTTTCAAAAGAAAGCTCTTGTGCAGAGCTTTATATTTACGCTACATGGCCATGGTTAGTTGGTGTAACCCGACATTTTGAACCATTGTTTGAAAGATCCCTGCAAAGGGAGCTACTTTGTGTGCAACCTGACTCCCTGCTGCCCATAAACACCTACTACACACACACACACACACACACACACACACACACACACACACCCACAAGGCACAGACAGCAGGCTTTCCTCTGCTCAGCTGGGGGTGGGACAGGTGCACGCAGTCAGCTGGTCTGCTAGCAGCCTTGGCCTCACCTCCTGTCCCAGTGTCCCGTCACTGCCACTTTAACAGTCTATCCACACTCTGCAAGGAAGTGTGGATCAAGCCACTGCACTGTTAGAAAACCACTGATCACAGCCACTCTGAAATAGAACAAAATACAACAAATCTATCTGCTAATTGGCAGGTATTTGGTAATTAACCTCTTGGGACCATCAATGTTCACACCAAAGTTCATGACAATCCTTTTACCATTTCTTGAAATATTGTAGTTCCTAGAAAAAGAATATATGTATGTATGTATGTATGTATGTATGTATGTACATCAACAGCCAAAATTCATCTGGCTGCTGTCAACAACAACGTGACACACATGTAAAGACTCAGTTCCAAACATCATTACAAAAACTTTTTCACATACACTGGAGTATTTACACTTTCTCTGGAATGATCACAGCTAAAAATATCATCTCATCTCTGAAATTCAGTTTTGCCCTTTTCTTTTTCTTGCAGGTGTTCAGAGGCACAATAACAGACGCTCCGGACTTTAATGCCGCCGCTGATGCTGAGACGCTTTACAATGCTATGAAAGGCTTTGGTGAGTGCCTCCATAAATTTTTGTCCGCGGAGGTGAAAAGGTCGCCTTTCAGCTTCTCTGCTCGTAGGCTGAATGATCTCACAAAGAATTTCACACAGTGCAGGTGATGCAGTCAGGGATCTGTTTCTATGACTGAGATGAAGTTTGCTGAAAATGTTGCTTTGTGTTCCTCAGGTAGTGATAAAGAGGCCATATTGGACCTGGTCACCTCAAGAAGCAATGCACAGAGGCAGGAAATCATCACAGCGTACAAATCCAGCTTTGGACAGGACCTGATTGAGGATCTGAAGTATGAGCTGACAGGCAAATTTGAACGTCTCATCGTCAGTCTCATGAGAACCCCAGCCTACCATGATGCCAAAGAAATTAATGATGCAATCAAAGTAAGACGTTAAGTAGAAATGAGATTCTTCATTACACTCCAGTCAAGTCTAATGAGGTAGAGGATGCTTCATATTTGAATTATACTGCTATTTTCAGGGAGCTGGAACAAACGAGAGATGCCTTATCGAAGTCCTGGCATCCAGAAACAACACACAGATCCATGACATGGTTGCAGCCTACAAGGATGGTATGTGGCAAATAGGATTTCATGTGATATCAAATCGTTACTTTGTGAGCATCAATTCACACTCACCATTAACGTCTGTGTCTCCAGCGTATGGCAGCGACATGGAGGAGGATGTCATCGCAGACACGTCAGGTCACTTTAAAAAGATGCTGGTTGTGTTACTTCAGGTCTGTTCACTGTGGCGTTGATTTAATTACCAGCAAAGTATCCAGTCAACCTAACAGGGACTGTTACTTAGCCACAGTACCTTTAATGGCTACTAATAGTCGTGGTTTGATGGTTCCAGGGGACCAGAGATGAGTCAGGAGTAGTGGATGCAGATCTGGTGGAGCAGGATGCACAAGTAAGAATTTGACTATATTACAACTCATAGAAAAATGCAGCATGCTTAGGAATATTTACTGTATAAGGCAAAATGTAACTGAATCTTTAAAGTAATGCTACATATAGCTGACAGTTAAATGGCCTCATTGCATCATATTGTCACTTTGTAAAAAGATGTTTCCATGTTATTCAATATACAGTATTGATAAATCAATGGAATATATCAACAATAGTCTACAGCCCTGCTAGTAGCGCTCTAAGCCTGTACTTATAAATTGCACAGCTTGAGCAAAATCCTAACAACAGAACGCTAACATTTGTTTATTAGCACTCAACCCAAAGTGAAGCAATAAAATGGTGAGATGGCATTATTTTGTGAGATAAATAGAAATTTTGATAATGACAGTAAGTTGACATGCAGTCTACCATGTCACCACTAGAGGCTGCTTAATCCTACACTTCTTAAGGGTTGATTAGTTGTGCACACAGTGATAGACTTTGGATATCTGTTTAATGTCTTTTATTTTCATTATCTTATCCTGTGCTTTCTTGCCTTTACGTAGGATCTGTACGCAGCCGGAGAAGAGCAGTGGGGGACAGACGAGGCCAAATTCATCATGATCCTGGGAAGCCGCAGTGTGACCCACCTCCGCATGGGTGAGCAAAGCTCTCAGGATAATTAGCACAACATTGAGGCATGTAGACATACCCAGTGTTACCGGGAGGAATTGGCCCTTTTAAGGTTGTTGTCATATTCTTCACTCTCACTGCATTGCTGGACTCGACAAAACTAAACTCCCTTTTGGTCCTTAGTTCACAGCGCATAGCAGGCAAAGAACCAGCCGCTGAATACATTTATTTGTAGTTAAACAGAGAAACAGGTTTTGTGTATGGGGTAGTTATGTGACCTACCACTAGTGGTAGTTGGTCTAGTGAAATAATAAAAAAATATGGATTGTAACTTGGCTAAATAAAAACGGTGGCTTTTTGCAGGAACTCCTATGTCAAGCTAATGGCAATTCTCTCTGACAAGTCTCTGTTTTTTACACCATCAGAACATGAAGTTATACATTATTGCGAATTAATAAAATAACCAAAAGAGCTCTTGTGTTTCTGTAGTTTTCGATGCATTTGAGAAAATTGCAGAGATGTCCATAGAGGACAGCATAAAGCGTGAGTTGTCTGGGGACTTTGAGAGGCTGATGCTGGCTGTTGGTAAGAAACACACTAAAAGCACTTCATTTTATCAAGGACAAGGAGTTTTCATTTTAACACATGACGTACTTGTTGTTTTTTCCCAAAGTCCACTGCATAAGGAGCGTTTCCATGTTCTTTGCCAAGCGCCTTTACAAGTCCATGAAGGTAAAGCAAATTTAAAAAATAGCCATTCAATCTACTTGTAGACATGTTCTGTAGCACCACGGTCATTATTTCTTCTGAGATTGCAGACAAATATTTTGGTATGATATTCAAAAAGACTACATTTGAACACTCCCGCTCTCCTTTGTTTCCAGGGTCTTGGTACAGCCGACAACACTCTGATCAGGATCATGATTTCCCGTTCTGAAATAGACATGTTGGACATCCGGGAGTGTTTCCGTTTAGCATATGAAAAATCACTCTATAACATGATTAAGGTGGGTTAAACACTCATTAGTATTAGAATTGAGTAGCAACAGCAGACTGGATATATATAACCTAATTCTGTTTACATTTATCAGGACGACACATCAGGGGATTACAAGAGGACTCTGCTTAATCTCTGTGGAGGAGATGATGAGTAAGTAACAGTGGCTGCAAGCAACAGCAGCAGCCAGATGGGGGAGACAGAGCATTCATTTTCAGAATTTTCTGAGCCTCATGCAAGAACATTCTCATGTTCTTACCCTAAACAAAATATATGTTAGATATTGTATAAATGTTTTGTACATTTTACGCATTATAGAGTCCAGTACTGTTAATCTTGCAGGCTTTCATTCTTCAAACCACAGATTTAGCTTTGACGATGGCCTCTTGCTCAGTCACTCCCTCCTTTTTTCTCATTTTGTTTTCCTCCTTAATATTCTCCTCACTCTCCAACCGCCTTGATTTCATTAGAGGTGGCCTAACCCCAATCTGTTGCCAACTTCCCCATACCTCAAGCCTAGAAACCTCCTCCTTCCGGTGGTCCAAAGCTCCTCGACTAAGGGTGCAAACACTACCCTCTCCGAGTCCCCAAACAGTCCTGGCAGCACAGCTTACTGTGCTACCTATCTGAAGGTAGAACCAGTTAGAGACATTTAGATGCTGTCTTAACTTTAGCAACAATTTAAGCTTCTGTTCATCAGGAAATCCTGAACTCCAAAATCAGTAATAAGGAATCAGTCAGAGGACATCAGAGAGAAAAAAAGAAAATATTTTCTCTGTGAAATATTAAAACAATCAGTGGCATAATGGTGGTATGTCAGTGCAATAGAACAACTTTCCCCAGGATATTGTACCAACCCACAAAACTCACATCGTTTCAGGAACAGGTGTTGCATAAAGGGAAACACGGCGGCACTATTCTCCATACTACAAGTCAATGTAGCATCAAAAGAATGTTTAAAACCGGCATCTATACGGAAACTAGTAACATAATGTCTGTTCAAGGACACATCTTTTTAAATTAGAGGTTCTTGCATGAGGCCCAGGGTCTTCTGAGGGAAGTAATGCTGTGTTTTTAGACTTACAGAAGATGACTAATGTCAATGCAAAAGTAAAGAGACGTACAAAAACCACATGCTGAAGTTAAGAAATGAACCAGTAGTTTTATTTGATCTTACAACCCTGTTTCCAGAAATGAACCAACTCTGCATCACTTTACTGACCGTGCTGTCTTGTGTCAAACTGATCATTACAGCTTAGCTGGAGAGTTCTTCCCTGAAGCTGCTCAGATAGCCTACAAGATGTGGGAACAAAGTTCCATGACCAAAGTCCAGGTTTGGTCCCCATCTGCTCCCACTTTAGATGTGTCGCTGCATGTTTGGCTTAGCAGTGGCATGCATCCTAATTACCTACTGGCCATGCAATGACCTTCATCTTTGAATGCCTTGAACTTGTGATGATAACGCTGCTACTTCGACACAGCGAAGGCTTTGTGTAACTGAGGATAGGATCAGAATGCTTTTCACTCAAATACAAATCGTGTTTGTTGTAACTTGCTTTGTCCTAGGAGGGAATGTCAGAAAGATCTCAGCATTTTACTCAACAAAAGCTGGTCTCACTAACATTCAATAAAACCGAGATTTTTTTCAGCCTTCCCACCTTTTCATTGTTGGTGGTGTCATGGCCTCTTAACCCCAAGAGGTCACACTCCTCCTCGACCAACTCTTTCTCTCTTTTGCCTAAATGATTAAGATCTGCATGCTTTGTGCTTTGCACTTTATATGGGGTATTTAATCTAATTTAATTTAAAGGGGACCTATTATTCTTTTCCTTATTTTCTCTCAAATATATGCAATATGGCAATGTTGGATGTTATCATATTAAATGTGGCAAAAGTTTTTCTTTCTCTAATGCAATAAACATAAGTAAGGGTAATCACTGTGGACAAAAACCAGAGGACATAGACCATTCCAGTTGTGGTTTTCCAATTGTTGGGGGCCTTTTCAGCAATTCCAAGCGTGTATCTGCAGTGTTACAGTACACACACTGCATGCTAAGCTAACTAAATGCTACCATCAGGGAAACATTAAATGTTGGTTGCTTATGTTGTTACTGTCTCCCAGATATCAGATCACATTTCTGGTGGAAGGTGTTGTTGTAGATTATTATGTATAAGTCATTAGTGCTAATTTTTTGTTATTACAGAAAGTCTTTCTGTATACAGTTTAAGTCATTCCCCAGCTTGCAGAGACACAACGCGTGTAGATGCAGAAGACTATGTAAATCTAGCCAAACAGAGCAGAATGGGATTTTTCTTATAACAATAAAGCATTTAAACATTCTGGAAATTAGAATAATAGCTCCCCCTTAGGAGTTAAGATTTATTTTTATAATCTCATATTCCTAAATATTTTATCCCACTACTTCAGCTAAGGCCAACAGTCCGCCCTGCATCCAGTTTTGACCCTGCTGCTGATGCACAAGCACTGAGGAAAGCTATGAAGGGATTCGGTAAGCAACCCTGAAAAGTACATTTACACTGCTACAGCTGTACAAAACATGTGTTACTAATGTAAAAGCCTGTCAATGCGTACAGGAACGGACGAAGATGCAATCATTGACATTGTCGGACAGAGAAGCAACGCTCAGAGGCAAGAGATCAGACAGGCCTTCAAATCCCTACTGGGAAGGGTGAGAGAAATTATTCATTGAAATTGGTTTCTCAATCTAGAACATGTGTCTTACCTTGTAATTGTGATGCTCATGTGCATTTTTTAGTAGATATGCTAAACTCAGCTCCTCATTGATCATTTGCTTCACCTGAGTGTGTTTTATCTGCCCTCAGGACCTGATGAAGGACCTGAAGTCGGAGCTGTCAAAGAACCTAGAGAGGGTGATCATCGGCCTCATGCTGACACCTGCAGAGTTTGATGCCAAAATGATGAGGAAGGCGATGGAGGTAAAGCTGATACAAATCACCTCATGATTATTCTGTTCACAGGGTTGATTTACAGAACATATGAGGTAAAAAAAAAAAAAAAAAAAAAGAAGAGAGAGAGAGAGAGAAGCTCATTGGCAAATGTATCCCTTAAAAAACACACTCATAGTTATTTATATACTTAAAGTAACTTAGGATGGTGGCTGTCAGGCCCAGACAGGTATGGTTAACTGGTCTCCACACTGTGGCACCTGAACGCCAGTAGGGGGCGCCAATGCTTCAAAGTGGGTTGTAAAGGCCTCAAATATGGTTAAATGTTAAGGATAAAAAAAAATACTCATGGAGAATTGCATTTAAGTTATTAAAAATGGCAGGAAAGCTAATTTCTGATGTGATATTCACAGGAAATAAACTGAACAACATAAATCCATTTTATTCAAACTTCCTGCAGATGTTATGTTCACTTATTTGGTTAATTGTGCAGTTAATCTGTCATTAGGTATTGTTATTGTTATGCAATGAATACATTAAAAAAGACTCAGTCAAGAGTCATCAGCTTGTGCATTGGTAGGTTTCTTTGTGAGGATGTTGGAAACCACCAGTATAGTTGGCCCGTCAATGCTGCAACAGTTACACGTCATGTATTTGAAAGTCAAATAACTTTGCATTTTAGGTATTTATAACTTATCAAACCCTGTCTGAATGGCCTTTGTGTAGAATCGGACTTGTCTTTTACTCTGACCATTCAAGAACCAGTGCAGGATAATGTTTTACAATTGTATCTCCCTATAACATACATTTTAACATAATAGAATTTACTGATTTGCTTATTTAAGACATTTATTTGTCACAAGAGCCTAATTGTCCAGTGTGCTATTTATTTGACATTTCTCAAGAAACTTTCCTATTCAATAAAGGCCTGATGTGTTCTGTACAATATCAGAAAGGTCTGACACAATGTAAAGCTCTGGTCTGCAGGATCGTAATCTAATTTAATTTTAATTATAAATCAAATGTATTTTTATTACCTGTATTATCTAATATATTTAAAATGCATCTTAAACTATCAACTATAACCATTATAATAATAAAGTGAATTACTATGAATACTTACACCCAAATCCTAAAAAAGTCCCCACCAAAAACATGTGGCTGACTGACTTTACACACTATATATAGAAAGTTTATGGTCACCTCACATTAAATATCTCACACCTATGTAGAGTAATGGTTTACAGACACTATTATTCCATGCTGTGTGGTGTGGTTCATGTTTATGTGGTTTCTTATTGCATTTGAGACTCCCGTCCCCTTTTTAAGTGCTTAAATCCCTACAATTTTAACAGGGGGCTGGGACAGATGAACACGCACTGATCGAGATCCTGGTCACCAGGAGCAATGAGGAAATTCAGGCCATGAATGCTGCTTATCAGAATGGTAAGTTTGATTTTTTGAAAGAAAAAAAAAGAAATCCCTTATCATCATTTTCTTGTTGTGGAAACTTTCACATGCAAACCGTTTACATCACAGCTTATAAGAAGTCTTTGGAAGACGCCATTCATTCAGACACATCAGGCCACTTCTGTCGCATCCTTGTCTCTCTCACTCAGGTGAGGTTCATCATCATGAGAACTTAGACTGTGTTTTGTTTCCACGCCCACTCACTGGTTGCAGTATGTCTGCTGTCTGTGGAAGAGAACAAAAAACAGACTCATTTAAATACATGCAGTTTTCTTTCACAGCATCTTTTGGTAGAAAAAAAACAAAAAACAAAATGTGAACCACTGATATTTAGTAGATCAAAGAGGAGAATTTAACGGTCTTTACTCTGTTCAGGGTGCACGAGAGGAGGGCCCTGCAGACATGGAACGAGCTAATGCAGATGCTCAGGTCATTACTTAATCCTTTCACATTTTACTGTGTTAAAAAAATGAAATTGAAAGATGAGTTTTAATGTGAGTTCCTCCTGAACTTATCAGGAGCTTGCTGACGCGTGCAATGCTGACTCTGATGACATGGAGATGAAGTTCATGAGTATTCTGTGCACCAGAAGTTTCCCCCATCTGAGGAAAGGTAAAGGTCAAGTCAGACAGATCTCAGCAATGACTTAATTACAAATATAAATGTAAGTGTCCTTCATGAAACTGATTCAGGTCATGATAACTAATCTGCTGTACACAGTATTACAGGAGTTTGTCCGATGCACCAACAAGGACATTGAACAGGTTATCAAGAAGGAGATGTCAGGAGATGTCAAACAGGCCTTCTATGCCATAGGTAGTGACTTTCCTTGACCTTATTTTACCTTTGAGTGTGTTACAGTGAATACTGCTGACAATGTATGTTTTGCAGCTCCTCTTCAGTCTTTTCTTACTCCCTCTTTGCAGTTCGCAGCGTGAAGAACCAGCCCTTATATTTTGCAGACCGTCTGTACAAAGCCATGAAGGTATGTATTCATAATGCTGTAATATTTGTAATGCTGTTGTATAATTCTAGCAGCAGGTCTGCACTACATGAGCCCTGGATAACTATAATGAAAAAAAAAATCAAATTATAATAATTTTAAGTATTAAATGAGATAGATAATAAAACCCACATAACAAATACAGTAAAAATAATACATAAATAAGATAAAACAACATGAAACTAGAATACAAAATGCATAATATGAAATGCTAAATGAAACCCAGTGAATAATGATAACAATAATTATGATAACAGTGATAACAATAGTGGAGTTTAAAAATAATAATAATAATAAAAGTATTTATGGCATGCATATACAGTGATCAAATACATAACTGTAAATTGCAGCTGTCCACAAAGTCATAACTGGTAATGGATCAAGAGAAAAGATGTTATACACTTTCTTGAACATATTTAGCTGGCTGGCTTCCCGGATATCTACACTATAGGTAGTATGATTAATAACTTTCTAGTATAATTGAAACAGGCCATATCACTGATTTTACATGCCAGATAGAAGGTTGTATGTGTTGATTGGTTTAGTACATCTGCATGATACTGGATCTGAGTTCAACATTAAAATATATCTGTTGATCTCCACTGCAGGGTCTTGGTACGGATGACAGAGCGCTGATCCGCATCATGGTGTCCCGTAGTGAAGTCGACCTTTTCAACATTCGTAAAGAATTCAAGGAAACTCATGATGTTTCCCTCCATGAATTCATCCAGGTAGAAACCATGATCGTAAGTCGAAGCCTTTGTCAACTAACACTCCTGGTGTGGTGTCTTATTCTCATCTCATCTCTGTGTCTCTGTGGAGTTCTGTCTCCTGGCCCTTGTTTTTGCTTTGTGTGCATGTGTGTTGCACATCCTTTCTGCAGCAATGGTGCGGTGGGGTGGGGGTGGGGGGGTGTAGGGCAATCTATAGCTTCCTGCGGTGGACTACGGGTCTGCGGCTGTCACAGCTAGGAATTTCCCTTGTTTGCTGAACTTCCTCTCTGTATCAGCTTGTGATTGGCTGACAGCCGCAACGACAGGAAGTACCCAGAAGCAGTTCTATAATAACTTACAGATGAAATCACCGTGACACCAATACAAACAAGCAAGTAGGGTGCCCTGAATTGGCTCTGCAAGAAATATTATCAGGTTATGTAACAACAAGGATTGCTATTTGATGTTTATTCTGGACAAATTACAAACTTTTGTACATTAATATTTGTTTACAGTTGTGTCATTCAATTAACAACTGTAACCATGGGTTTAAGTCTGCAACCATATTTTGGGCAAATATGCTTTTCTCTTGAAACATAATAAGACCCCAGTCACCCAGCAATCTACTGAGGGGGGCAGAGCCTTTGTTATTGCTGTCACAAACCTGGAGTCTCTCCACTCATTTAGAAATCAAGACAAACCGATTGTAGGGTTCTGCAAACCACAGATATGTAGATTTGTAATATTTTTTACACGGACAGTTGGTTGGTGCCAACGGGAAGTCTTGTTGTCCTGTTGTTAGGTTTTGCCAGAAGTGGTTTTGTGAACCACTGTTGAAAGTTAACAAACCTAACCTTGTATTTTTCTGAATGTTAACCGTGTGGTTTTGGAGCCTAACCTTAACCAGTGTTTTTAAAGTGTTAAAAGCAGCGATTGTCAGATGTTTAAAATTTATTGTCATGTGTCTGCAGCATGTTTTAAGATGTAGTTAAAATGACAGAGATTTAACAGAATCTGTGGTTTACAGAAATAATATTTACCAAAATTTAATCTACTGACTTTAATAGTTTTTTTTTCTGGAACCTAAATCTATTTTTATCTGAAATGTGCTGGTAGGTTGAATTTGTTGCAGTCGTACAGAGCTAGGCTAGCTGTTTCTAAGCTAAGCTAACAGTCTGTGGCTCCATATTTACCGTATAGACACAAGAGTGGTTATCAATCTTCTTGTTAAACAGCAAGACATCAAATGATCTGTAGTTCCCAAAATGAGGAACTAGTCCTTTAAATAGATTTGGTTTTAATAAATGTGATGATGATTACAAAGATAGAAATCTGTATGAGTGTCAGCTGATATAAAGGGTAATTCCACTTTGAACTCCCTTGTTGATTTTAGTTGATTTTGTGGCTTGCGAGTTCTGCTTGTTCCCATGACTCACATTCATTCAACATTAAAGATAAACAGGGTTTTGCTATTGTGTATGTGTTTTAGAAAAGAATAAACGTTGCTTTCCAGTTTCAGCTCTGCGATGACCAAATGTCAGCAGACAAAGACAGCATTTCCCAATTTAATTCAAGCTCCTTCTGTGTGTGTGTCTCCATCATTGTTCAGGGCGACACCTCAGGAGACTACCGTAAAACCCTGCTGTTGCTCTGCGGAGGGGAAGATTAAACTTGTCAAGTCCCTGCAGCTCCGTTCACAGGCTTCAATGAAAAACCACGAGACAAGCCTGATCACAGAGTGAAACTGCAGCGGTTAACGTCAGTATCTGTTGTCACTGTCCCTAAACTGCTGCCACTCCTCAGCCAAACCAAGTGACCTGTGACCTCCCAGCCTTTCAAGCCAGTTGTCTGCTCTTGTGTTTGATAGTCATGCCTGCCAGGATGTCGCTCTCTCTTTTTTTTATTTTTACACATGTAACATGAATATGTTCACGTCAGTGTAGAAAGGTGCTTCACATGTACAGTATATTTGAAATTTGCAAGTTGATTAGTGCCTTCAGTAGCAGGCTGTCCAATGATAACTGTGACTTTAAGGTATCATGGACCTGAATAAAATGACAAAAAACACACAAATACAATGTTTTCTTTCTTCTTTCTTGAAACTTAACACTTTTTATATAGTTTATGTAAAATGTAAATCATGCTAGTTCGTGTTTGGTGCCTTTTTTTTTTTTTTTTACAGTATGTGTTCTGGGTGGGGTACCCTGATTTGTGTTTGGCGGGGCAGTACAATGATTAACTGCGCTGATACTGGCAATAGGAAAAAGGCCGTGCAGAATGAGAAGTGGGATATGTAACATGAGGAAACACCCACTCTCATTTAATGCCTCTTCTGCTTCAACAAAGTCAAAGATACAGACAAGTTATTAGTGTTCATAATGGTGAACTATGTGCAAATAAAGACTCCCAATAGCTTGTGGAGATATAGCATGACTTCCTCTGCCACCTGCCTTCCTATTCAGTTATCTATAACCCTAGTTAAAAGAGCAAAAAGAAAATATGTCGTTTACACTAATTAACATGCCACTTAACACTTCATTTTGTGTCTCATTTGTATACGTGTCAATGCAGAGAAAGCACAAGGCAGCTGTCTCCTTTCTTGTCAACGTCTCAGTTCACTGCGTATGTGTGAGCGCAGCTGTTGTCAGGCCATCTTTGAGTTAAAAGAGGAAAGAAGAAAAAACATGTATGTGGCGAGGAAATCCCCTGCAGTACGCCAAAATCCTAGGCAACAAATAGAGTGTGTGGCAGTCAGTCACACTCTGGTTTTAATGGCACACCCAACCTGAAATTGCTCCATTTGATGATGATTTTGAGAGATTAAGAGATAACTGAAATAGCACATTGTTAAAGTGTAGCCAGTGTCAAAATATACAATTTTGAATTTCCCGTTTGACAGCTGGGGGAAGTTTGCGCTGTGGTGTGGCTCAGAGCAGATTGCACAGCATGAATTAAACACACTGAAGTTTACATATGTCAACGCTGTTACGTCCTCAGAGAGAGTTATGGGTGTTGCTTTTTTCTTTAATCCACAGTCTTCTTGATTATAGGGGGATAATGTTGCAAACAAGCCACATCTATACTGTATATACCCATTAGAATAGATTAGATGTCACCAGTACATTTTTCTTAAATGCTACTCTCTTCATGTCTTGTTTTATATTTTTGTGGCCTCCTCTATTTATTCATTTTCCTTGACATGCATTGATGCGTGCAGACAGTCTAAAATACTGCAAGCTACTGCACAAAGATTAATTAAATGCATTCAGCTCGTCTCACATGTTGTGTTACTCAGTGAAGGCAGGCCACACAGTTGGACAAACACCAGGTTGTGTTTGAGCTTAGCGTACAGTATCAGGCCTGGGTTATGGGAATTCCCCATGTCTCAGTGAAATTGCTTCCCCCCTATTCACCAGTTTCCTTAAAAAGTGCCTCTCTCCGACACAAGCTGTGTGGGTGAGTTGTTGTTTATTTGTTTTAACATTTGAGGTGCAGTAACGGAGTATATTAGATTTATTTCTAAAAATTTGGGGCATTGTCTTGCTTTATTAGTTTTAATTTTTATTCAGGACAAACTAACTTTATGTTGTCACTCAATGAAGGTTGTTGCTATGTGTTTGGAACATTACATGGTAGGAAAAAGGTAACATAATCAAAAGATTGACTATGCCAGAAACAAAATTATATAATTGTATGGTATTTCATATTGTACGGGGTGTGTGCTATTCAAAGCAAACACTGTGCTGCTAAATACTTTTTGTAACATGAATTTAGATTATTATTATGTCTTTGATGTGAGCCTGAGAAAAATTTACCTGAGAGAGTTGCAGTATAAAGATTTGGCTTTTGATGGAAAAAAAAAAAAAAAAAAAGTAATGTGAAAAGACTGTTAAAGTTAACACCGAAGCATATCTGGTGCAGGATGTCCACATTTTTTGCATAGTGATAGAGACTCTTCAGCGAGGATGTCCCTGGGTTAAGGCCTCGAGAGGACAGCTGGAGTCACTGCTCAGCTAACAATGGGCCATTTTGTATGAAGCAGCGTGAGTTAATGACTATCAGCTGCTGATTTCTGCTGCTGGGAGATGGGAGACTGGACCGTCCTTGTGTCTCAGCAGGGTGGGGTGAATACTCTGTGCTTCAGTCTGCTGATTGCTCCTTCCCACATGTCATCTGCTCACTTTGTGCTATGAGGAATATGCCTTAAAATATGTTGGAAAAAATAGTAGGGTGGTGAAAACAGTTGTTAAGGGTTTGTTAGGAGTAAATGATGGGTGACATTTCCTGTATCCTCTGGCTTTTGTTTTTGTGCTGGCAGAGTCACCAGCATATTTATTGTTTCAGCATCCTGAGATGGAAAATTGTGCACCTATAAACAAGGACAAGATGTTTGGTGGCACGGCATGTGAGCTGACTGTTTTTTTCCTGTAGCCTGCTGATAAGTAAAGTCATTTTGCAGTTTTTTTTTCTGATGAATGTGACACTGCTAGTCCACACATGCCATGGTCTGAAATATTATATTTTGCCATCATGTTGTTATGAAATTATTCCCAAATAGGGTTTAATGACGCATGCACACACATCCACACACATACTATCCAGTCACCCCACCATTTCTTGTTGTCTCTCCTCTCTTTTTATTACAGTATGATTTTGAATGGATAGCATATGACAAGAAATCCCTATTAAAATCTGAACTGTGGGAAAGCTGTTTCATTACATTATACAAAATATTCCTCAGCTTTTTTTTTTTTATTAAAGCATTAGCTGTACCTTAATATTACTGGTGTGCACCATCATTATGCACTTTTTTGTCTTAAAGGAAATAATCATTTTGGGCAAATAAAGAGAAAAACATGGGTGTGATTCTGATCAGTTCAGATTTATTTATCATAAACCATGTGTAGTGTAACATAATTTATATACTGGGTGTTTCCTGTGTGAACATGGCAAGCTTACCGATAGTTCTTTCAAAGGCTGATGCTCTGAAATCTAAAATCATAGGTCAAATCATGTGTGTTTGATTGTTCTGGGGGACAAGCAGCAGTTTATTTTCACTTGTGATTCAAATAAGACGTTTTAGTCGTTAAATGAATAGTTCTGACGCATTCTCAAGCCTTAGAATTATGCAATACTCAGTTGAGATTACCAATCACACCCATGCTCTTCAGTCCGATTGAATGTAGTCAAAAGATTAAATGCATCAGAAGTAGGTTTAACTTTTAGTCAACTGAACCGTGATCTTTGTAGATCCCAAAGGAAGAAATGAGACTATACATTATCTGTTTGTTAATTCCCACAAGATGTCACTATTGCTCTGAATCATTCATGTGTGGTAAGTCAGTCACATAAATTTATGAAATTCTCTATTCTAAACACTCTACACACTTCTTGTTCTGTGACTGACATAACATTAAAAAATACATATTGAACAAGCTAAACTTTATCAAGGTATTATTATAAAGTAAAATCAAATGTGATTAATGGATCCCTGGATCCCTACTTTGATATTGAGCATTTTTTTGAGTATTAGTATAGTATATAGTGTTTAAGTAAGTAATTAAAGACTGAAAAATATTCAGTGAATTGCTGTGTAGAATGGTTTATTGAAGTGTCTCTAGGCTCAGTACAGTCCATTTGGTCCAGTTTTACTTGAAGATATTTTATGATTGAAAAATGTATGTTAAAGTTTGTTTTTTTCTTTTTTTTTTCTGCTGATTGTTTTAGATATTCTTTCATATATAATCTAACTATTCTATTTCCATTATATTCAAGATAAGACAGACATGTATATTCAACACTTCAACCTTGAAATAACCTCAAATAACAGGAAAAATGTGTATTTTCAATTTCGGGGTGATTTGTCCCTTTAGGAAGCTCAGCAGAAGTTAGGCCTGTCTCGCCCTCCTAGTTCAGAGGAAATGTGTGATGCAATCACAGAAACCCCCACCAGCCCCTTCTCTAAATTTATCAATGAAGAAAGAAGTCATTCTGTGAAAATGGTCGGGTATGTCCCTGTAGTACATGGGAGGTGGTGAAAGGGAGATAAAACGAAGATTAAGAAGTTTGTTTGATTAGAATATTCAAAACTCAAGAAAAAAATAATGTAGATTGTGATGATCAGATTTACTTATCCTTGTGTCATTGTGTCACATGAGCCAATCTTGTTACGTGTATATGTTCATATAAAGATTTAATAGTGCATTATGTGCCATTCTGATGAATTCTCTTCCATGATATGTGAAAATGTGGAGCATTTTGCTCCTGTGTTTACATTACAGTCAGTGGATCCTGTTGGTGCCCCACTGACAGAGAGTTGCGCTCTGATTGGTCCGCTGAGCTGTCAATCACTCGCTGTTTACATCAAACGAGGTGGAAATTCCCGGGTTACAGCATAGACCAGTAGACCACTTCCGCAATAGATGTCTGGCAGAGAGACGAGAGAGGCCACTGCGAGCTGAAAGGTATCCAGACAAAAGACACGTCTTTGTTCTTTTGTTTTTCGTTTAGCTCTGCGTTCCGACTGACTTACTGCATCGATAAAAGTATCCGTCGTGGGTTAAAAAATAAGAGCTAGTGGCTTCCTGTCCCGCACTGTCATCTAGTGTTAGTTAGCCGACAGCTAACGATGTTGCTAGCAATTTGCATGACAACAGCGAAAACTAATATTAGCCTCCTTCAGCCAATCAAGGTAGCTATCATTTGCTAGATTGTGCTGTATTTGACTCTCGTCTACCGGAGAGATGTTTGTTAGTACGAGTCGCGTAACATTTAATATTTTTTTCCTCTGCTTTAGTCCCTTTCCCCCTCGGATATGATCATTGTAGTTGTAATATTTAGCCACCACAAACGTTAGCACATTCTTGCCATATGTTTTCTCTGACATGGAACCATTATAGTGATATCGTTGCTGATTTTGTCCTTTTAAAAGCTGTCGGTTGGTCACTATTTTCTTCACTGGGCTCCACCGATAGTTTCCCCTTATATTTATTATCTGAGAGAAGGGTCTGAAAGGTTCTTCTGGAGGGGCAACTCATACAGTAGCATGTCTGAGTGGGTTGCATTTATTTAATCTGCGATTGTGAAGTGGAAGGAATACTCTATATTTCTCAGTGGTTTTAACGTTTGCTACAGTATAGGTTGTGTTCCAGAGGGATTTCTAGTGAATAAGAGAGTACTACGAGATATTGTTGAAGTTTTTTTTTTGTCATATTGCTTCTGTTTGATAGTTTCCTTCCTCTGCATGAACGTTTTGCTTTCGACATTTGGTGGTGGTTGCTCGCATGCTGTACCAACGTTACTTTCCAGTTGCCTCTACTAGCAGCACACCTTTAACCTCACTCACATATGACTGTTTCTAGTGCTTAAGTTGTTTCTGTGTTTCTAAATTTGGAGGCCAACAAGTTGTCAATCGTCTTTCTTTAAAGGCTTCACCGTCCGCACTATTTGTTTATTAGACAGGTCAGCTTTAAATTGTTAAAGTAGTTTTTGTCATTTAATATGATTTTGATTAAGCTCTAAATAACAGGTTTTGTTTTCTTTTCATAGTTTAGGGGACCATGTCCAGGAAGTGAACAACGGCGATGGAAGGGAAAGGCCCATACCGCATCTATGATCCAGGTGGGAGTGAGGTCAAGACCAGGGAAGAGGCCGGAGGGGGAAGTAGCTATCGACAGCTACTGGAGGAGAACAGCATACTGAGGGAGCGGATGAAGGGACTTAAGAGCTTAGGTAGGTTCCTAAAGACAGCATGGTTACCTCAAAGCTGTGAACGAAGGGCTGGAACCAGCCGCTCTTCGCATGACACATCTGCGATGTGTGTCTCAATACCTGAAGAAATTATTTTTCCATATGTGTGAGTGTATATAAATGTATATTCACACACAACATTCTTTACATTAGTTTGTAAATCCAAACAGAAAATGATTGCATTTTGTAGCATCATCAAATTAATTATTTAAATTTTTTAACTTAGTGCAACCACAAAGCCATCATGTGATGTATTCCATAACAGATAGCATGACTGAATTTCCAGTCAAAATATGGAAACACACCATGGAAACTGTCTTGCAGAAAATAAGGTGGAATGTAGTGAAACCTGATGATCTTCTTTGGTAGTTAGCCTTCTCCTTTTGTGACTCACCAAAGGAGTGCTACATGCATATTATTTCTTACTGAACTTCTATCTTATCATATTTGGTGGCTACTCTGCTAAGAGATCGAGTCTTGGCAGTGTTTGCCTGAAAAACTAAAGGTTGATCAAGTGAAATTCAAGTAAAGTGCTGCTAACAAAGACAATATCTCTCTCAAACTCTCAGGTGATTTGCTGGAAGAGTCTCAATCAGAGGCATCTAGGCTTCGGCAGCGAGTTGAGGAACTTGTGAGAGACAACGAGGCCCTCAAGTCCTCCAGCTTTGCTGCCAGTCTGTGTATGGGAGGGCCCATTCAGACTGAGACACCAAGTAGGTTTAAGATACTTGATTATAATTATGATTTGATAGACATATCTTTATATTAGTGTACTGGACAGAGTTGTAACATCTTGCATGCTGTTCTGCTTTACTGAAACCTGTATTTACCTTTGGTATGGCTTATTTCAGGTAAACCCTGTTTACACCCCACTGCAGAGCAGAAGGAGGAGCAAACAAGCTGTATAGGGAGGACGCTTCAGCCCGAGAAGCCCAATGTAAGTAATTTGTACTGTGAGGACTTACAACACAGCATAAAATCAACTTTGTGACAATTTTAGAATTATATTACAAACTTTTATTAGGAGCATAGTCTATGACTTCTGGCACCCTTAAAATGGATGATGTTTGCTTTATTCCTAAAATTATATTGTTGCAATTTCAGTCACTGTGTGTACTATGGACACTTCTTACTTTCTGTTCTTGACAGGAGGCCTTAACAGAGTTTGAGGTCGTGAATGTTGATGGAAAGACTTCGGACGCCTTGACTGTATGTACCTTCTTGATATAAATTATGCAAAAATAATTTTCCAAGTACTGCAGCAAATCAAATGTTTGTCCTTTTGAAAGAATCTTTAATTTTACCCATTATTATACTACTTACTATTTAACATGCTTATATATAACAATGCTAGTGCTTGCTCAAAAACATAGTTATTTTGTGTATTTCTGAGGCCAAATTCAACCTTTCCACTTTATGGCCATTTCCTCAATATTAGGAACACATCCGTAGTGTGGTGACTCACCAACAAACTCAATACTGGTAGCTCCAGCCTGAGTCAGCCAGGGGAAAGTCCAGGATTATTACTGATTAGAATTACTGCTGATTCATTCACATACTACATCCTAGGGGATGTGTTAATTGGACAATGTCGCATAATATTTCAGACGCACTTGTGCCAACATTAATGTTATTGGCTAGCCTGTAATATTAAAAAAAAAAATTACCCTGCTTTGGCACTGTTTCAGGCTTGAAGAGGATATTTTTGGTAAAAGTATTACTACAGGCACCCATAATCTCTGAGGACTAAATTTAGATCCAACAGGAACAACTGGTTTGACTCTTCGGATAAATCAGCTGCTACTTTTCTCAGAAGTAGTAGCATGATGACTCTGTCAGCGTGCTGAACATTCATTCTTGCTGGTTGAGATACATGTGTAATCATATGTGTCGCATACTGAGTGAGCTTGAGTGACGGATTACCTCTCTGGGTATCTCCAGGCTGGGTCAGTGGCAGGAGTAATCCCTGTCCTGCCTCAGGAGAACATTGAGCTGGCCAGCCAGCTGAAGAGGCTCGAGAGCTCCTTCAGCATATTTGCAGAGGAGTCCAATCCAAACCAGCTGTTGGCTCACCTCGGTCGCATGGCTGTGGAGTTCCACCATCTTTCCTCTAAGGTCCAAAAGAATGAACAGAGGACTTCCCTCCTTCAGGTATGGAACACTGATTCTAAAGGACAGAAATGAAAAATGCCAAAGCAACTATCATGCCAATATGGCTTTAAAGACTTTCATCATATAGTTGCAGCAAATAAAATGGAAATATAGAATTACTTATCACAATTAATGTAATAAAATGTCTGAATTTAACAGTAAACCATTTTACAAGCTGTTTTTATGAAGCAACGGATCAGATCAACTTTAATAACATTAATAGATATAGTGATATGATAGGGTTACATATTAAACTGTATTTCATCTCTGCAAATTGTAATAGACATGAGTTTTGTTTTAGGGAAGAAGTTTTTCAGTGGTGTTGGATATTCAACAACAACAATATCTTTGTTTTTAATGAATGATTTCTGTACATAGTTCTATTATTTTCTGATAAATGTTTTCCACATACACTTTATGTGGTGTCCTCTACAGTTGTCCATGTGGGCTTGACATTAGTTTTGTTGACATTCCTATGAACAACTGCCGCTGTAACACAGGCTGTCCTCATTTGAGCATACTAACTTTTTGATTATGATAACTTTTTACCACATTTCAAAACAATATTGCAAAGTGCTCTGCCATAATAACAGAGTAACTGTATGACACAAAAAAGCACTTTCAATACAGATTGAAAGGCTTATATGGCGTTGATGGTTACAAAATGGGATGCTGTATATTACCAGAGGAAGTGTGTCACCAGCTGGAATTTCTGAAATGCATTATGGCTGAAATTTTAATATACACTAGCAAATCACGATCTTCAGTCACTTGATCTGTATTTGCATTGAAGTGATTTTTTAATTATTATTTTCTAGCTACATTACTTGTTTTTTTTTTTTTCTAATCCCTTACATCAACAAAGAAAATTCATAGTTAACTGAAAAAATATATATAATGTAGGTCCTTGATACTTTGTACCATGGTACTTTGCACCATACCAAAGTGTTTCTTCTCGAATCAGCTCATACACATTTACCTTTCTGTTGTATAACTGTGTTAAAAGAAATTCCATCTGGCTCTATTGTGGGCATGCTGATGAACAAAAATGTTGATGTAAATATAACTACACAAATGCCATATTGTGAGAATGACTTTTGTTTTATCTGTTGCTTAGACTCTCTGTGAGCAGCTCAGACAGGAGAACAATGAGCTTCGAAAGAAAATGGAAGAGGATCATCATATCAGGAATCGAGACTTGGAACAGCTGAGGTAATGTTTTTTGTTCTCTTTGACATTTGACTGGGCTTTGTGTTGCTTCTTCTGGAGCAGAAACCTTATTGTTAATAATTAGGTCAAACAGAGTGTGTAATCTTCTGCAGCAACTACCATACAAATAGTACAAACATCTCATTCCTCTGGTCTCTTTTTTTCTTTTTCTATTTATTATTGCACTATCTTGTTTGTCATGAACTTTGGATGAGTGTGAATTAGTCTCTCCAATTACTTTTATGATATTATGAACCCTGCACAACCTTTACTTTGTCCTGGATGTTGATAGTTGACCATGCTTTCGCTTTTCATGGGGGATTATTCCACTGCTTTCTGTTGGCGTCACTGCACCCAGTGGGTATCATAGGTTCTTCCCAAATGACATCCTGATGCTGGACGAAAACTTAAACAATCACTGGAAACAGACCATGGCTCACACATGGTATCATTTTCATTTTCTCGCAAATTCAGACAGGAGAATCAGAAGCTTAAGGAGTTGGTCACAGGTGGAGCAGCAACAACAGCAACATCATCCACAGCACCAGTCGACTCCGAAGCTTCAGAGGCCAAAGAAGAGCCTGTGAAGGAGGAATCAGCTGCTGTAAGACCCAAGATGGAGGCCACCACACCACAGAAGGTAGTTAACATCGAAGTACACTGTATTTTATTTATTTATTATTATTATTATTTTGCTTTTCTAGTCATTTTATGTATTCTTATCTTGACCAGACCCTCTGTACATTGTATCACATTTTTGGAAATACAAGGTTAAAATGAACCTGTAACTCTGAAGTTCCCCACTTATTAACTCTTACCATATGGCTTTGAGTAATGGAAAAATGTTGTGGATTAAGACATTTTTTGTGTGCCCCCAGAGTGGAAAAGCTGCAGAGAAAACCCCAACTAAACCTTGTGATGTAGAGGTGTATGAAAAGAAGATCAAGCTTTTGGAGAAGCAGAGAAAGGATGTGAGTCTTTTTTTTTCTTTTTTTTTTTGTCTTACTGCTCATCCTCTTTTGCCATCGGGGAAAATCTCTGTTATTTTTTTTCCTATATGTTCACTGTCATATGTTTCACTTTCTTCCGTTGTCTAAAGGTACTGGAGGTGAACAAGCAGTGGGACATTCAGTGGAACTCCATGAAGTCACAGTTTGAACAGAAGGTACAGTAATGACTTTAACACTGTTGTCAAGGGTGTGGGAAGTTATCGCAGTGTCCTCAAGTGATATAGGGCTGCTGAAGGAGAATTCATACCTAATTCTCTCAAAATTCCTCTGATTTTTTTCAGACTATATATTAGATTTTCAAGAAATATAAGGCACATTACTACATCAATGTAAATTAACAACATGAACAAAAAAGCCTTTAAAAATACATAAAAAAGTTAGATGAAGAAACAAATAAAATTATCTCTGAAAGAAATTACCCACATTCAAATTCATTGTGCTGTAAAGTAGGGAAAGACCCAAAAACATGTTTTTTTCATATTTCAAAATAATAACATTGTGCCTTTCTTATGAAATAATGTAATTGGTATGCTTTTCTTAATGAATTTTTAAGGATATTTTCCACACCTTCCACATGTTTTGGTTCTTGTTAGATCCATTTACAAAGTATATATTGTAAATTTGTCATATATTTAACAAGAAGTTATCTTCATGTACAGTACAAAAAGTACACTGCATTTGCCAGAAAAAATGGCTAAACTTAATAATGTAAGTGCTTAGAACATAATTCTATTGAGCACATTTTGCATTATGTCAGTGGAATAATTATATATAATATTTTTCCTTTTACCATTTAAGTGAACATGTTTTTCAAATTAGTGGCAGATCGCAGGACTTTTTTTTAAATTCTGGAAATTCTTTAAGGAACAGAGGAGTCTGATTTTGTGTGTGTGTATGTGCACGCGCACGCGCATCAGTTGGCATTGAAGCAACTGTGCGTGTCTGTTCATGTGTTTTCTACATGCTTGTCCAGTGGAAAGGTGCAATCTTGCAGTAGCTTGCTGTCTGAGCATACTTACCACAATGCCTGTCACACCTCAGTAAGAATTCCCCTCACCTCTCTGGTACCCGCTGACTTCCTTCTGTGGTAACAGTCAGAGGGCAACAAAGACACACAGATGTACACACACTCACACTCATACTCACACACCTACGTGCATGCACACCCACAATCTACATTCACACCTTTCTAAGATGGGGACACCATGCAGCCTTGGGTTTTGACCGCGGAAGACTAGATATATCCATTTGCGTCACTTGGTCCGGCCATATTTTACACAAAAACAGAACTGCATAAGCTTTCAAATGGGTCCTTGTTGCTGTGGTTTAGTTTAGAATTTCAAAACCCACATTTCTAAGGATGTATCTTTGCACATGCAACAGCTAATGTTTACCAGTGCGTTATCACTGAATCTTTTTGTTTTTGCTTCATGAGAATTGTGTCTCTGAACTACTTACTCATTGAATGCTGTCCCCAGATCACAGACCTCAGACAACGGCTGGCTGAGTCCCAGAAAACTGTTCTTGAGTTGGAGGCAGAGCGAGAACAGAGGCAGCGCGACTATGACAAGAAGCTACTGCTGGCAAAGTCCAAGATTGAAAATGTACAGGTGAGAATACAAGGGCACAAAGCCCAATGGTAAAAAATAAAGATCCTTAAAGTGTTTTAGGATACCTTAAGAAAATGGTTTTCAGTGTTTTGGGTGTATATTTCAGGGTGAGAAGGAGTGCCTCAACTCTGAGACCACTGAGCTGAAGCAGAAGATTCGCTACCTGCAAGATCAGCTGCTGCCGCTCAGCAAACAGAGGGAGTACCAGGAGAAGGAGATCCAACGCCTCAACAGAGTGAGTGTACTCTCTCTTTTATTTTTGCATCTCATCTGCTGAGGCATTTCCTTCTGTGTAATAAAATGTTTTGTCTGGCTTTAGGCTTTGGAAGAAGCCTTAAACCTGCACACCCCTTCATCCTCCCAACAACCACCTGGTCAGGGTAACTTTGCCGATGCAGCCAATAACCTGAAGAAACAGGAACTGCTCACTCAAATTGCTGTTCTAAAGGAACAGGTGAGACAGGCAACAACCCATAAACACACATATACACAGCTCTACTGTGATTATGCACACATTTACTTGTCTGCTTATATTTTATTGTTGTGTAATTGTGCATTTAAATATACATTGTCTAATATAGCAGTGTTATACCCCTCTAATTAAGAAGAACATTTTTAGTTTTTGCAATGTAATTATTAAACACAGAAAAAGAATATGGGATGCTTTTTGCTATTTTCTTTTATATTGAAATAAAACAAATACAAAAAATAATTACAGTGGGGAAAATATACTTTTCCTCATGTAGAAAGTGTTTTTTTTCCATTCCTAATATATAATATTATATCTGTCTTGTATATGGGCCGTCTAGTTTAAGATTAATTATGGACCCAAACAAATTAATAAAAGTTGTTTGCTACGTCAGGTGAAAATCTTTGAAGAAGACTTCAGAAAAGAGAGGAGTGACAGAGAGCGAATGAATGAGGAAAAAGAGGACCTGAGGCGGCAAGTTGAAAGACTCCAGGGTCAGATTACTAATTTGACCAATCAGGTAAACTCTGTTTCTCTCTCTTGTATATGTAGTGCAATTAGGAATGCTTATTTTTTTTTATTTCTTACATTGAATCATAAGGACAACTCTAACTGAATTGTTCTCTTTGGAAACCCATTTCTCCCAGTAAAAAAAAAAAACAACTGGGTGGGTGGGGGGGTAAGCCTTATGGCC
>JAOWBC010001868.1:8802375-8813601 GCA_028566105.1 Hypoplectrus providencianus | reverse complement strand
ATCAGATGCCAAATTGAACTTTATTCTAACAATCCCCCTTTTGACATGATTTTATCATGTCAATGCAAATGCAAGATTGGATGCTACAGTATTTTTGTCACAGCTGTTGGCAGTGATAATTCTGACAGGCCCCCAAACTGCAGGTGAACACCACCTCAAGACATGACACAAATAATCGAAGGAGTAGAATTGATTTATTCTAACAATAAGAATCTTATAATTTCAAGTAATTTCATCTGGTATCATGACATTCACATGACGAGGAAGCACTGTTTGAGAACTCTTAAATGAAGCAATCAATAAATCTACTATTTAGTAAGAAATATTTGGTTGTAAATAAATAAATTAGCAGTGGCTTACCCTAATTAAGACAATTTGTCAAAAATAAGGCAAGCACAGTTGCCCGGCTGTGTGTGTGTGTGTGTGTGTGTGTGTGTGTGTGTGTCTTGGCATGCCTGGTGCTTAACCTACTGTGAACATTCATAAACAGCACTCCCTGAGACTGTGGAGGAAAATTATAAGACATTGTTGCATAAAAGAGTCTTCTGAAGAGGCAAGTTGAACTTTTCTGAATCCATATGAATACAAGATGACAAGTATCACCTTTCCTGAAAAGAGGAGGAATACTGTTGGTTTTATTTTTATTCATGGATCATTTCTCCTCCCTGGTATCAGCTGTTGCCATGGTGAGTTGGTACTTGGCCATATGCCCTGTGAGTGGCGGGCAGGCCTCTTTCCGGTCCTGATAGAGCACCTCATCAACTTTTTTTAGTTCAGTTCAGATTTATAGTGTCCAACGTATAATAATATATTAACATCAACCAAACTCTTTTGTTTACTGTCTTTGTGGTTTGTCTGACCCATTAATAATGTAACACCCAGAATTTATTTATCAAAATGAATCCCAAAGCCTTAAATCTTTGAGGATTGAGCATTGATGGATTATGATATATTCAGCTCATAGGCACCGACACGTGAAAGAGCCCATGACCTATGACTGTGCTTTTTCTTGGTGTCTTTCAGAGATATTTTGCCGATAATCATAAGTGTAATGCTGCTGGGACTAGTTCTGTGTTCATGCTGGATCTGAAGAGTGATTAAACTGAGAACTCCACAGTGCATGTGTTCAGAAGGCCCATACTCTTTCATTTCTCCATGGGTGTAGGGCTTGTAGTTTTAATATTGACCACAGGTGGTCGACATTGAGCACGTTGTCTACTCACAGACAACTAGCGGTGACATCGACACTAGCAGTGCAGTTAGTGAGCCCCCGGACTAGGCTGCGCTCCTTAGAGATGGCGTCCCTTCTGCAGCCAGATAGAGTTGTCTATCTGGTTCGTGGAGAGAAAAGGATCAGAGCCCCTTTATCCCAACTTTATTTTTGTCGCTACTGCAGTGAGCTACGGTCTCTAGAATGTGTGTCGCACGAGGTACGTGATCATTTTACCTGTCTGTGTTTAAGCTAGCTGTTAGCTTTATTTAGTCAGCAGCTACTTTGTTGTTAGCCGGCTTGCTAGTAGCTTTGACAGGTAGGCGGGAGTAACTCCAGCTAAGCGCTTGGAATGGTTAAGAAGATTGTCAATCAGAGTTTTTTCCGGCCGTCTCCCTATCTCATTGGCTGTAAGCGAGGCTTCAACTTCCGTTGGAGTTAGCGTTATGTCGAGCACAGCATAAATGGGCTAACAAGCTAGTTAGCTAGCTGTTGCTATTCTTTGATCTTAACGTTAAAGTATTGGTCTAGGTCCTTGTTTAAGGATATGTCTGACAAGTAAAAACAATTTATTACAACATTGGTCTACCCCAGCTACCACCTTCACGGTCAAAAGGCGTACTGTTAACGTGGCTCACAGCTAAAGACACCACACCCAGAGTGCCTTAGATTTGTCATCCTCTGCAACTTCAGATTACTTGTCAGTGATTTTTCTGTGTAAACACATGAATACCACCAGTGCTGCCATCTGGAGAGAATACCTACATTGTTCCTACATGCTAGCGATGTTTACTGATAATCCCGTTTGTTTATGTAGCATTTATCAAAATCAATTACGATCCTACAGTTAGGAAAACAGTATGCATAAACTTTAGGATGTAATCGCACAGTTTGACTTACTCACCCCCATTTGAACCATTGTTTTTGACGACCAGGTCGACTCTCATTATTGTCCAAGCTGTCTGGAGAACATGCCATCTGCAGAGGCTAAGCTGAAAAAGAACAGGTAATACTGATGTGCACACACATATAGAAGGCTTCATACATAATACACTACTTGTACCTGCCTAGTCTCCATATTTCATATTTTTTTATTTGGGATGAGTATTGGCAAGAACCTCATGACATGATACGTATTGTGATACACTGGTCACGATATGATACTATCATGATATATCGATATATCCCAATATTGCGATGCATCACATAGTTTACTCTGAACAATCTAGGTGATGTATCGGTAAATGTCAGTATAACTCAAAATTGTAAAAACATGACTAAAAACTTTTTGATTGAAAAAGACCTTCCCATTTTATTCATTTTTGTACTTAGACTCCTTTTGTTTTTCCTTCAGTCTGAATTGAACATACTTCATGAAACATAATAGTATTTATTTTCATTTTTAAAAAGAATTGATAATTAAAAGTTAAAATATTGATATTTTTTTGGAGTTGAAAGTATCTTGATACATTGCCATATTGCTTTTTTCCGACCTCTATTTTTCATACCTTAGGCTAATATCCTGTCACTCCTTTCTGTCTGTGCCTTATCATAGGTGTGCAAATTGCTTTGACTGCCCTTGTTGCATGCACACTCTGTCTACCCGAGCTACCAACATCCCAGCTCCTTTACCTGATGATCCTACCAAGACGGCTATGAAGAAGGCCTACTACCTGGCCTGCGGCTTCTGTCGCTGGACATCCAGGGACGTGGGAATGGCTGATAAATCAGTTGGTGGGTGCATATTATTATTTTTATATTATTTATATTTATTAAGAATTTAAAATAGGAGTAATAATAAGCTATCTAAATCTTATGCTTTGGTAATTTTTTTCACTGCAGCCAGTGGTGGATGGCAAGAGCCAGAGAACCCTCATACTCAGCGGGTAAGTCTTCCCCTGTGGTCATTTAAATTCTCACAAGCTGCTCACATGCTTCCTGATCATGCATTACTTCTTTCTGAATAGTCTCTGAATAAGTGACACCCAGCCAGAGGCAAGAGCAAACCGACATGTTTCTTACTTGCTGAGGCCTCTTTTATAATTTTTCATAATTCAAGTGCTTGTTAAAGTAAATTATCTAGTAATTTTGTGCATTTTTAATTGACATTTTATTATGCAGATAATAAATTTTTTCCATGTAGTAATTGTCACTGTAGTCGATTATTATTCTGCTGTTAACAAATTTCACAAATTAAATTTTTAATGGTACCTGTTATGCCTTCCTGTAATATTTTCGGCGTAAAAGTACCTCACATTCTTTGATGTCAAATTGCTGTGTGTTTATTTACTCTCCTTACACCCCTAAATCTGCTGTGTGAAAGCATTTTTGGGGCACTCCAGATGGGAGTCTTCATCACTCTTGTTTTATATTAAAAAATTGGAGGCATTGATGACTAAGATTAAGCATTGGTTCCTTACAGATCAACAAGCTGATCGAGTATTACCAGCAGCTGGCCCACAGAGAGAAGCAGGAGAGAGACAGGAAGAAGTTGGCCAGGAGACGACAGTGCATGCCTCTGGCGTTCTCGGTACTCCACTCCCTCTGAGCTCTGTTCAGCCTTTTCAAAAATTCTACACCTTCTTTAACCTTTTCAAATGTCAAACAGCTGTTGTTTCACTGTGTTACACAATGTGCTGTTTCTGTTTGAGCAGAATATTAGACATTAATTTAATACAGATAATCATCTCAAATCTCTATAATATTACCACAGTTATAGTTAATATATGCACCATTGAGGATATTATTTAAGTGCATCTTAAAAAGAGAAAGGAATAATTAACTGCTGTTATGTTTAGTTGGAGTAAAGGTTTTACACTGTGTCTGTACTTCTGTGAATAAGTATGAACATGCTTTTCACTTATCGAAACAACACATTTTTTGGGGTTCCTGTCAAAGACTTTTCCATCCACATTGTAAAGGAGGCCAGCTTAGGGCCTGATCAGACAGAGTCAATTCACAGCCTGGGGATGCTTTTTATAAAATTGTTTCTTTTCTTTCACTCTTTGCACCTCGCCTTTTTGAGTGACAAAACTTTACCCCTGCTCAGCCTGACATGCCCAACATGACCTTCATCCAGGCTTCCCTGTGTCCAACAGGCTATTATATAGCAGCCTTTCCACCTCAAACAGAGCAAGAGAAAGCGCTTTCAGCCTGTCCATACTGTATGCTGTTTAAAAGATTAAAGGGTACAGATCTGTGAGTTTACTTCACAGCATATCAACTCCTAACTAAGGACGGGTGATTTGCTGGTTATCTGGCAACAATTAAAATAGAAAAGATGTAGCTGAACACACTTTATCGGATCACAGACTTAGCCTGTAAAGGAGTTTAGTGACCCTGGTTTGGACTTGTCTTCATGTTTCTTGAGCTTGTTGGCACATGGTTTTAAACCTCCTGCACTCTGCTATTAAAGCAATTAACATCCAGCAATCCACAAGTCTTGCTATCGTGTATTGGAACCATTTAAACCTACACTGTGATGTCCTGCGGTTCTTTTTCATCACTGATGCATTTCTGTTGCTGTTGCATGTCACCAAATACCACTAATGTTTGCTAAACTGCTTTGGTTTCACCTGGTTCTTTGTTCTCTCTTTTTTTTCTTTGCTTGTGCACTCTGACATTTTGGTTTTTGCCCCCCAGCAACACACTATTCATGTGGTGGTGAGTTGTATTTTTTCACAACTTGGGTAGTCTCAACTTTACAGTAGCACTGTCCTCTGTTTATCTCTGTTCCTGTCTAATCTATTACCCAATGGCCTCACAGATCACATGAATGTCTCCTTGGGTAAATGAGACTGATATCCACACAATGGGAGCTTTTATGTTGAGTAGATGGGGAGAAGAAATACAAGACTTTGTCAAAGTCTGTGTAACTAGATAAAAAATATGTTTCATATTAAGTCCTGAACCCTCAGTCTGTTCATTCTCCCCACTAACTCGGACAGAAAGGCTCCTGTTGTTGTGGTCTCTTACCACAAGACAAATTAAAATTGTTTATGGCTTATTTATTGTTTATTTAAATGACAAATACCATATCTTTCCATTTTTGTACTTTTAGGTTTGTCATCAATTTCCCATTCGACCTAGACATTGTGTTAGTAGTAGTCTTGTAGAAATTGGCTGTAGGTTAGATGCACTTTCAGAATTTGTTTTCCTGTATTGTTACTGTGAAGAAGTCTTGATCTTGTGTTCTCTTTCCACCTTAACACAGGAAAAATATGGCCTTGGAACCAGACTGCAGCGGCAGAGGTCTGGAGCTCCCATATCAAGCCTGTCTGGCCTTTCGTGAGTGGTCTTTTGTCATATAAAGGGAATTAGTTGTGCTTTTGACTACACACATGCAGACCCCCTCCACCAGTTTAACTACATGCATATTATGGATGACTTAGATAAATTGATTTCTTACCACCCAGCAGCCATTGTTTCATTAATTTCAGTGTGCCATGAAAATCAATTTGCAGAGCCTTGAAACTTGGCTTCAGGTATAAAGGTAATCTATCACAGTGAACTGTTCATCACCCTTATTTTTTTCTTTAAGTTACATCATCACCTTGCAGTAATACAGTTGTGAGCAATCACCATTTTTATATTCCACTACAGGCACGCATTCAAGGTTCCTGCTTTAAGACTGAAAATTACAAATTGTCTGACAAAAGCGCTGTATTGACAGAGTGTGCCGTCAGGAGACTCATGTAAAACAGGCTAGGACACAATGGAAATTACTTTGTGAATTTGTTTTTTGTCCCTAATAACCAAGTTTCAAATTCTGGATGTCAAAGAGTAATTGAAGGCATGAACACAGATTGCTCAAAAGTGCATAACAAGGCAACTTTAATGTAATTGACAAAAGAAAAACTGTGAAAAGAAAACTATTGTATTTTTTACGTTAGAACCAAATTTTCATGTTTTTGACTGCAGTGCTCCCACTTAGTACTGGACCTGGACTGCCTGGACTTTTCCACATTGTTAAAATCATATGTTTCTTCAACATATTGAGCCTGAAAACCTTTTAGATAACACTAAGTTACGTTTCTTGTACTTTGACACAACAAACTCTTTAACTGTCTCACTCAGCACTTTTGCGCTATTATCTTCCTGAAAAATGTCACCTCACAAGGAGACTATCATTGAGTAAGACAAAATAACAACAACACCAAATCATGTAAAACAGGAAAAAAACTTTTGTCAGAAACAACTTACTGAGTCTGTTAGTGGCAAAAAGAGCACTTTAGTGGATGTACATTGAAAGGGCTCTGTTTCACAGAGGAATTTCATTACAGCCCCTTTCATGGCTGTTGGCTGCACTATTTTTGCTCAGTACTGGGCCAATTTAAAAAGTTGTCATCCCCATTAGTCACAAAGACAGAAAAATATGGGAAGATTTGGGCCCAGGTTGAAAAATACGGAAGTTTACTAGTGTTTAACACACACACACACACACACACACACACACACCCTGCTCGCCAAAACAAAACGAGCACCAGCAATACAGTCCAGTCCTGTGGGACACACTGTTTACCATTAACTGGATGAGCCACTTTAAAGTATTCTTAAAAGACTTTGAAGTTTGCTAGTTTATGTGCATAAACTTCCAAAAGCAGCCTGTCATGTTAGTAAATGTTTTGTAACATGTTGTATGTGGTAAAACACAGAAACAGAATGAAAGTAAATCGGACATCTCTCTTTGTTGTGGTCATTTTCTTGTTAAATCAACTGCTACTGTGCATTGACCATAGGAAAAAAAAGGTTATCGTAGTTGTAGATACAAATTAGCCACAACTCTTCTTTTGTAGAAGAGTAGAAAGTCTTTTCTACTTTTTTTCTATTTCTAATGTGTAAATATCAGAAAACTGCTCAGTGTTCAGCTAACATTACATGCCATCATTCTAAGAGAAACACATGGTTGATAACAATATTTGTGTAATTACTCTAGCCTTAAAGAGGGTGAGGACCAGAAGGAGATCTCCATCGAACCTGCCCAGGCCCTTGATGAAGTGGAACCCCTGCCTGAGGATTGTTATACCCGGCCCATCAGCTTACCGGAGGGTAACTGTTTGTTTAGAGCTCCTTAAACAATCATTCTTGTCTTTGTAATTGAGGTGGAGTTGCATCTAAGATTGCTTGTGCCCCTTCAGTGACCACGCTGCGCCAGCGGCTTCTGCAGCCAGACTTCCAGCCTGCAGGAGCGTCTCAGCTCCACCCCAGACACAAACACCTCCTGATGAAGCGCTCACTTCGTTGCAGGGTCGGTACCACTCCAGAGTTTTTCTCTCCTGGATCAACCGAAGGCTGCTGTTTTTTTTTATGTAGATCACATTTGGATAATCATTTTTTTCTCTTAATCTCCTCCTGCAGAAATGTGAGCACAACTTGAGCAAGCCAGAGTTTAATCCTACTTCAATCAAGTTTAAAATCCAGCTGGTGGCTGTGTGAGTAGCGGTCATTAGATTCCATCTGAAACATGCGTTGAAAACTGATCTTTTTTTAATTAATGAAAAATAGAAATCAGCCTGAAGCCTGATGTGGTTTAATTAGATTAAGATCCTAAAGTTACATTGTACCCAAGTAAAACTATAAACACATGTTCAGGAAATGATGCATGAAAAAGTTACTCATTCTTAAGCACATTTTGTTATTTTTGAGAAAAAATGTCTTCAGGTCGAAAATAGTGTCTTAGAAAACAAACCCACTGGACTGTTACGTGGTAACCCATACTAGACAAATGGCACGCTCACAGGAGTTAATGGGTTCTGAATGGTTGTGTTATAACTTGTATCACTGAATATTAACTTCAGCTTTTAGTGAATCCACCTACCTGCCCAGGGACTACCTTTAGCTTTTTGCTGTTTATAATTCCTCCACACCCCTCCATATATTTTAAATTCACTTAATTTAATTTTGGTAAGATTCAGGGATGCGAGTGACACCACAAACACAACTCCATAGCTCTCGGTGTGTGTGTGTAGTGATTGGATTGCACGGGTTTTCATAAAGCATGTCCCATTTTTTGTTATTGATGTTATTAGACAAGGAGCCATTATTGAGCTGATTTCGCCACATGCCAAATAAATTGAAGGATTTAACCTTTCTTATGAAACCTCATCCATGCATTGTAGCTTCAAAGTTCTTCTTTTTAAAACTTTTACATTTGGGTATACCAAGTCAGAAAATGTTTATTTTTTTTAAATGGGTGGGTGTTAAAAGGTTAATGCTGTGTTGCACGCTGTTAGTGTTTGATTGGCATTCTACCTGTTCCTCCCACAGGAGTTACATCCCTGAAGTGAGAATTATGTCCATTCCAAATCTCCGGACCATGAAGGTTAGTGTGTGTGCTGGTTCATGTTGAGAATAATATTTAAACGAATAGGAATAGGAAACGAATATTTTACACACAGTTACAACCAAGTATTCAACTCTGTAGCATTACCAGAAAAATCCAGTGCACTGAAACTGAGCCACTTCAATGCTTCCTGGCTGAAAAAAGTGTATAAATTATGAACTATTGAAAAAGTATATGAAATTATATTAAAATAATTGTCCTATTTTCCTCTTTGTCAAATCAAGTAAAGATTGCAAAGATGGCAAACATCTGGTTTCCATCCCGGCTGAAAAGACCTTTAGTCTTTTTAAGGGATCAGAAGAACAGACTCTTAAGTGAACTCAGTCAACTTTGAAAAGTTATTTGAGTTTAACTTTAGTTTTTCCCCGTCTTGTCCATTTAGGAGAGCCAAGTGCTGCTGACCCTGACCAACCCGGTGGAGAACATCACCCACGTCACATTGTCTGCCTGTGAGGACGAAGATCCTGATGACATCAACAGCACTGCGAAGGTATTTGATTGTGCTTTCTCTTTCTATTTGTTGAAATGAACTGTGGCCAGAGAAAGAATCAGAATTCCACTTATTACTGTAGTAACTACGTCCAAACACTGATTTATCTGACTAATATTTAAACAGTGATTTTGTAAATCCTTTTTGAATTTAAAGAATAAGTTAAATGTAAAGGGAGCTGCTGCTCATAACAGAACTGTAAAGAATTATCACCCAGCTTTGCAAACAAACCAGCTGACAAACCAGATTTTAAATGTTTAAAGCCCTGTGAACAATGAGCATACATTTGTCAGGTGGTCAGAAACATTTCAGTGGGATGATAATATCTTACTGTGTTGCTGCTGGTTGTTTACTAAAAGTACTTTATGAGGCAATGATATGTCAGGGCTGTGGGTTTATCAGCCTGTTTAGGAGTACTTCTGCCCCACATGGTGGCCAAACATCAATGAATGGAGCTTTAACAGCTGGACAGAGCATCATGGCTCAAACACAGAGTGTAATAAATGTGCACAGTCACAGATTGTGGCAGTTGTTTACCACCTGCCTGCTCTTAAATATTGCATATTATATCAAGCAGTAATCCTGCAATCTAACAATCCAGCTTCAGAGGGTGCTGGGCGGTCTGTCCCTTCATGCCTCCTGTTCCTTATGGAGTAGGTAGCCTTGTCATCATCTCATATGCAGAGCAGTTGGGTCCCATTTTTACCTCCATCTGTCAGCTGTCACACGCACAGCGAAGAGTGCCGTGTTCCTGCGGTAAATGGTCTGCTGAGCTGCCAGTTGCCAGCAGCCGCTGCGAGGCTCTCGGTGACTACAGGCTGTTTGTCTTGGCCTCTTTAGTGATGAAGTCATGGGCCAGACTGGGTAAAGAAAATGCTCCTGGCCAAAACAGAGCGTCTACATGACCCATTTCCATTCACATTTTGGCCAAACTGAGTGTGCAGTCCTGTCATTCTGCTTGAACTGATATTCAAACACCTGGAGGGCAGCGTGAACCACAGCAAGACATGCCTGGTTGATTTCAGCGACCAGCTCACTCCAAGGCTGCTTCTCTTACCTCTTCTTTATGTATATTATGTGTTTTTTTAAAGTATATATAGGTATGCTGATGACTATAAGGGTTCAGTACATATATTTTGCAGGTAAATGTGATACAAACTGTTTTTTCCCCTCTCAAACAGCACAAATCTTCTGAGAAGTGCATAAATCAGGATCCAAGTTTTAGACTATAAAAGACCATTTAAACAACAATCTTTCACAGTTTGAACAATAATCAATGAGAGAACATTTTTTACAGAAATAAATACTTCCTGGGCAGGTGCACATATTCAAAAGCCTCTGAGATTGTCACCAATTCAGAAAGTAATGTTTAGAGAATCTCCGCACTCCATCTGTTGTGTATTGGCGACACCTGTCATTGTTGTAGTTGCTGCAGTCGACACGGCAGTTTCACAGTGATAATTAGCGATTAGTGAAGTGATGAGAAGTTGTCGTGAAAAATTTGCGCAGAAGTGTTTGTTCACATGTAGCTCACAATTATGTCAAATGTGTAAACTGAAGCTGCAGTCAGCAAGTTACTGAACTTCATGAGCTCACATGTGAGCCACACCCACAAATAGACAGAAGCCTATGGATGAGTGATGAAGAGACATCGCTGAGTGACAGGAGGCGGGCTAAATGAGCATTGTGGGTGTGTGTGTATGTCTGAGAGACAAGAGAGCAGAAAGCACAAGCAACAGTCGGTATCTTCAAAAGATTTCAGATTCATTATTGATATGTCTTATGTCTGAAAAATCCACATTTTTATGTAACTCTTTTTTGAGAAATGTGTGTTGTTTATTTAGGGGTAGGTTAATTCAGTTACCCTTAAAAATGCTTCAGTTACATCTGCCTCTCCTACCTGAGTGAATACAAAACACAGATTCCATAGATCTGCAAATATTGCTCACTTTAAAAGTAAACTCCTGGACTTCCTGAATAATCTTGATCTAAAAAAAGGATGCTGGTACTAACAGCACACAACCCAAACTCAGATCTAAGGTGAGCACAGAAAAACTTTCCTCTTTCAGCTGATGAATTTTAAAGCAGTGACAAACTCTGCACATACATCATTCAGCACAGTGAAGGTCAAACTTCCAAGTGCAGCAACAAAAAGCAAAACACATTTGAGTTGAAGGTTTTTTA
>JAOWBC010001868.1:8780351-8800907 GCA_028566105.1 Hypoplectrus providencianus | reverse complement strand
TATTAAACAATATAAAACCATCGCAGACTAATTCATCAGCGCATCAAGCTTAATTTGCTTCACTGCTTATTTGTTTGCTGTTTTCTTTTTTATGACATGACAATATACTGTAATTAACTCCTCAGTAAAGAGCACTTTTAAGCGTGACGTTACCTACAGGAAAGAGGACCTTATATATACATAACATTTGTGTTATTGTGCTACATACAGTATTTTCTTAAATTGCAAAGCAACTACAAGTAGACCTTGTTTTACTCAAATATGTCAGCTGTGGATTTTTTTGTGTAAGTTTTAAATCTAACAGGTTATGTTTAAAAAAAAAATGACTGAAAGGCAATATGTAACTGAATTAGAATATAAAAGTGGTAGAGAAAACCTGAGTGATGAGCAGAATCAGAAATCATAACTGAGAACAATCTGAGCAACTCCCAACTGTGCTGCACTCTCTACTGCGCTTTCAGCTTATATATCCTCGTCAAAATCCTTCTCTGCAGACGGTAATATTGTATTAACTCGCATGCTTCAACTGTAGTGAATAATATGGCACATGTTAGACGACGTCATCACAGTTACTGATCCTGTACTGTACTTCTAGGTTCTTAGTTGAAAGTGATAACTGCCCATTAGTTTCTTTTGTCTGAAGTCAAACCCTCATTGGCACTATGGAGAGGATATACAAGAAGCTCTGTAAACTACATTAAGTGTTCATTATTTAAATGTATTGAGACACTATCAACTTTTTTTCTGATTTAAACATTGTATCCTCTTGGTTTGTAGAACTCACTGACCTCTTTGCCAGTGAATATTGTAAGCTGCTGTCTTTTTTGGTCTCCAGTGTGTTAGTAAAACAGAGCCTTAAAACACAGTTAAACTTCTGTACCGGCTAATAAAATAATGTGATCCAGTAACTAACCTCTGGACTCTCTGTTCTTGCTGCGGGCTGAAACATTGGTGGGGGAAGTATTCTGGTCCTCTATGTGATTGAAAGTACTAGGCTAGAAAATGAGAAATGTACAGTCAATGTATGTGATTATAATCAAGAAACATACTTTCCTGTCATTTACACTAAACTGTTCCATATTTTTAGTCATTGTTACTTGTGCTCATGTAGAAACAATGTTCTGCTGCTGGAGTTGCTTGATGTTGAGCCCATTTGTCATATTAACACAATGATATAAATACGTTCATTATAAATTCAATTGTTTATTAATTTTTCCAATAATCATTGTTTGCTTTGTACCCCCTCTGAAAAAAGTGAGAAATGCCACGATTACACAGAGCCCAGAGACACGATCATTGTCAACAACAGGCCAAACTCTAAACTATTGCATTACATGACCTTTTTAATGTTTATTTTAAATCTTTAACTTAATTTTAATGATAAATTATAATAAAATAGAGGCAATAAAAGTAGATATAACACAATACCAATGAAATTAAAGCAGTCACAGCAAAAATAAATCCAGATTTTGACTATATTTCTGAACTGACCCATTGGAATCAGAGGATCCAGCTTCAACATACACAGTAATTTGCTCAAAATGTATTATGCATATCATCTAAAAGTACTTTTCCTCAGATCACTGTTAGCTGTAGGAGCCTGCAGCCCATCCACCCATGTAAGCAGGTGTTTTGTGTTGCTGCTGTTCGGCTAATAAGTGATGTCAAGTATGAGGTCAATTTTTTGCAGAAGCCCTTCATGAATAAATAAAAACAAATGCTAGCCTCTTCTAATGGACAGAAAAGGCCAGAGCACTTTTTTATACAGGAAAGAGTGGTGAATGTCATAGATGGCTCCAGGTATAAATATAAGGCCTGAATGCTGGAAAGCATTTGAGGGCGTAAGAGTGGATGATGCAGCATGTCTGTAAATCACATCAGCCGAACCTACGGATGTAGCAGAGGGAGCTTTGTGCTGTTTTTATTCTCACCACAGGATGGCGCTGCAGGCAAACAGTTGCTAGATATTTGTTGCATGGAAAAATGCTTCAGGAAGACATGAGAGCAAACAGGGACATGCATTCTTTAGGATGATCTTGAATTACCCTACAAACTGAAACAGTATGTCTGACTATAGTTGTGATTAACTGAGATGGTACAAGTCACTCTGATCCAGACAGAAACATTTGTTTCCAGGATGTGTCATGAGGATAAAATGGCAACATTAGGAGGAGATAATATTGGAATGTGTTTTCCAGGAGATACCGTTTTGTATTTAACACGTATCAGTCCCGTTCAGTGATGCTTTGCACACATGGCACAGTTTATTGCCTCCTGAAAGGCAGATCAGATATGTGTGATGCAGGCCTGTAGCAGCTCTCCAATGAGGCTCCGTCTGCTGTGTAAACAGACCCACTCCGTCTGGGTAATAAAGCCATGATTTTCTTTTATCTTCAGCAGATATAAACAGCTCAGAAGAGTGGCCTATGTGAGAGTCATAAATCACCACTGAAGATGAGGTAATAAAGCACACATGGGGCGAGTCCGTACCACTGAAACAGCCCAGACTCCCACTTGAAGCCCAGCTGATGATAGCAGGAGCTGAGTGCACAGCAGCAGCGAGCTGTACCTGCACTTGGTGGGAGGTTGCTTTCCTGCAGGGAATATCGTATTTTATTAAAAAAAGATGACCGCTTGTATTCATATACTGTTTATATTTATAGTCACGGCCATAATTTAATTTAGCTAAACACAGAAGACAGTGATTGAAAAAAATGACTGGATTGCATCTTGCAGAGGGGATTTATGCAGTAACATTATAACTGACTCATGAGCAGGCCTTGAAAGATCCCCAAAAACACCGCCTGGAAGACAAGTTCTAGATTCCTCTGGTCAGAATAATATTTTCCTGGATCAAGACTCCAATTATTTCATGCTCAGCATCAGTGTGTTCTTATTTGTAGAACCTCATACTGTAAACAGCACAGAAATCCGACCTGTGACCATGTTATGGGGATTAGAAATTAATATCATGCTTCTCCGGCAGTGTTGAGCAAGCGAGTGAGTTTGTAAAAGGCTTTCATGTCCCTCCTTTTTCTCTTCCTCTGTTTTTCCTCTTTTGAAGACTAGCATCTTTATTTATAAAGACAGGCTCGGCCAGCCTTGACCAGATGAAAAATTCCTCACTGAATTACAAGTTTGACTGCACCCAGGACCTTTCCACAATTACGTCACCGCCCAAACCGCACAGTAACTCACCCACAGAAGAAGCATGACACAAATGAGCGAAATAGGAGACAAACTACACCTCAACAGAAGCTGTAAATTCCCTCCATCTAATAAAAAGATGGCATCTCGGAGAAGCGTGCCCGACTATCATTTCTTTATATATTACCCCTCTCACAGATCAACTGTACACTGTGTGCAGTACACGCATGAGTATAAAGATGTGCTTTTACCATTAGATCTGTCAGGTTTATATATATTGCCAATATATCCTCACAGGAGTCTCTATTTTCTCCTGCATGTGGACCAGAATAGTCTGGACATGTCCTGTTTCTGGACATAAGGAGAAGAAGCTTAAAAAGGCCCAAGAGCTCTTTTCATTCACTCCCCCCCCCCTTTTTTTTTTTAGGTTGAGCAGTAGGCCTAGAGGTGCTGTGAGTGATTAATCGCCTCCTTCATTTTCTGCTCACCAGACCATCATCTGGTTAATTAGAGGTAATGGATGATTTCTACCCAGATGAATAACTGTAGGCATGTGGGCTCCCAAAGCAGGGAAAGCCAAACCTGTGAAACATTAGCTGTTCGGAGGAAAAAAAAAAACTCCACGATACTCTCTTTGTCATTTTCTCTCCATCTCCCTCTATTTCCTCTCGCCTTCATTCAGGCTGCATTCTGATGGCGGTAGGTTAGTTGGAATGTTGACTTTGGACGCCTGGTTGAAAAAGATCGCTCTGAGAAAGCAGCTGACCCTCGACACCCCCTCCGAGCCCCCATCAGACTGCAGACTGCAGGCTCGCTCTTTGCTTTCATTTATTATTTGCTCAATTGCTCACCGGGGGCATTACGTCTGTTAGGGCACAAGTGTGTCAGCACCCCGAGCGAAGGCCAGTGCCACGGATTGGGCTCCCAGGGGATAACCAAACCCTCTGAAGGGCTCAAAGCCTGAAATGAAATCTGAAATGAAATCAGACAATCAGGATTAGTCCAGTTTAGTGAAGGATATTGGATAGCCTCATATTTCACTGAATGGTACTCTGTGCATTTAGTCACAGTGTTCTTTTTGCAAACCTTTGCACCCAGACAGAACTGCGATCATCGGGCTGCTCAAATGTATAAATGTTTTCCCTGTAGTAAGCAACACAATTGAAATACAGTATTTTACAGACTGCTCAGGCCTAAATGTTTTACATTTTGTCTGCCACCATCTTGGGTTTTTTTTAAGCGAAAGTTGCTCAGTGCTAGTCCTTAATGTGTAGATACACAACATGTTTCAATGAACTTTAAAAAACTGTGAATGGGTCAAAGTTGTAAGATAAAAACATGGTGCGTTGTAAAAGCAAATTATCATTTACAAAGTAGCCATGAACTCAGGAATAACCTGTCATTTATTTTACTTAAATGGGACTGTATATTAAAATGAACAACATACTGCATTGAAGGAGACTTGAAAGAAACAACCAATGCCATAAACTCATGAAGGAAAATGTTTATTAAGGTAATAAATCAAGTTAGAAGAAGGGTCAATTTCTAGTAGATTTCTATATATTAGGAAAAAAAAATAATCAGAATTTACGGAAGAGGTAAGATGTTAAACAATGAGTTGTATATGTGCTAAGGTGAGTTAAGAGGCACGATAATGGTATCACTTCTCATGTAACGGTCTGTATGATGGAAAAAAGTGTATTTTGCAAATTTAATAAGAGTTCATTTTTACTTGCCTGCAGCAGGCTCACTTGTGTGCTGAGTTGTGTTGACACCTTGCAGATCAACTTGAGCTTGCTGCCATAATCGCACACCAGCCTGAATTTTCTTAAAGGCTTTGGGTCTCTTTGCACAGTCGTGTAATTTCAGTCACAGGGAATTTCACCCTGGAACACGAATGACACTGATTTATTGCTTATATCCGCAAACAGAGAAGGTCTTGAGCTCCTCTGCCATTTATAGAAAGACTTCTCTGCACATACCACACTAAGATCTTAATTCAGTGATGCCCAGCACAAGATAATCCTCTGTGGTCTATAAGTATCCACCCAAACAAGGTTCATTAATTGCCAAAATGAATTACATGCCCCAATGAAATTCAACCACACAAGCAATAATGCAAGTTCAATAAATAGAGGATTTCAATTAGGGCAACACTTGTAATAGAAGCACTATTGTTGTCTCATTGTGGACGGCGTAGCTGGAGGCGTTTGGTAGCTGGGCTCCATTAGGTCTTGCTGAAAATGTCCTGGCAGCTGAGAACTTGTGGATAGCTGCTGAAGACAGAGGCGGCTGCTTTCCGCTGTGCAGTCGTCCCAGAGGCGTGCAGCCAAACCCGCAGAAGCCCGGCCCAACATGACCCACCAACACACCACAAATACTGTATATCCACATCCAGTATATACACACACAAGTTCCCATCACTGAGCAGTGCCGTATTTCACCCAGGAGAGGCTAGGTTAAATCAATGTAGGGAATCAATGAGAGCTTCATTGGATTTACCGTGCAGGGATATGAAATGTCAAACTGTAGATGTGGATTTGTTGTAGTCTCCACCAGTGGCACATTCCACACACTGAAGAGGCCGTTATGAAGAAAATACCAGCAGATTTTGAAGCGTTTACCTCCACCCACAGTGTTAGTGTGTTTTTTCTCTTTTTATGTTTTGTACATGAGCGATATGAATGAGATGTATGGTAAATTCCCAACATGGGAACCCCTTAAGGCATCTCAAGACAACTCCTTTATTATGGAATAATGGTGTTCTGAACAATCCAACAAATGCAGCAAATCCATCAAGGAAGAAATCTGTAATCACATCTCACACCTACACCAGTGCCAGTCTGAGAGGTCACAAGCAGGTCACCAACCCAGAAGGTTGAGAACCTCTCATTCAAAAGTATTTTTGTAACTCATACAAGCCCATTTTTGCTACTGTGTTAAGATCAATGATGGCTCTCTTTTTTACCTACAAGAAGAACGGCACACATAGTGCAAGCAGAAAACACCTTAGTCTTAACTATCGTATCATGAAGTGGTATAATTAGGTACTCTGTATGTGTATTGTTGTAATATTGTAATAAAGAAAAACTATAAATGCTGCTCATACATTAACTAGTACATGCAATATGGATGTTTTTTTAAATTGAAATCATGTGCAATAATTAACTGTGCCGCACTGTTGTTGTACACTAATTGACTTATTTGTATATTATTTCAAATTATGTCTGTATTTCTATTTTAGCACGCTTTTTAACCTTAATCTTACTCACAGATGTACATTCTATTCTATTCTTATACAGCAGCAACAGTAACAAAGTAAACAAATCAATAAAATATTTCTAATTCTGATTCAGAAGTCTATCATTATACATTTATGTGTAAGTGGTTTTAGGTAATGAACCAGGTGTCTGTCTGTCTGTCTCTGGGCAGACTCTGTCAACATGATAGCATTACAATCCCACAGGACATAAGAGTCAAGAAACATTAGAGGTGTAATTTGAGCAAAAATTGAGGACAAATTCAAAGATGGGTGTCGCTGAGAAGAAGCATTGGCTGGTTAGAAAGTAGGGAAGGAAACTTTATGGGACTTTATGCCCCCAGCTCGATTTGGCGTCGCAGGTGGTGTGATCTCATTGCAAGATGGTCTGTTGTTCTTGTATCTTGTCCTTGCCAAACCCATTTGGAGTGTGAAGTTTCATTAAATTCCCTGCATAATGAATTATCTTGCAGCTGATGCAGCCAGTAATGTAGGGGGTGTATTTGGATTAAGTATTCATTATCTTTAAGTCCAAAGTGATCTTGTTTTCCACCTGCACACTACAAACTCTGAACCTCCACCCACTGAATTAATGAGAGCATCGTCTGTAAAAGAGTTTTATAGACACTCAAGCTCAGCTGTGGAAACACAGTCGGGCTAAAGATCCCACAGGGACTGTCGGCACAGAACAGAGGGTAAGTTACAAATGTCAGTCATGGCTAAGGAATTTAAGATAAATTATACTTTACCATCTCTGCTGAAACAATAAAACAAGGACCATAAAATGAGATCATCATGACACACACAGTTTGCATGATTAGGGGAAGCTAATGTCTTTCAACAGCCGAAACAGAGATACAAATGAAATGAGCCCAGATAAGCCTGACAAGTGTGGGGACTATATTCAAGTGTTTGAGAGAGAAATTTCCAAACATTTATTATTTACATAAGGATATCTGCTGTCTGAGGACTCTGTCTGCTGTTTATCTACAGATTGGACTCAGGAGTGTTTCACTGTCAAGGCGTTCTCAAGCATTTCCAGGCCTGGTTGAAGTGACTGCTGGGAGGATATGGGTAGGGTAGCCCCCCCGCCCCTTTTTCTTTTTTGGCTCTTGTCTAAACCATGTTGTTCTCTTTAATTTCCTGTTGATGAAACTCACAGATCTGATTTCCTGCCTACGCGGGAAAGATAATCTTGCTGCCAATCCGCTGACTTTGGTTGGGGAGAATTTGACTTCAGTGAGCCACGACGACTTTATCTAACACCCCCGCTAAAACCACCCTCAGCCACCTTCACTTTTGGAAGATAGGCCTCGCTGCTATATGTAATTTCATAATTTAGCTTTGATAAGACTTGGTGTGCAAATATGTGCTGGGATGACTGTAAATGAGAAAGAGACCCAGTAGTAGTATAAAGAACATTTTACAGTTGAGATAATAACATTATCAAGTTTTTACAACTACCTCTGGCAGCAGCAACTTAATAAGTGTGCTTTTATACTATAAGTCTGACACTGTGTGTTGTAGGGATATTGCAGAGCAGTAGAAGGAGCTCGGCCTGGTTGCAGGTTGGAAGCAGGTCAAAGAAAAAGAGGAGGAACAGTGATGATTGAGGACAGGGAGAGAGAGCAGTCCTGAGGGAAGAAAATATGTCTTCAAAGGAGGGGAATATTTTGGTCTGGGACCAATCTGAAGCATCTGTCACTCCTTTCCTGTGTTACATCCTCTGATAATGGTCGAGACAGTGCATCTCCTCACATGATCTCATTTCATAGCTGCTCATTTGAATTTACGTGTGTTCTTGCCATGCGGCTGTTAACTATCATTTTGCTAAAACAAGGTGCTAATGGCAGTCTGCGGGCAACATCCGACCTACGATAATGTGAGCGTTAGCAGGGCTACGGAATGGAAAGTCTGTGCGGCTCCCCCACAGCTACAGGTATGGGACTGCTCTCCAGGCCGAGCAGTAGTAATACATCCTGACATCTTTCCATTTGCTGGAGGATGGATGAGCTTGACCCCTGAGTACTTGACCTTGTTCACCCTGAAGAAAGAGCAAAACACATTCCCCACTGTACCAACATCACTCTGTCCGGCATTAAAAACTTTCCGCTTGCTGGATGTTGAGAGAGGGACCACCTCTGAGGTGTAGTTTCATACAGATTGGAGTCACATGGAGACGTTTGTGTTGCAGTTGAGATATTCTTTAAAATGAGTAAAACAGCATGTGGGTGTAAGCCTCTGGACTGCGATGACTTCATGTTTCTGCTGTAGCTTGCACAACATCAGCAGGAACTTATGTCCAACATGATCTGTTTTTAAAAGCCTTTTTTCTCTTTTTTTTTCTCACTGCTTTATAAATATTTTCATGCAGAGGGTTATCATAACATGACCTCATGAAAATCTAAACAAAGCATTCCTTCTCTTCCTCTCATCTCTCCATGTATTTATCATTTTTTGCTATTCACAGCTTTCCTTCACTTGCCACTCCTTTTCTTTATTTTTCTGGCCATCTTTCCATTTGTTCTGCCTCTTTCTTCATCTCCTCCTGGTACACCCAGCCCCTAATTAGAGGGGAGTAAAAATAAGAGTGGCGTTGCAAAGCTTTGGCAGAGCAGGAGTCGAGCAAACCGGGTCTGCTGCCAGATGAGAAACCTTTCGGGCACGTTTGCCAGCACATAGCCTCTAAGTGGGTCACGAAAACTGAAACCCAGGCACGACTTTTTAGCACTTAAAAGAGCCCTCTGGAGGCAGAGCGCTCCAACCAGAAGGTCAAACATCCCCTCAATCAAGACCCCGAATCCCAGACACCTCAGGGACCGTGGTGCTGAATTTATTAGTAGGCTTTTACACTGGCTTGATCACCTGTGGGCTGGAACAGGAGAAGATGGTTTTCTTGAGTCAGCCTGAACAGGAACTTGGTACTGCTAGCTATTTATTTACTCATTTTCTTATTCAGCACTGTAACTGGATAGGCCCAGATGGCTGCTGCTGCCTGGATTGGCAGGCGTGTATTTCAGGCTGTTTATATTTGGGTGTGTCTCCAGGGATACTCTCATAACTTACATTGCTGTTATATCAATACCCCATGAGTTTACAAATCACACTGCATGCCAAGGATGTCACTTTAGGTCATTACTTGTTCATTTTAATAATTAAATGATTTTTTTTTCTCTACACAGGAATCATTTGATCAACTTTGGACGTTTTGGATTTGTTGCTTTCCCTGTTTAAAACTAATGATTTCCCCCCTTGAATGCTTTGTTTAACATTGCACCCTGCCATTCCTCATTCACTAGAGAGAGAGTGAGAGAAAAAACAAAGTATTATATTCAACAGCAACAACTTATATTGTGAAATGACAAGTTTAATTTTCATTAAATGACCTGAGCTGAACCCATTTCTTCTCGGCATGTGCTCTTTAACCTCTGCAACCTATTGGTGTGCAGTTTGTGCAGACAGAGGTATCTGTCACATACTTGTTTTAATGGGTTGTGTGGTGTTGCCTGCATTACTAAAGGTTTATGAGGGGAAATATGGTAGAAACCAAACTGTCAGTTAACCTTGGCTGCAGCCAGTAATTAGACATGCCATTGGAAAGCACACACGATGGTTACTGACTCAGATTTAGGAGGCAGAATGCTGGTTTGGATTGTATCCCAGAAGAAATGGTCCTTCCTTTGATTCTACAGACAATAATAACATTGTGTTGCACTGGTGTGGGCTTTCTTCCTGCTGTCGACTTGATTGCTCACATTGCCTGCATTTAGTATGGTTAGTTTTCTTGTCATGTGATGCTTTCAAGGTCCTCGCACAAGGGAATAGCCAAAATCTTTGAAAGGAATTGGACTTTTGGAAAATATGCTCCCTTGCTTTCTTGTGAGGAGTTTAATGAGAGGATTGATACCACTTTCATGTATTAATGCTTAACAAGAAGCTGCAGCAAGTTAGTTTAGCTTAGCAAGATATGGCCCATATGTAGCTTTATTACTGGATTAACCTCTAGTGGCCATATTAACATATCTTTTCCCCGGCACTGATGGCTATTGGTTATTGTTATACTATCAAGTGAAAATTGGAAACAAATCATTCGTTTTATGCCCTTATCTCATCATTTATATTTTAAAATTCTTAAAAAAAAAAAAAAAAAAAAAAAAAAAAAAGCCCAGGCATAACTGACATTTTTTGATGCATTACAAAACACAACTCTTAATAATATAATAAGGATAACATATTTTTACCGAACTGGAAATCAACAACAGAAGAACTGCTACATGACAGCAACAACTTAAGTTTCTCAGTTTACCAATTGAACCTGAATGCACCATGAAGCCCGTAACTCACGAGGGAAGCAAAATGTTTTTATATTATTTTATATTATAAATTATTTTATATTGTTCCATTTTTGTTTTTCGAGACCTCCGACTTTTGCAGTGGCCGTGGTGGTTTTCAGGAGAAGAGCAGCTGCAAACTACAGATAAAAAAAACAAACAAGCCGTTTCTACTTTCAAGTGTTTTTCTGTGGATATATGCTAGTCGGCCGGGGCTAATCGCTGGCTAATTTGCTAAATTATCATCCTAAACCTTGCTAGATTTGCATTCTTAAAGTAACAAAACTGACGAACTGTCACAATATTAACCACGTGTTTAAAAAGTGGTGACTGTTAAGCTCTGTGGAGGGACATGTTAATCCCTGCCGCCGGTAGGGGCGCTGATGAGAAAAAAAGCTCTTCTGGTTCGCATTACAGGTTAAGAACCGAACCTCGCAACGGCAATGAGTTCTTAAACAACGGCATTTTAGCGCCATACGTTCCAACCTTTAATATACAGAGGATTTTGAATGGGTTGGAGGATGGATGCTTGAAATAGGACGATGTGGTTAACACAAAATACATCCCCACTTGTGAATTTTGCCCCGAACATAGAGAGTTGCTAACAAATGGCTAAATAGACTGCAGTGGTTGTTGGGATATTAAATGTCATCAGACAAGTCTTCCTTAAAGTCTTTAGTCGTGTTATTCAGTTCTCTTGCAAACTTTTGTAGATTGTATATTATGTTAATGAACAGTTTATTTGGCTAAGAATTTGCTACCTTGTCAAAAATCCCTTGTTGCCTTGTCTTTTGCCATCTTTAGCACATATGGTCCTGATGGGCAAATCATGTTTCTGTGGAGTAATTCATGATGGCAGAACGTTAGCTTCTTAGTTTCGTTGGCTGCATTATTACTTCAAGCATCATTAAAGTGCTGTTCATTTGTAAAGAATATCCTTCTGAAGAAAACGTGTAAGCATCAGAAACTTGTGAATACCACAGAGCTTATTTTCTGCCTTGATCAAAAATCCAAGGGAAACCTCTTTAGGCTGATTCCTAATAGACCCCACAGCTCTGCTTACCTCCAGATTGGCCTACAAAAATGCATCATTAATTTCCTCTCTATTGTTAAAACTTGTTGCTGTACCTCATGTTAAACGGACAGATTTGAGTGGTATCTCTATAAATCTCTCCTCTTCGACAGAAAATAAGCATAATTACAAAAAATCTATTTCTATAACAACTGCAAGGACCATTGAATTTGTTTTTCCTCTTAAAGATTCCAGCTGGGATTTTTTTTTTTTTTTATCTGCTTCTTAACTTTTGATTAACTTCACCTCCCCTTCTAGTAAGGTCACCAAACATTCACTATCATTTATTAGGGGTATTATGGTTTGCATAAAATATCAGGATTATGAGACAGAAAATACAGCCAATGCAGCATTCAAACCCAGCCTTATTTCTCAGGAATTGTGAATGACTAGAGGGTTTCTCTTATTCTCAAGGGGAGTCTGACCTTACATATGCTGCGTGCTTGGAGCAGAGGGGGAGGGGGAGGAGAAAGAGGCGGAGGAGAGGGTGTTGGGAGGGGTGCTACCTCAGAGGAGCACAGTACCTTCCTATTCATTCTCACTGGCAAACAGGTGTCCAGGAAATGACAAATGGAAAATGCTGGTATTACACCTAACACACCTATTTTATATCAGTCAACCGACACATCCTCAAGCCCTCCATCTCTCTTCACACACACACCCACATTCACACCCATCATCCTGGTTTTGAAATACACACCCTCTGTCTATCCTGTCCTAGCCTACTCCAGTAATATGTGCGTTTTGACTCATGGTAGCAGCTTTTGTTAAAAATAATTAGTTACTTCTCTCGCCTGTGTATCTTTCATCAGCATGACTGTACAGTAGTACACTAGAGGATGCTGTTTTCATTCCTTCAGCATTTAATAGATCCAAGATGTGTTTTTCTTTCTTTCTACGTTGGCATTGTGGCTTTTGTTCAAGCAAAAGAAAAATTGATTTATAGAGTATTCTCTAGGGGGCAAAAAGAAACTGGATGCGGATTTCACTATTTTAGCTCTGTAACTCACTTTTTTGGGGGAAAATGAAACAAAGGGGCATTCACATGGCAACGCACACTGCTGACATCTGTTTCGGCATCATGTTGAATAAATCTTTTTGTACTCAGCTACCATGACATAATCTAGATGTACTGTCCATCATCAAAGTCAACTTTCCCTGTCTGCTTTGATGTCGTCCATATCACTTTTGGCATGCAGTATGCTAATGCCTGCTATGACTTGTCTGATCGGAGAAATGTTACATCTTTCTAGATTTCCAGTGGCTTGTTTGATGGCAGCAACGAGACAATCACTCATGAGTGAACTTAAGGGAAATTTGAGTCAAAAGGAATTACATTCCTCATCAAACCCTCCTCTCATTTTGGAGAGCAATGGGATGGAAACGAAAAAAGACAAGATGAGGGCTGATAAGACGCTTGGCTTTCTGCCCTGTGCACAACAAAAAAGCAGAAGGCATCCAAGTTCTGCTGTATCAGTTTTGGAAATACCCACCAGGCCTTGGCTGTCTGATTTCTTTGTTTGTTGGTTAGCTACAAGCTCGCTCTGCAAAGAGGCGGGAAGTAGATGTGAAGGATTCATCAGGCTGTTGTTGAAAGGCAGAATTAGCACCCTGCGTCCAGTTAGTCAGCCAACCCAGCCTGGGCCTGCTCCATGCCCACTTTCTCCACACATCTGTAAAAGCTTAAGACTCAGTGGGCTGGATCACAGAGACAGAGCTGGGCTTTGTCAGACCTCAGATTCTCTGCCAGGACTCGACCTAAATGGATTAGACTCTGTCAGAAAGCACCAGGGGAGGGACGAGTTCACTGCCCCCGACCAGCAGCCCCAGTCCCTTGTAGTTCATCAGAGCACTGGTCTGCACTGTGCCAGTGACTGGTGGACTGCTCTCCATCCCACTGAAGGGGTTTTCTTTGAGAGCACTGGAGAGTAGAGGCAACACAGCTAGCAGAGTCATAGCTATGAGAAAACAACAAAAGACTAAACAAAAGCAGAGAGGGTGGTCTAAATAGACTACACAAATGCCTCTCTTCATTTGATGACTTCGGCTTTTCAGCAGTAACAGCTTACCCTGGTATTTCTGTCTAAGTGCCTCCTCCTTCTCTTTTTTGTCTTCCTGTCACCTTCCCTCTCCTTTCTCCCTGTTTTTTCGTCTCCAGGCCTCTCACCCAGCTGCCTTATAATGGCATGTGTTTTGATTGGTGCAGCATGGGGAAGCCGGGTATTGTCTGGACAGGATCTAGGCTGAGATCAGCTAGATAGATCGGATGGTGGTTTAGGGCAGTGCTTGAGCTACCAACGTCATTTTTGTTTTAGTTGGACCACGCAAACACTTAGCTAATCCTAGAAAAGAGCCAGACATGCAGGAAATAGGGACTTATGAAAACAAGCAACCCGTCCGGCACTATTATTATTATCTTGAACTCATTCATTAGAAATATGTTTCTGTTGATCATGTGTCCAGATATTATCACACATCTTATTTTCATTTTCAGAACCCTGAAATCAAATGCTATCAGCAAAAGTGATTGATAACTGTGGAAAATAAGAAGTTGTTATGTAATTTTTCCAGGTATTTCTGATCCGTTTATGATTTGTTTTGAAGGTTTTGAACTTCACCCTAGCTCTCACATGTATGTTGTCTGGGCATCCTAAATGACTTATTTCATGGTTGGTTGTGGCCCACCCCAGTGTTAGAGTTTTCACAAGTGCATAGTCCTGGCTGCCTCTGGCTGTGCAAAGGGGGGTTGACACTGAGAGGATGCAGACAACTGATTTATGTTTTCTGGCAAAAAAGTAGACAATTAATTCCTGGCGACTAGCTCAAATTACAACATGCTTGGGCTGTTGTGGCAGGGGTGCCTGACCTGAAATAGCTGGTCTGTCAGTGCCATGAATTTGCTATGATATAGAGTGGTTAGTAGCCAATATGAAACAGGGCGTGAATTGTAATTTATTCCATATGGTGTTTTTGCTTTGATCAAAGCAGAAAGGGGTCAAAATGTTTCTTCTGTTCAGATTTATTGAATGGGCTTGTGTTGTGCACATGTTTGCATACATTATATAGAACTAACATTTACACATTTACAAACACTGAGGTTGTCAGTCCAAGTCCCCCATTGCAGCCCTATTAACCCTGCCCCCTTACAAACATTTGTAGCAGACACAAAACAGTATTTAAATTTTATTGCAGTATTTCACATTATATTTATATTGTTGTGTTGAGAATGAAACCAGAAACAGTGAAGGCATAAAAATGTATCGATTAGACAAAAACCCTAACCCAACCAGCAGACTGTGCTGATAACAAGTTTGAATCTCTGACTTTTTTAGTTTGCCAATGATTTTGCAGGGTATTTTAAACTTGTGTGATATTAAGGCACCACCACGAGGATTATTGCCATCACACATTTGTTGTCCATAAGTGTTGCATGACAATCTGCTGGACTAGCCCTGGCTTTGTCCTGTGTGAAAAGGCAAAGGTAAATATCATTAGCAATGCTGAAAGGTTATCCCAGTAATTTACAGGGGAACTTACTGTGTGAAATAGGCTTTAGTTTGGCATGTTAGCATTCTAGTGTTGCTAACTAGCCCTGAACCGAACTGGAAAGTAAAGCAATCATCAAAATTATTACAATTCTTCTGAAGTGCAACAGTGAGGTTTGCACTGTATGTTCAACAGGGCATCACCAGTAGGATACATCTTCTGGGAACTATGTGGAAAAATTCTATGGGCATCCATCCAGTTGGCCTAGTTGATGAACCAAAGGGGTGGACTCAAGGACCAACAGACTGACATGACGGAAGCAAAGATATGCGTACTGTATTGTTCACAGTAAACACATAGAGCTTGGAGCAGCAGAGCTGTCAACTGAGTCGTCATTGTGTCATCTCCATGTCTTCCAGTCCATCAGAGTTTGTCTCTTGTATTACACATTGCACTGCTGTCAGACTGACAAGCTGGCTGGAGGGACGGCAACACAGGAATCAGAATATGTGCCCAGTCTGTTGAAATAACTTCCTCATCTTCAGGGGTGGACTCCACATTGCCTGATGTTCTGTGGGATTCAAGGCCTCTGAGGCTTTCCACAGTGTGTCATTTCCTCCCTGGAATCCGTGGATTAGTCATATCACTTCCTAATGTCCTTGCCAGGCTCTGGCCCTTTTGGCTGCAGCTCTTGCTTTGTCCATGGCTGCTTTTATGGGCTTACGGTTGTGCCACGGTCAGCACATGTCCACCACTGTCAAAAACATTATTTCCTTTTCTTTTCTTTTTCCTTTTCCATTTAACTGTTGGAAAATTAAGTGCAACTGTCATCCATTTCAAATATAACTCCCAGTCTTTGAATGGCATTTGGCGGAGGACTTTATTTTGTGGCCAAAAGTAGAGAGCACTTATCCAACAATCTTTCAAAACTTTACCCATATATGGTGTTGGTTAAACTATTAAAGGAACAATAAGTTGCTCTTTTGATGGTAAGTTCAACTACGGGTGATAAAAGCCTGGAGTGTGTCACTAAAATTGGAAAGCGTTAATGAGAAAACAGTTGCTTCAACACTTTATTCCCTAAATGCTCTCTGTGAGGCAGATACTGCTCTCTTTCCTGAAGGTTGGAGTTGGCTGCTGGTCGGATGAAAGAAAAAAGGAAAGAAGGGAAGGAGAAAAAAAAAAAGAACTTTTCCATCCAGCTCCGAGGCAGCCCCTGGATCTGCATGTGGAAGTTTTAATGGGAGTCAGATGTGCTCCTAATCAAAGGAATATGGCGGGAAATGTTAGTGAGCCCAAGCAAGAAGAAATGGGACTACAGGAACTGTGATAAGATTCAAACGACAGTTACAAATTACACTCCTTGACTTCAGAGCCAACAAACAAATTCACTGTAGGCCTATAGTTGTTTTTACCTCTGCTGGGAACATGATCACATGATGGTGTTACAAGCCATTTTATGAGGTGCTGGACATTATGGGACTAAAGACAGAAAAGCTTGTAAAACAGGGACAGCCTGTAGATCTTATTAGTTGCTAAAATATTAGCATTTGTACATATTATTTCATCAGTGATAAACATAAATATTTCTGACACACCCTGGTATTTAAAGCATCTCTATGCCAGAGGAACACGCATAGAGATGAACCCCTCGAGAATTACATTACGTTTTAACATCTTTCAGCTCATTGTTTTGTTTTTATGAACCAGAACTTAATGTTTTTGTTCAGTCTCACCACTCATCAGTATTCTGTTTGCCCACAGCTGGCAGCCATTTTTAGCAAAAAGCCACACAGCAGTGCAGACAGAAAAAGTGACCCAGATATTTCCCTCATAAGATGTTGGAGACCAATTTAGAGCTAAACTGGATTTTAAACTGTCAGCTAAACAAAAACGTGACTCAGGATGGATGCTAATGTGGCTTCATATGTGTTTGATATGTGAATAGGCTATTGAGCAATAAAAAGGCCTGCACCCCTTGCCACTGTCGCAAGGTCAGACAAGCCAGACAAAAAGAAGGCATGGCAACTTTGGATTCATTTAGCCGAGTGCTTCAGTGTGTCTTAGTTTCTGTCTGTCAGGCAATAAATCTTAAAGAAGACCAATGCAAGGACTACAGTATTTTTCCCACTGGGATGCTAGAGGACTCTTCGTAAGTAAGACCAATAGTTACTTTAGGGCTGCTTGTAGCCTTACATAGATAAAAAAATAAAGAATACTAGTCTTGATCTTTTAGGGTAAACAGTAATATCATAATAGGTGGTCTGACATTAGGCTAACTGCTCTCGATGTAACTATATATTTGATAGCTAGCTTTTTTGGAGCATTTAAGATGTAGCATAGAATGTAATGTGTCCTCAAAAACTGTGACACTGTAAGGGTTTTGCCTATTGCTTTTTCCAGGTCCCCCTGCCAAACAGACTTGAAATTATCATAGATGTGTCAAATCTGTTTTTACATTTTGTTTCTGCTTCCCCCAAAAATGTAATTGCAGGTTTACATTGTCCTGGCTCTTCTAATAGAGAAGAAAATCCACCAATTATAATTAATAGCATGGCAAAATTCTGTGTGTAGTTTACTAAGTATTAAAGTTAAACTGTAATGAATATTACTTGGCTTGTGCTAGGGTTTGACTGATAAAAAAAAAACTGCCTCTCTTTAGCATTCTTTGTCACAACTATGTGTTATATCTTCATTATAATGACTTTCTCTTCACAAAAGAACTGTTGCTGTTGCTCAGCGTATTTTTGCGCTGATGTTGCACATGTAGTTAACACTCTGGTAATACCACAGTAGCTTGCTCCATTCTGTGACAATAGCATACCGCCTATCTAATGACCCACTGCACCAGACCTCGCTCTGTCTTTCCCTCACTCCCTCGGTTTTCCAATCATGCGTCCTTCTTATTATATATCTGGGTGCCTGAGCATGCCCAGAGCACAGTGACCACCAGTGAGGCGAAGGCATGAAAATGGAAGTGATGATGTCATGTGCTCATAGACGTTCACAGGAGAGGAACAAACTCAGCTATTCGTCTTTGTCAAACCACAAGCTCCTTTCCTCTGCCAGTAGACTAAACACACTCGCACACAGACGGGCACGCACTGACTGCATGCATGCTCGTGAATGCACACAATCAAATGCCGCCGCATACGCAGACATAAAAAAACACATTAGAAGACTTACACATAAGGACCAACAGACATGCACGAACTGACATGCCAAACATCCACTTGAAAGAGCTGTATGTCTAATTTGTCACTCATCTGCCAGTCCATGGGGTCCCCCTCTTCTGTGGTGACTTGAACTGTTTACTAGGCTTCGTTTGCATCCATCTGACTCACAGACAGACGAACCACAGAGCTGTGACAGCTGTGACTTTAAGTCCTATAAAATAACCCCTGGTCATGCAAAAAGGCTCATGGGAAAGCAGCACAGAGTCTTCAGCCCCCACTTACTCCTCAGGCATTGGCTCGATTATAAAAGGACATTTCATTGCACTCCATTCTCTGAACCAAACTGACGTGGTTTGCATAGAATATATGTGGTTTTTAAAAGTACTAATAAAGCGGGTGGAGTAGGAAAAGCCAAAATAGCAAAGAAGTAAAAGAAAGCAAGTGTCACAAAAATAGGAGAACATGTAGGAAGCCTGTTGAAGCATGTTTTGTCTATTTACAACACACTCATTGCTGTTGTCTGGAATGCCTGCATGTGACTAGAAGAGCAATAATCAAGGGAGCTGCAGGCTATGGCTTCCACACAAGAGAGGCTATGGGTATTCAGCAGTTTGCATGAACTATATTTCTCCCTCAGTCGTGCCAGTAGGGCATAAGCTTATAAGCATGCTTGTGTGGGATGCCTAAAATAAGAGCCTCTGGTGTCTGTTTTTGTTTAGCGAGCTGCACGAAAAGGGCCACAGCAGTATCATCATCCAGGTGGGTGGCTGGTAACGGTGGATAAGGGGTTTTCTTGAGGCGGAGATAGTTTTTCCATTAAAATTGTATGTGGTGAAAAAACATGTTTTCTTAATTGGTCATTGTAAAGAGCAAAGGGAGTTTTTCTTTTTTTCTCTCAAACCCATATGCCGAGCAGATGGGATTAAACCCTAACCGGCATTCACAGGCAGTTATGGATAAACAACATGGATGGCCTATGGTCTAACCTCCTCTTTGTAATAACAAATTAGCTCACTTTAAATTGAAAGGGACGCTTCCTCTGCACGCTGTGTGAATAATTTGGGTATTGATTCCACATTGTCCTGCCTTGCTAAGTGGCTGTCAGGGGTCAGGTGTGGGAGCGGACCTGATGGATGATCTGGTATTTATAGGAAGAGACGATGATCTCAGAGCAGCAGCATCTTCTCCAGACATCCGGTTGAGGCGATGTCTGCTGTCAGTAGGGTGCAGCCGTTCTGGGAAAGGTATGCTTCTGTGTGTGCGCATGTACTTACTTGTACACACTTATTCACACACACACACACACACACACACACACACACACACACACACACAAAGTGCAGAGTGAAGCTGCAGTCATCTGAATCACCTGGCTGCAGTTTAACATAGCTCACAAGGGCCTAGTGAAAGGTGGTGTACCAGCTTCAAACAGTTAATGTTCCTCCACTGCTCTATTGTGCTTTCACAGACTGAATCACCCATCTGTGGTATTAAGGAATGTTTTCAGTCCTGTCTGGTATTTAGTTTCCCAAGTGAGCAATTTTCGGAGTTATGTGTCATTAACAGTCACAGTTGATGGAAAAGAAGCAAAGAGGAGCTTCATTGGCTTCTTTAATCCTTCTCTGTTTGAAAAGAAAGAAACAAGGCTAAAAATCTGTTGCCATGCAAACAACTGTGTGTGAGTGTTATTCTCATTACACACAGTTAAAGATAGTCAGATAGATGAAAGGCTTGGAGCATCCTAAATGGAAGAAAAACTTACAGTTTATTACAACTTTTGTTTTCTTTCTAGCTCCTGCCGTAGGTTCTATCAGTTATGATAACACTGTACAGACCAAAGTAATTGCTAAGATCATAGGACTAAAAAAAGATCCAGCAAGGCTCCAAGCAAGAGCAGCCAAACAATCCCACAGATTCTAAACAAACCTCTGGGTTATTTAAACTTATTTGAAAGAGAAAACAAGGGTTAGCTAGAGACCATCTGGCAAAAGGACCACACCAGCACAACACAAAATTGGGAAAGGGGTGTAAAGTCAGATGGAGGCTGGGGTGAGGGGGGTTGTTGGTTTGGCAATGACAGTGTTT
>JAOWBC010001868.1:8725981-8760500 GCA_028566105.1 Hypoplectrus providencianus | reverse complement strand
CCTGCCTGCCTGCCTGCCTGCCTGTCTGTGTGCTGGGCTGCGGAGGAAAAGAAATCCGATCCCGTGTCTCGCTTCAGAAAGGGGGTGTGAAGCTATCAGGCGCAGTTAAATTGAAAACTCTTGTGGAAGTACAACAAAACGGCGGAGCTCTGATTTTGAACATAAAAAGGTAAGGGATTAGGAACTAAATTGGATCCAGCAGCAAGATAAATTCAACTTTTAGGTAACTTTTGAATAGTTTATAGCCTTGAATTATAGCTGAAGCACTTTTCCTCTTTGTGAAGAAATATGATTTGTTAGTAACATACTGTTGTTTTTGTTACTGAAGACATTAGCTACTGCCTATGAACGTCTTCATAGAAGAAAAGTTGTAAACAAAGTCCAATGATTTTTTTGGTCTTCTTTTAAGCTTTTCTGTATAATCACATTTTAGGGGATCTTCAGTAGGCAGTGTCATTTAAAAAGATCATGAATATATGTATTTAAATCAAGTTCATTGTTGTTTCTTCTTTATTGTAAAATGTTCACTGCTTTAAATATTACTGTGAATGGGACTAAATGATTAGTGTCATTTAATCAGCCATCAACCTACATTTTCTAAACATTACAATCATATTTACTAAAAAGAAATATGAAACAGAAGTCCAGATTCAATAAAAATATTATTTAGTTTTCATTATTTTTGCATGATATCAATCTTTGATGGGATTTGCACCTGCATGTTACTTGATAACCAGTCTGGCTCCCACTAGAGGTAGATGTTTACAGTGAAGGGACATTTCATTTCAAGCCTCACTGCTCTAGCTCTGGTTTATCCAGGTAGTCTGAATTATAAAAAATTAAATAGCCAATAAATATGTCATTGGGACCAGTGGCGGTATCCCACCCATATTGAAAAAAGGCGCTGACTGTACAATAAGTACCTGTGTGGCAGCTTCTCAGCAGCAGTCTATAAACGAAGGTGATTTATGCTCATGCCAATAGTGGTGAGAGGTATGCTTGTTTAAAGGATTGTGTGATAATGCTTTTATACTGAGATATTGTTGTCACAAATATGTAAGGCGGTTGATTTATGTCCTTTTCATTTTGTAATAATATCTCCCCTGTCAGTGTCAGGCTGATTGATTAAGTTGGTGCTGACATTGATGTATTTCCCTCCACATCATCATCAACAAATGTTTATAATTCATATGGGCCCTATAGTTATACACTCTGTGTTTAAAAATTATAAGAAATTAAACATATGCTGCTGGATTTTAGATGAGCTCTTGTAATAGGGACTCATGGGTCAGTTAGAAAGAGTTAATTCAATTATTGAGAGTCAAAGTCTGTTAAATCAATGACAGATGCATATTATTCTTTTTCACTGGGCGAATAATCATATTAGCTTCTCTGTTCCAGGAAAACCCACATGCAAAAGAACTCTATTTCTATAGCAAAGCTTTACAAGTGATTGATTTTTGCTTAGTTATTTTGATTGGCATATGATTAGATCAAATAATATAGCTGTCTGGATCCGTCACCTTGTAAAATGAAGAAAGAGTCATGGCTGTGGCAGCTGTCTGAGAAACCTCCCGGAGAGACGTGGAATAACTTTCTTCATCTGGAGTTACATAAATTAGATGAATAATCTACCAGATGTGTCACCACAACCACTTGAAATATCCATCAGAGTCGTATAACTTTTTTATTCTGTTAAAAAAAAGAGGCAGAGATGCAGCTTTGATTTTCCTCTTGTGAACTTTAAAGCATGATGCAGTCGCTATATTTAAGATAGGAACACTTGATTGTATAGTATGTTTATAGGCAGCAGTCAAAAGATGTCGTTTTTGGGAGCCGTGGATTGTAAAAATGGTCTATTAAGGGTTCGAGCTGCAATATTGTACAAATTAACTACAGGGAGAAACCAAAGGCATGTTGGAAGCTCAGGCAGGGAGTTTTCTCAGCGGCGGAGGAATGCTCAGGGAGGGACTTCTGCAGATGGCAGAGGAAATAGCTCCGCTGCCTGGAATGAAGCTCTTAAGCTCAAAAAACAAACTGTCAGTTTGAACACAGACATAATTTCAAGGTAATCAGCAAAATGGCAACCTCAGTGTAAGACATGATTGACAACTATTTCTTTTGGCCCTGCAAGAGACCTTGACCTATGTCTTTTTTTTATTAACTTTAGTCAACAACCGTATTAAAATGTTCCTCCGCCTACGTCTGTTAGTTCTCTGTGCACAGTTACGGTCTGCTGAGTCAAGTGTCCACAAAGCCATATTTTACTCGCTGGATTGGTTGGAATCAAAAGCGCTGCAAAAAACAATCAAAACCATATGGTGCAGGAACAATTATGTGGGTTTTTAAAGAGAATATTTAATCCTAGACTTGTTAAAAATTTGTCCTTGCTGGTTCTCTCTATTTGTACATAAAAGCGGTTTGGTGAGATTTAATTAGATGATGAGGGAGTTGTTTTTGTTTGAACAGTAGATGTTACTAAGTCTCCCAAAGTTAAAACCCTTTAATCATTAATCAAACATCTCTTCAGTGAAAAAAGAACCAAAATCCCTTTATTTTCTCATTGATCAGGCTTTTGTCTGTTTCACTTCCAGATCTGACCAGGAGTGCCAGCTTATCAGAGAAGGAGCTAAAGGAGGCTCGTGTCAGAAGTCAGATCATTGCTGCTCAGCTCACAGTCCCATCCAACTCTAGCTCCAGAGGCGTGCAGCTCTTCAACCGGCGCAAGCAGAGGGTCAACGCCTTCACGCTTGAAAGCTGCGGAGAGGGGTCAGGAGGGGACAGAGCTGAGGATGTGATAACAGAGCCCTCATCTAACAAACCAACATGGGCAGAGAGGAGCACTGAGGACAAGGATAGAGACCTGAACTTTAAGAATACAAAGCCGACTTTTTCACCACCTAGGAGGATACATTCACTAGGTGAAATAATGGATGAGCCAGGTAAGGGTTTCCACAAGGAAGGCGGCATGGAGGACAGTGTCATACAAGAGAGACATTTCCTCCCTGTCAAGGAAGAGCAGGAGGAAGAGGAAGAGGCAAGCGATAAAATCCAAGAGGAGAAAGTCAAGGATGAGATTCCCCCTGAAAGTAATAATACTGATCCAGTTCTGATGGGGCATGCCGAAGGGGAGGCAGAGATAAATGGAGGCCACTCAGGGCCAGTTCCCACTGGAAAGCTCCATAATGGCTGCCACAGTACCTCTGGACCTGAGAGGGTGTCTGTGCCCTCATCCAAGCAGACAAGCAGCATCATCAATCGAACCGCCAGGCCCTTCTTCTCACCGCTGACAGTGCAGTCTCCAGAGGCAGCCAGCCCTGTCATGGACATTCCCCCTCCTCCTTCTTATGCTACTCCTCCTCTTCCTACTTTCACTGCTCCGCAACCTTTGGCGTTCTCACCTCCTCCTCCACCTCCATCATATCCCACACCTCCTCTACCAGCCTTTACAAACCAACCCCCGCAGACCTACTACTCCAGCCCACCTCCAATGTCTCCTGTCATGTCCCTCTGCTCGCAGCCACCTGCCCAGTACCCTGTATCTTCTATATCTCAGTACCCACCCATGCCCCATTATGGCCCTCCAACGGCCCCAAAGCCCTCCACCTTCGTTCCTCAGCCCGCTGGAGAGAGGAAGCCGATAGCAATCAAAACAGGAATACTCGAGGAAGGTGCTGCAAGAAGAGGAAATCGGAAGTCAATGTTCACATTCAAAGAGAAGACAGTGGTATCCCCGAACCCTGAGCTGCTCTCTCTGGTGCAGGGAGCGGATGAAAGGAAGAAACATGGACTTAGATCTGTGCCTGAGCCGGCACATGAGGAAGAATTGCTGGCGCTCGGCGCAGAGGCCTCCAACTTCCTCGCCAAGGAAGAGGACAGGGCCGAGGAGGCAGGGGCACCCGAGTGGGCTTCCTGCCTCAAGACTTCCAGGACCCGTCCAAGGGCAGAACACAAGCCAGAGCAGACCCTCACCAATGTGTCAGGAAAGGGGGCTGAGTTGTTTGCCAGGCGGCAGTCCAGGATGGAGAAATATGTAGTTGAGAAGCAAAATGCAGGACAAATGAGGTCTCCTTCACCCACAATGTCTCTGCCGCCATCTTGGGTGTACCCGTCAAACATGCCCGGCAGGGTCAAGGCCATAGCTAAAAACTCTGACATGAGTGCTCAGCTTTCACAAAACCTTAAGGCCCAACAAGCTGTCAAGCCAAAACCAAAGCAAAAAGTTCCAGCTCCAGAGCCAGTTCCAGAGCCGCCTCCTTTGGAAAATGGTTGCTCCAAGATAGAGATGGACCTGTCAAGGCACCGGCCCTACCAGCTTTCCTCTTCACTCTTCATCCTTAATCCTGTCAAGGACCCCATTAGTACCCTACCAAGAGGAGCACCACAGTCCAGGAACCTGACGTCTAGCCAGCCTCTGTCTAGACAGACTTCCTTACCTAACCCTGCTTCTCACTTCAACAGCCAGTGTATGTCTCCACAGCTGCCTCTCAGCCCCAGAAGAGGAGGAGCAGAATATTCACCAAATCCAGCCTATGGGCAGCCAAGGATCAGCTCACCTATGTCGGCCTTTTCGCCAGAGAGGGTGTCTTCACCTCGGTCAGAGTTTCAGGCACCGAGGCCCACGTTCTCTGCTAAGAAAGCAGGGATTGCTCCGCAGGTGTGGAGACCCTCTCTGTACTATTATTAGATAAAATGTTTACATCTAAAGGATAGTGGGAAAACTGAAACTGATTTTAGTAGGGCTAAAATTGAAGTTTGCTGCACTTTTTCTCGTAATTTTCTTGTACTGTAGTAATATAACTGAGTGAAATAGTTTAACGTGTGAAATGTTTTAATCTTCACATGTATCTGAAAGCAACTAAGAGGCAATAATAATTGCAGATAGTGCCTGACCTTGTCAGTTTCTTTTAAAATTACCTAACTGAAATGTTGAAAGAATTTACAATTGTATTTTCTTCCACAGTAACAAACGCATTAACGGCAGTAATTAACCTCAGTTAAAATAAAATTGTGCTTTGATATAATCAGAAGCCAAAGCAGCTGAGCATGTCAGCACAAAAATGCTCTAATTTTCAGTACGTTTTGAAATATGATGAGAAACAACCTCACGCTTTTTCCACTTTGTCTCCCAATTCTGTGGGCACCAGGGGATGCTGCTTCACAAAGCACTTTAACAGATGGTCTGGCATCTGCTTTATGATCTATGATTTGCAATTTAATGCTGCTCACTGACATGAAAGTTGCAGCGAGAGAACTCCTTTTATGTCTTTATGTCTTCAGGGTAATTTACTCTGCTTTCCAGCATTTTCTACCTAAATATATGGTGTGTACTTGGATTCTTTGATGTTTCAAATCTGCAAGCTGCATACTAATTTGCATCATGGACGGACATATATATTGTTTTCTTGACTTAAAGCAGCAATTTCAGAAGTATATTTTTCACAGGACACCATCAATCACTTCAGGGTTTATGTTTGTTTCATTACATAAACTTTGAGTCACTGCTCTTTTCTGCTGTTACTCTGTCTGTTATGATTGATTTCTGTGTGTTAGAGTGAGTGTTTCTTTCCCTGATTAAAACTTTATGCTAACACTTTGCTGTGACCTCTTTATCCTTTTTCTCATTTCCTGTCTGGCTTCTCTCAGCCATTCTTTTAGTGCTTGTTATTCACTTTTCTGCTTGTCTTGCAGACACTGCAAACACTTGAACACGCAAATAAAAAATAATGCCTCCATTAAGTACACAAATCATTTGCAACAGGATAAAGATGTCATTTTGAAAGAGAGTTTGTGACATTTTAATGGAAAGGATTATTCCAGCTTGCCATTTCAAGGTCTTTTACACTTTAGTGAGAATTTCAGCTATGTGTGATCATGTTAAGACTTGACCTCTGGGCTTGTTGGTCTTGAGGGAAACAGACATTCAAACAAATGGAGTGACCTTTGACCTGGGCCTTGCTTCTTTCAAAGATGCCCTGAACTTCTGAAATCTGATCAGGAACATAAATCTTAAAAGACAATAATTTTTTTTAGGACATTGAGCCTTGCAGTTCAGTCTATAGCACTAAATCCACAAGTGGAAATACTTTTATCTTAATTAGTTTGTGCATAAGATGGTATGCTGCCCTTGCTTCAGTTAAGTAACTTCATATCCCAGTAAAGGTAAACCAACTCAGGAAGGCCAGATGACAGTAACCTGAGAGAGACACTAAAGACCAGGCCTATGTGTGCTGGCTGCTAGGCTTATAGAAGAATTAGAAGGGAATACACAGGGATGACCTGAATGCCACTGAGGCTCAGACTGAACACATACATACTATTTAAGCTAAACAGATTCACTTTCAATGTCTTTTTGCATAGGGCAAGGGGCTGCTTATACAGAGCAAAACAGTCAGATCAAAATGATAGAGTTTATCTAATAAGGACATGTATTTATTCCAACATTGCACAGAAATGATATGTCTTGAGTGTACGTTTCCATGAGACTAATTAATATTGTTTGTGATGGTCCAACAGACACAAAAGGAATCGTCCCCTGTTGAAACCACCAGTGAAACTCCAACGCCAACCAGGACGCCCAGCCTAACAAGACGATTCAGCAGTCCAGAGGGCCCTGCCGCTAGGACATGGAGTCCCAGCCACCTAACGAATCGATCTTCCACCAACATCCTAGCTCATCGCTCAGTTACTTCCCCTGTATCATCTCCGATGGGTACAAGATGCCAATCCCCTATGGCCACTCAGAACATCCAATTTTCAGCTTTTACCTCCGCCACAACACCTAGACCTTCCCAGACACCCCCAGTTACCTCTCCATGCTCTCCTCCTTGGGGCTCAAGATGTCAGTCCCCAATGGTGAGCCAGAATGCCCAGTCCTCCATGACACCCTCTGTTCCTGGTTTCAGACCATCCCAAACGTCTATGTCTACTTCCCCTATTTCTCCTCCTTGGGGTTCCAGATGCCAGTCCCCAATGGTAAGCCAACAATCTTCCTCTGTTACTTCCGTGTCCCCATCCAAACCCTTCCACACATCTACAGCCACATCACCACGCTCTCCTCCATGGGGATCAAGATGCCAGTCCCCTATGGTGAGCCAGAATAACCAATCTTCCACCATTTCCTTTGTTCCTACTTCGAGAAGAACCCAAACAGTTACGTCTCCTGTCTCTCCATCTTGGGGCTCACGTTCCCAGTCTCCTGCACTCTCTCAGACCAGTGTATCCTTTTCAGCCACAAAACCTCTGTACACATCCTCTGCCACCTCTCCTCTTCCCCCACCCAAAGACAGTCGCTGCATGTCTCCCAATATTAACAACCCAGACTCTAAAGCCAACCATCGCCTCCTGGCCAAGAACATCATCAATGCAGCCAAACGTAAAAACAGTCCCTCCCCTGGAGCACTCAGTGGCCACAGCCTCCCCATCTCACCTCTGGGAAATTCTCACCATGGCTATGACTGTCAAAAACCACCCATAAGCCCTTTCCAGTCCCGGGCGTTTGGCGCCCAGTCCCCTACATTCACCAGCCCGCCTCCAACCCCAACACAGAGGATCTGCTCCCCTGTGAGGCTCTACAACACTCGCTCCCTCACAGACTCTGACGCCTCTGTAGAGTCCGAAGACTCAGGCCTCCGGTCGCCTGGCCTGCACTCCTACAACACCTGCCCCCGCGGCTGGGGCGGTAGCCTGAGGGTGAAGAGGAGCACCGTCTCCACTGACCTGTGAGGGTGTTATCAGTAGGCAGCCAAAGCATGGTGTCATTATTAAAAACTAATGGGGCATTGGATCAACCAGTAAAATAATTTCTGATGGCATTGCATCTTCTAATAGAAGATACCTTTCTGTAACTCTGAAAACCAACAATGGACAATGGTAAATATTATATCAAGGTAGTATTTTATATGACTCACATTCTTAGTATGGACTGACAAGAACAAGCTTTTAACATAAAGCAGTTACTGTGGCTTGTACGCTTCTTACATACCAAATATTCTGAAAATGCAGTAACCAAAGATATTTAAATTCACTTTGAATAATGTTTTGCCTTCTTCACCTTCTAAGCATACTGTCACCACCTGGTCTAGCTAAATAGTGTCTAAGTAAATTGTTTTTGAATGTTATGGAAGAATTATCATTATGTTTGCTGGTCTGACGGAAGTCACAATGGGAAGAGACTTTAAAAAAAACAACATTTAATGGCAATTAAAAGGCATAGAAGGGACACATGAAATGAGTACTGTGTAAATATATCGCTTTTTGGACTGAAGTTTCTTATGTTAAGGCTTTCTCATTGCATTAGCACATTGTCGCATTTAATTACAGTGAATATTGATTTAGATCACACTGGGTAAAATGAGTTTCTGTCATTTTTCCACAAAGGACACAGAAGTAGGTGGGACACTTGCTATTAATATTATCATACATGGTCACAATATTCACCACAGTTTATTATTCATTTGAATCAATGGGAAATAAATCATAATTATCGCAGTGCAATAATCACTTTAACACAGTGTATGTGATGTGTGATATATGTTGCTTTATGTACTGCATTTGCTGAAATGAATGTAAGCTTTACAGACAGACTGAAGGAGAATGACAAGGAGATACAGAGATGACAAGTCGTGTGGAAGTTCAAGGTTCAGGCATTGATTCACCTGATCGATCAAACACTGTTTCCATTTTTCACATTAGAGATTGATTTTTGACTGCCTAGTTTTTGTTGCTTTAGCTGACCACCTGTAATGTATTTCACGAGAAACAGATTAACATATTTGATACCCGTACTTTACGTACAAAGTGCCTGTTGGGATGAGGTTTAGGAGCAAATGTCAGAGAAGGTACAACAAAAAGTTTTCAAGAAAGGTTCGGAGAATGTTGTATGTTGTGAATTACTAATCAAAGTATGTGTGAGAGAAAGGAAAAGAGCAATGGATTGTATTTTAAATACATACATAACTCTAATGTACATTCTGTTTAACTTCTGAAGTTACTTTTTATACTTGATTTGCACTTCTGTTCATCAAAACTTGATTTGCTGTTTTTCATAATCAAGCCAGCAAAAATATAGGCAACTGTAATGTTGACATGATGGTGGCAGTTAGCTGTGAACTTGGCTGCTTCCTTCAAACCACAACCAGTTTCCGTTTCAGACATTTCACACCATTCCCATCTTGCTCAGTCCTGTACCAGCACACACAAGAGATCATTCCTCCACTCTGTGACATGCAGGCCAAAAGCATCAGCACATTTCCAAATATTTACTTCTGTGTGTCTTTTGAGTGACAGGGACACCTGCGACATGGTGACCTGGCTCCTTCAGCAGGATTAAGCCTATTACTGTCATGGATTGGTTTCAACCTGGGTCACCTCTGGACAAACTAAACACTGCTGACATCCTGCAACACAGAAAATACTCTTTGCATTTATGAGTTCTGCAAGCAGACTTTTCTTTTGGATGGGTTCTGTGATTGCATGCCTGCATTCTTCTCAATACAGCTCATTTCTTTTCTTGTTTCATGACTGTATGATGTCTGAAAATGAATGCAAAATAAAAAGTGATGACACATAAATTTGAATAATGTATGTTTGACTTTTTTCCCTACTCACCACATTATTATACTTAATAACCCCCTGGACTAAAAAGAGTGGAATAATTAAATTTCCCTTTTCAAATATACAGAACAGAAATAAAACATTGTTTATTTATGGTTAATTAAAATAAAGCACATAAACTATCTGCCATCTGCCTGTATGCTCTCTTTCGTATACATTTTTCTGTGTAAAGGATACATCTAGGTGTCACCCCTGACATTTGCCTTTACTTCCATTGACCAAGTCAGGAGGAGCCAAATTTAAAGTGTTTACGAACAATGTGTGTCGATTCCTGCATAGTGTACCTTTAAGTGAACCTACATTGCAATTAATGTATACCACTTTCACCACTGTGACACACATAGGGCTGGAGTAACTCTGTCCTGTGCTATTTAAACAAGGATTCCTATTTCATCTGGTCCTTACATAACCCCTAAATGCACTTCAACAGCCCCTCCTGTTAAACTGGATGATAAATCGGTTAGTAGGCTACATTTTGATGCAGTCTAACAGTTGGAATGAGATCTTATGAACTGCCTTGTCCCAGTCACATTGACAAAGAGCTTTTTACTTGACACAATAATAACTAGCTGACTAGGCTTTGAATAGGCTCCCAAATGATGTACTAACATATTTTCAGAATCACCCACCACATTTGTTTCGTAGACATTTTTTTTGTTTTTGTTTTATAGTCTTGTGTCATGCATCACTGTTATTGCAATATAAGTCATATTTGAGGCAACAGTTAGGGGACGGAAATGTCCCTCACAGCAGCTCCTCGGGGTGAAAAGAAAACCAAAGCAACATTTATCACAGGTTCATAGACTGCCACCTGTAGGACTTCAGACTGAAGTTCAAATGAGGCAACATCATTAGAACTAATGTCACTGTTACTTAAAATACACAGTGTATATATTTTCCCATTGTCTCTTGTTTTACTTTAATAATAATTATAAAAGAGTCAAGGATGACAAAAACAGTAGGAATTTAAGATAAGGAGTCTCTTTAGCATCCCCTTACTGAATTAAGAATGTTATCTTAACTTAGATGAAGACATTTTAAAACATCATAGCAGCAGGATTCATGCAGTCATGGTTAATGTTAATATTATTTTGCTTTTCCTACTGTGAAAACTCAAAATGTCTGTGAGATCCATACCCTTCTATTGTCAGAACTTAAAGTAATCATAACTGCAGTGATCTATGATTTTCAGTCACAATATTTTGAGCAGTGTATAGACTGCTACTAACTGGGATGCTCACTTCAAATCAATCAAATCAAATCTAAAATACTTTATTAATCCCCAACAGGAAATGAGTCTGATCTAGCTGTTGATTGTTTAAACTGATAAGAACACCAAAAGACTATCTGAGTCTTTTTGTCCTACACTGAACTGAGAAGAGCCTTCCACTGCTGCTCGTCTCACAACAAAGGTGCTGTGTAGTGGATGGTCCAGGCACCTCAGATTGGTCTCAAACATCCTGAGTGTGCACCTCTCCACCACCTCCTCCAATGAGGCCTGACTACCTCCTGTCACAGAGACAGCCCTTCTGACCAGTCTGTCCAACTGCCTTGCATCTCTATGTCTGATGCTGCCGCCCCAACAGACTGCAGCATAAAACAACAAGCTTGCCACCACAGACTGATGAAATATCTGCAGGATCTTACTACAGATGCCAAAAGATCTGAGCTTCCTCTGTCCCTTTTTGGATATGACTGATATGGACCAGTCCATCTTATTATCCAGGTATACACCCACACTTATAACTGTGCACCACCTCTATGTCCACCACACCAGTATTCACTGGCTGAAGAGGGGGCTTGAACCTGCGGAAATGTGATATGTCTGTGTTAAAGCTTAGTCAGGGTTAGTACAGTACTAATTTTTATTTGGATTTTCCGGCCAAATATAAATGCCACCATAAGTTTGCTAGCAAGATTGTTAGTTTTTATTTATACATGGACAACAGAGTAGCTTTAGAACTATACCATAAGTTTTTGGGAATGTACTAAATGTACTGTCTTTAAGGTTTGTAGTGAAATGCCAGCACCACAGGAGGGTTGAAAAAAACTTTTGAAAATAAATATACATATCCACAAATACTTGCACAAAAATGCATCTGCATAGACCACAACACAAATAAATCTAAAAAGTCTGCAACTACTTCTGATGATACCCATAAAGATACATCCACAGATACTATAAGAACAAACTCAAAAATATATCCACCATCACCATTAATACAAATGCCTATATCCTGCTGCGTCCAGAAATACTACTACCAAAATACATCCACACAGAGAGAAAAATAAAACCACAAGGATACATTCACAAATACATTTACAATACACATTCGAACTTCATCCACAAAAAGAACATCACAAATGCACACAGGAAACACACAGTAGGCCTACTGCTAATAAATTACAGAAGTTATATTCTAAATTTGGTAATATTTAGTCTGTACAAACATATCCGTTTATGCTTCTTTATTTTTGCACAGCTTAAGAAAGCCTGCAATAAAGTTAATAAAAACCGGATACATGGAGATATCTTGCAGCCCACTCAGTAAAGTAAGAGCCTTCATTAAGACACAAGGGGCCGCTCTTGAGGTGAAAAGGGCGAAAGCCAGCGCAGTGCTTTCCTCATTTGACAGCAGGGGCTTGTTTTACAGCACAAAACAACAAGGATGAAGATTTCAAGGGACGATGCGGCAACACAGATAATCGAGGAGGCGTTAAGCTAAAGGGCCATCATCTCTATCTCCCAGGCCTGCGATACGAAATTAACGCTGGGCAACTTGAATATCGACTGAACTGCAGATGAATGTCTGTGCCTTAAGTGTCTCTGCATTTGTTGTTGTTAGCCGTTAATGCTAACCATAGAAGTTGCGAGCTAGCTGGCCTAGCAAGCTAATGGTTAACGCGAAGAAAAGATAATTAGCTGCATTTGTCTGATTTACTTAATGCTGTCCCGACGAGTAAACTCGGCGTTGTTTAGCTGATGGAGCCAGCTAAAATTGGCTTCAGGAGTTCAACAACCGCAGCTTTGGCTGAGCTTTTAAAGTATCAACCGTAGCAGTTACCTACTTAGCTTGTCAGTTAGCCACCACTATCCTTGGAAGAATGAGTAGAAAACACCATCATTTTAAAGGAGCCGAAGTCAGCTGCTGCGTGAAATACTTCTTATTTGGATTCAACATCTTGTTCTGGGTAAGTTTATCCAGTCTTTGTACAGTTTGTATGTCAATATAATGAGATAAATACAGCTTATGTTGTGAAAGTAAAGTCTCATTGAATAATTTGGCAAAGTTAGCTTGACGTTAGCACAGTTTGAGTTGGCGAAATTGAACTAATATGATCCCGGATGTGTCAGTAATATCATAATTTTAATCTGTACAAACATAAAGTTGTTTTGAATGGTCTTCATGTGTTGTTTTCCCGGCTTCATTGTTGTTGTTTACGTGTGGTACCTTGCATAACAGATTAGCTTGTTTAATTGATCGCCCCAGAGGAAGTCACTAATTAATGTTGGCGAGTCAGGTGCGTCTTTAGTAAGAATATTCTTGTGATGACTTTACAATAGTACATTTTTTCTTTATTTTTATTTTTTTCAATAAAAAAAGTAAAAATGTACTATTCTTACTTTTTTTTGTCAACTTAGTCCCAAGTCTTTATTGGCCTGGGGGTAGCTGCAACTTTTCCTTTCTTGAAACTCTGAAATTAACTTCTGGCTTGTTAATAGTGCCTGTTAACTGAGCCACAAATATGAACACTTGCTTTAAATACTTCACTGGCTAAGTATAGTTTGTGGTAGAGTTAAAAAGACCTCTGATGATGGTGTGGTTGTGTATAAGAGTGGCTGCTGGAGATACACACGAAATAAAAGACAAAAGCTGGGGTTAATGTTAGTTACTCTCCCTGTTCTGACTAAGTTGGCAGAGAGGATTGGTACCATTGTGTTAAGGTTTGAGAAATGACATGCGTCTGTATTGTTTGGCCAGTGGCAAGTGATCCCACATCTCCTTCACAATGACCCCCTCTCCATATTTGTCCCCCCTTAGTCTGAAAAGTTCCTCTGTTCCTTCACCCCTCCCTCCTCACCCGTCTACACTGCGTCTGTGCGGCTGCTGTATTATAATGTGTCTGTGGGTGAAGGAATGGCGTGTCTGTGTGCCCCAGAGGGTCTTCCCACACACTGTTGGAAGGAAAAGGCCACACGGGTCTGAATACCACCCGACCCTCCTCTTTTCAAGCACCCCTTTTCGCTCCCTCCTCCTCTATGGTACTCAGGCTCTGTGGGACAGCATTGTTTCTCTCACTCACACACCCACAAACGCACAAAGCGAGATGGTGATAACAAAGACTCTGGGGGGAGGATAGGGTGTGATTCTGTGTTTTCTCCCCTCATATGCTTGTTCTGACTGAATCATCACACACACATGGGATCCACATGCAACTGGATCTCTTCTTTTCCTCCACCTTTTGTCACCACCTCTTCATTCCTCAACACTCCTCTACAAAATGAAGGAGTATTACGCTGTCTCTGCCATGTATTTCAGTGAAACTGAAGTGGTAAAAACTGCCAAACATGTCACAAGCCAGAGGAGTTTTTTTTCTTAAAAAAAACAATGGACAAATTCATTTGTTGGCCTCACAAATGAAAAGTGCTCTCTAATTGAATTGGACTGAGAAATCAAGAAGGAAATCTTGAGTCATAGGGCTGTAGCGTTGTGTCTGACTCATATTGTGTTCTTTCAGACTGTTTTGACACTCAGGTCAAGCTAACAGTCGTGTGTCTCAGCTCTCCGTGAAACTGTAGAACAAGTTCCAGCTCGCTGGCTGTTTCCGTTAATAATCGCTAGAAGATGTTCTCCTCTTGTCTGTGTGCTGCGAAAACAGGATTTGACAGACAAGCCAGTGCATTGCCGAAATAAAGAGAGATGGGGTTTATTCTCTGCAAATCAACCCATTTGTCTTTCCCATAGTGATCTTGTCAGGCCTGAAAATGCTGCCTAAATTGAGACCGAATGCTTGTAAGACCCTAAATTTTGTGAACAAGATAAAGCAGTAAAACCCAGTGCCTCCTCTTCTGTGTGAATTCCTCCACTGCCTAAGCTTGCTGTGACAGCCAGACTTTTGCACCCAAGAACAAGATACCTCCTCTTGTCCTTACAATAGACACATTCCTGTCATTCATTTAATTAATCATATTTTCTGCCTGAGCCGCTGAAATGTTTGGAAGCTCTGCATGCTGTAATTAAGAGCTTGTTAAGCTGTAACCAAGTTTTCGAGTTGGTTAGATCTGGCTGTTTGTTAGCAGGCAGCTATTAGTGTCCAAAGTGCACATTGGGTTATCGCATCATAAGGTGGACAGCTGTAAAGAACCAAATGCGACCATTTGAGGACTCATCACTCAGACTGCATTTAGAGGTAGACATGGTTTCGTGTTTCTACATGGTGTTTACATGATGCATCAGAGAATGCATCACAGAAGACTTTTGCCAGTGTGTTTTGTATGTATGTATGGCTGAAACTATAAGTGGATCTATATCAATGTATTGCCTACAATAGATTTTGGTTGGGTGCGCCTCCAGTTCAATGAAATAGACATGATTTCAGGCATGGAAGTGTGTATGTACTCCTGTGGATGGACAGCAGAAAAAAAGTACTGTAGCTACCTAAGAAAGACCCACGAAAATGAGAAAATCAATATTAGAATGAATGTATGTTTTATTTGCAATATTTTTGTTACCTTACCTTACCAGCAGACAACCCTCTTTAACTTTACAAAGGGGGGACTAAAGCCGCTAGGCCTATACGCTCTTGTCCACTGACTTCCAGTGGAAAAAATTTTGCTTTCAAGCAAAAATACTTAATGTTGCTTGTTCTAGACTTTTAAATTGAAGTATGCTGTTCTTTGCTGGGCTTGCGATGGGCTATTTTTTTTTAATCTGTTTATTGTACCTTACAAGAAATATGAATATGTCAAAATTGGCATTTTTGCTTTTTTAATTATCATATTGGATAAATCTGGCAAGCCAATCTCTTATAAAATGAGTTGCTAGTTGTACTAATAGTGTATGCATGCTAAACCTCCTTAACACAATTGTCCACAAGACATAGCACCAAATATACGCTGTCATTTTTTTCAAGCACAAATGTGTTTTACTGTTTTGTAGTATTTGCTTTTTCTCACAGGTAAAATTAAATGTGAATAGGGAGACAAAGCTCACTCACAAGGGGATTTTTATTTTCTTATTCAATTTGATTTCTGTTCTGATACTCCATGTGAACTGTAGTGTGTCTCCTTTGGGTCTAGACCATATCTGGATATATTTGGATACAAAATAATAGCTTTGAAGAGGACCTAACCTTCTCTCCATTATTAACTCGGTCTCCAGTGCCCACAGTTCAATTCCAGGCAGATTTGTTCTTATCTCTTATGTGTTGTAGTTGAATGTTGTTGTAATAAAACAGCCAAATTGATACATTGATTATGCAGTATCAAGTGTTGGGAAGTGTGAATGCAAACTATGTGGACGCTTCACATTTTCTTCATCCCCATTGGCAATGCTGCTGATATATCATCAACAATGGCTGCGTTTACACGGCTGGCCCCATTAGAGATTCAACTTTTGAAGGAGTCAACGAAAGGGCAGTCACACTTGAATAAGTCTATACCCTGCGTATTTGTGTGTGTCCAGGCAGCATGGGGCTTGGTTTGTCTGCTAGTTAGTTGAGGTTAATGGGATCAGCTGGCTTAGGGAGGCATCTTCTCAAGTGTTGATAATCTCTCTGTCCACATGGAGAGGATGCCCTCGCTCTGTGACACACACATCTCGCAGCAGCACTTAAGAGAAAAATAACTCAAACAGCCTGATTTAAATAACGAGGTAAATACAGTGACGTCTAGTTCAAGACTTTATTTGCTTTGTGATAAAAGCATATAGACGAGATAGAATCATCAAAAACAAAAGAAAGGAAAACAAATTACTCAGTAGAGCAGGTTATATTTAAAGAAACAAATCAAAGGGTCATCTTGCCTCCAAATAAACAAGCAATCAAGGATTAACGAAGCAAGGACAAACATGCAGTCATGTGCTTTTCGGGGTTTTATTGCTTAATTGCTCCAAGATACAAAGAGATAATCGTGGATCTTGTGTCTAATTAGCATCTTATGTATATTTCTCACTTACTTTTCATCTGCTGCTCACTAAAAAGCACAGAACATTTTCGTCCCGGGGTAGCATTGACAGAGTTTAGCAAAGGTAGTGTCCTTCAATGCCAAAGAATAACCCCAATTTGACTCTGGCAGCCAACACTGTGGGAAAAGTTGGATAAAAGGAAATACCACAAAACACTGTACAAAGGCAGGTTCAGTTCAGTTTCAATGTACTCCACTTCAATCCAAACCTTATCGTCCCACGAGGGAAGTTTGGTTTGTTGAATTATGTGTTAGACTTGTACAGTAGTAGACACTTTACAACACAGCGGATTGATACTTTAAAGTGGCCTCTTTCATAGTCTGATCAAATAAGGAAAAAAGAATAATTTTTAAAATTAGTTTTGCTTAAATTGACTACATTTCAGTTGTGATTTTTAGGTTTTCTTTGGCAGTCTGATCTCTCCAAAAAGGGTTCAATTCTTGTGTGTTTCACAAATAAAGTTAAAGTAGCTATTTTCCCCACTGAGAAAGGGATTGAGAAATAGTGGAAGAAATGGTAAGCCAAAATGACGGGGTACCAGGCATGGACACCTCCATAGCTGTCTCACTTAAATCTGCCTTCAAGGTCGCCTCAAGCTCTAGCAGGGGGAAATGCAACTTGACGTGCATTGAGGTACTTTTCACCGGAAATAATAACAAACTTGGCCATATAATAGAAATACTTTTCTGATGTCTGGCTGGTGTTTTATTTTAGAAGCACCACAGTATAAAGGTATTTTCCCTTCCTGCTTTATTGGATCCTGCACAATAGAGAACAAACAGGAGAAATAAGAAAAGTGACTGATACATCTGTTATGAACCTCCAGGGCATCTTGGAGTTAACAATACACAATTAGCAAAAAGAAGTTGTGTATTTATTTTTTTATTTAAGTATCCATATTTAACATGGAATATTGCATGATAAACTGCATGTCGCATGCTGCCAGTCAGTTTGCTCTTTATCCCAAACATGTTGTATTTCTGCAGCTTCATTACCACTAGTCAAGTTTGCTTTCCCCACATAATCTAGTTTTCGATTCTGAAAATGTTTTTTTTCTACACAAATCCAAGCCACTTTTCATTATCTTAAACAATGTATGACAGTTTTACCACAATTTTTCAAGTTAAGCAGGAGGTATGTCCTGGCCTTCATCAACCCCTGATATCCTGTTGGGGGCAGAGAAATGGGAATGCAACAGGGAGAACAAATGCCTTATGTTTATGTACAGTAAAGTGCTAGAAAATGTTATCGGCCTACTTCAAGACAATACAATATAAGCAGCATTACTACATTATCTTTCTTGGGACTGCTATACTTCCCAATCTTGGAATTTAATGATTAATGTTGGAAATTGAAATGATTATGCAGTTCATATAACAGTGATGAGTTATTGCTTGGCATCAAGTGTTAAAAATTCAAGCCACTTTGTTGCCCATTTGTTTGCAACTTTAGTTTGATAAGCTCTTGAAATGTTCAAATTGAAGTGCTGCTTTAATGCTGCTTTAATTTTAAGCTGTGTATCTCATTTGAAAGAAGGCACAGGTTCCGGGTTGGCTTTCGGCTTTGCTGAAGGACATTCGTTTTATGGGCTGTGCCCTGAGAAAAGTCCAGGCCCTGAATTGGAATGAACAAAGCGTTATGTAACACATACAGGTGTCGTATTGTCCTACAAAGATTGGCAGTGCTTGATTCAATGACATCCAGACTATTTGTTTTTCATTTGAGAAATAAACATTGTATGTGCTGCCTAAACTATCAACAGAAATACTTCCAGCTACAGCTTTAGCTTGTTCTTAATATACTGCAGACAGGTCTTGTTATTGGGCGATACTCATTCTGTAAATATGCATATTTTATTTTAATTCTGGAGGGAAGAAGGGACGGTTGGACATTCATATGATGGGTAGAATGGCTTTTGGGAGTTTTGTGAAGGAAAACATTTTGGGTGCAAGAAAGAAGAGTGAATTGTCTCACTGTGACTGACATTGCAGTGTGGTTACCAAGCAGCGTCACATACAAAAAACAACATACCTCAGAGATTAACATACAACAGTGTTTAAGCCTGTTTCAAATCTACATTTTCCAAATGGTGTTGGCCTTGTTAAAGTGCCAAAATAGAATACCAAGAGCTTTAGTCAAGTCAACATGATTAACAAATAAAAGTATATATTTACATTTACATTTAACTCCATTTACATAGATTCAACAAAATAGACAGATGTACTTTATTGATCCCAAAAAACTGCCAGAAAATAATGTAAAAACAATATTGCCCCATTTCTGATTTTCACACTCGGGGATCAAAGAATTTTAGCAACATGTAAATATGTATTTCCTTTAGTTTTAATTCCCAATTGTTAATGAATGCTATATATTTGTTCATGATTAAGTATTCACAGCTTGTGTTTAGTGTTCATGTTGTAAGGTGAAAGTTGTTTTCACTCTCTCTGCTTGTAATGCTCTGTTTTTAAGGACTAAACTCTATACTCTCACTTTGGCGGTCTAATCTGTTCTCCCTGATGTCCACATGGTTACCTTGACTCTCTTTCCAGCTGAAGCCACCACACCCTTCCCTACAGGTGCTTATGTAACTAGCAGGCCAACCCTGCAGCACCCCCTCACTTTTACTGCTGTAGTGTGGCACACTGTCACATGGTTGGTATTGTTATTTGTGCAGATGGATTGCCGTCCGTTTACCTGCTTTCCCCAATTTAATCAGCTTCCAAACAATATGATTTAATCCAATTTCAGTGGAGCTATTATATTTCAGGCTTTGTCATTATAGTGAGCCTCGGTTAAGTTCATTACCGTCCCAAATCTCTAAGGAATGACATTTTGTGGCAGCTAAGCGGTTGATTAGACAATAACATTATACAAGTGAAACCATGGGTGATTTTTATTTAAATGCTGATTAGTATAATCCTGAAGCTGTGCTCATGTTCTCTTTATTTTGTTTGTTTCCATAGTGTGGTCTGGTAATGTGGCCATTTCAAGCAGTCAACCAGTGCTTTTCAAAGTTCTCTTTATTTGGCACGCTTTAGACTGTGAGCCCCACATCGATCCTCCACGGGGACAGGAGGCTAATGCTGAAGGGATTTTCCCTAACTCTCAGGATATCAGATACTCCTCAGCCTCTTAAGCGGCCCATGACTCTAACCTGCAATAACCTGCAGATGTAAAGATTCACCCTGTCCACAACAAGTTAAGACGTCTTTTCAGAAGGCAGTTTTACTCTAAAAGGCAATTCTCTCAATGAGCTCTCTCTGTAAGTGATGTGGTTTTTCATGGTTAGGAGGAAACTGATTCTTTTCATTTCTGTATTTGTGTTTTGACTGTGCTCATCTGTGTGTTTGATGTGGGTGAGGCTGCCAGCTAAAGTTGTGGATCAATGAAAGCTTAACAACAGACAGCTGTTGGGTTGTTTGCATAAGTTGCCAGGGAGACAACACTGTGAATCAAAAGTTATCAAACCACACCCGCACTGTCCTGATAGGCACTTGCTATTAATCTTTTTTTCCCTATAACTTTGATCGATGCTTATTAAGTCTCAAATATTTAATACCTTTGTTATTTCCTAGTTGCTTTCCATCTGACAGTGAATCCTCTTCTCTTTGCTTTGTTTTACAGTTACTGGGAGCCGCATTCTTGGGCATAGGCCTGTGGGCATGGGCGGAGAAGGTAAGTATAAACACATGCACATAAACACGCACTGTTGAAGTATAACACGGTTGCCTCAGCAGCATAGCTAAAATTCTTTATCATATTCCAGTGGGAATAAACTGGATGTACAATTTGCAGACTAGGGCTTAGATGAAAACAGGGCTTTCGAGAGAAGTGGTGTGGAAAATAAAAGGTGCTATTCCTGTAACACTTTGAAGCACTTTAAAGCAAATTGCCCAATAATGTTTCCGGTATACATGTCATGGCTGTCTAAGGAAATGAGTCATGTTTCTTCAGCATAAGTGTGATTTGTAACTGTTAAAGTTTTGCTGAGCCAATATGTTGTTTTCTTCTTTTTATAGTTGTTGAGTTTAACAAAAGCAACTAATAGGCATAGCTAGAAAAAAATGAGCCATAGGGCTAAAACTGCAAAGTCATTAGACTCAAAGCCCCTTGGGATTCAATGCCTTTGCCTGTCACAGAATAGATGCTTTAAATTTTCATGAAACAGTTATTTGTTTATCTTCCACAATGCACCAACTACAAAAGTCAGGATCTGCCATTAATCTCTCATGTGCAGTGGATCGTGGCCACATTTAAAACTCTCTCCAATCGAGTTAACAGTCAATTTGTTCATTAATTAGCTAGAAATTGTACCAGTCTGTTCAGTAAATGCTGCACCAGCGTGGAAGCATGTACTGATTAGTAACGTCTGGTCGTGAACTCTGTGCAAATAGGCCTGCACCGGAGTACCTTGGTGGAGCACCGTGAATAATTTAAAGGTATTAGGCCGAATGATGAATAGTGGGTACTGGAAAGGCATAATGGTGAGTTTGGGTCTCAGTGACTAAGATGATTAGTTTATGGCCTGCTGCTTTCAGCCAGACTACATTGTTTCTGGGCTTCATGCTTAAATTCAAATGAAGGCACTTTATTCTGCACGAGTGCCATAAAAACACAAGAATGTAGTTATGCCTTACTACTATAGTTCTCCCCTAGCTCAGCTCAGTGCAGTGGGAGCTTAACTTGAGCAGTATGAGATTTCAGCTTCTCTGGCTTTAGCTGCAAGTGTTTGACATGTGCACTATATGTGACAAGGAAACAGGGCGTTAGAACTGAAAGCAGGCGCCCACGTATCCAGATGATAACCTCGGTGGAGTCTCTTTCAAGATGGCTGACACATATATAGAAAGAGGTGGGAAGAGATAATGCTTTTACTAGGACACAGATTGTGTTTGAACACGTTTTTACTCCCAAGCTGCAGCTCCATCTTATGTTATATCCTGTGACATTTACTCATCTCACAGTGAGCCCCATCTTTGGCATCAGGGTGCCATTTCTGTTTAAGAAATGTGTCTCTGCGAGGTATGATGCAGAGCAAAGACTGACAGGAAAACACGTCGGGCACATCGTGGCCTCGAGGCTGTGGGGGCAGGATATGCAGGGAGGAAGGACAGATGTCTGTTTGTGAATGTTTGCTCTGGACTGTGCCTCTTTTGAGGAAACTTGTTTTATGGGTTCAACAGAGATCTGCAAGAGAGCAAAATTGTGCTTTTAGATGAATGAATCAAAGAGACCTCTGAGGGTCTGTTATTGTATTAACAAAGGAACACTCTTTGTAGATCAAATAACGGCATTGCCTTTATCTGAATCTCTAAATAGGGCAACCCCAGCTGGTCTCTTGGCTGTGTCTTTAGTTAAATTCTTTCTACTTCTGTTTGATATCATAATCTCTTTTCAAGGTTAACTATGTGCTTTTGTCAAGGGGAGGAATCTTTCCGAGATCTTGTAATAGAGATAGTAAGATCGGATTTTTGAAGTGAAAATTTAACCACTCACTTTTTTCTCTTTTCCTTCCCCTCAGGGCGTCTTGGCCAATTTGTCATCCATCACAGACCTAGGGGGCTTTGACCCCGTGTGGCTCTTCATTGTCGTCGGAGGGGTCATGTTCATCTTGGGCTTTGCCGGCTGTATCGGAGCACTCAGAGAGAACACCTCCCTGCTCAAATTTGTAAGCCAGCTACAGACTTTCTGTGCACACCATTTCAACCACTTCACACCCGCTTAATTCAGCAGTTCACACCAGAGCGGAGGCTGTCACTGCAGCAGGTGTCACTTTGACTCACCCGAGCTGAATGCTATGGGTGGCTGCATGGCACAAATATGTGTTATCTTATCACATAACCAAGTCCTGTTCCATCAGGAAGTAATGATCCGAGCTTCATAAGCCACCAAAACATTTTCTTTGTGTCAGGTAATGTTTCCGTCACCATCACTTTTGTGTGGTCTTGTTTTTTTCCCCTGGAAAAAATAAAAGAATTATTTATTCAGGCACATAGCCATGACAACACCATTTGGGGTTGATTTGGGTTCAGCTGTATTGATAACTACATGTGAGTGACAGAGACAAACTCGCCTTGTTGCTGGCTGCGATTCTGAGTAGCTATTAACTCCAGCCGATGTCCATTAGCAGCAGTAAGTCAGGCGTCAGAGCGAGGAGCTAATGTGGCTTTTGTGCATTTATCATTAGCCCTGTCTCCTCCTGCATTTACTGTAAAGGGATGATATAACAGCACCTCTGGGACTGCGGTCTTTTGTTGCCACACTCTCACTCAGCAAATCAGCACAAGCCCTACAACCCATCCTGCAAAGGGACATTACATCAGAGCTTTTGTCCTTTTAATTATTTTACAAGAGATGCTGGAATTAATGCTTGTATTTGTTGTTTTGATCCTTTAGAAAACAGTATTCCCTCCACCACACCCAGATTAAAGTGACTGATTCTTTGCTTCTTTATTTTCTGCTTGTGTGTTTCATGTTTGTTTGCGTCAGTTTTCTGTGTTCCTGGGTTTGATCTTCTTCTTGGAGCTGACTGCGGGGATCCTTGCCTTCGTCTTCAAAGACTGGATCAAAGACCAGCTCAACTTTTTCATCAACAATAATGTCAAGGCCTACCGCGATGACATCGACTTGCAGAATCTCATTGACTTCGCCCAGGAATATGTGAGTCTTAACCAACTGACTGAAGCTCATGTGTAACTAACTGAGAAAATCCAACCTCCTGATAACAGCTCATATTTCTTAACTGGAAAATGTCACTCCCTTCTTTCGAAAAAATAGTTGTGTATGAGTTTATGTGCTGGTCATGAATCAGTTCTGGACAGAAAGGAGACTCAGTCAGCCACTGCAATTGTGGAGTAAATCTCATGATAAATGTGATTGTATTTCCCTCTAATGATTATCCAATTATATGAATGAGACAGTTTAGATAATTGGCTCCCCTGTGTAAACACTGAGCTCTGTCGCGACGTACTGTAAAGGCGATTAGATCCTCTGTTGTCTCGCTATTTGTGTCTCACTATCAGCAGTCGCTACCCGCCACAGTAAGCTGGCTACCCACCCAAGCTGACCTGAGCCAGACTCTAAAGAGCTGTTTCGAGACCAGATCAGAGGAAATAAATCTGTCCGTTAACCGGAGTTGGCTGCCTAATCTCTGCCTGTTGTTGCTCCTCTCAGTGGTCATGCTGTGGTGCTCACGGGCCCGACGACTGGAACCTGAACATCTACTTCAACTGCACGGAGCTGAACCCCAGTAGGGAGCGCTGTGGAGTGCCCTTCTCCTGCTGTGTCAAAGACCCTGCAGTGAGTCATTCAACCGTAACAATGCATCATATATTGTGCATAATTATACTTCATAATGTATCTGCAACTATCGTAACAATTGCTGAATTTTTTCAAGATTTGGCTCTTTGCTTTGTGATATAGTATATTGAATCTCTTGGTTTGGAAATTGGCAGTGAGTTACAAACCAGTTACCAGTTACAAAAAGTTGTTCCTACAATACAAAAGTGTGAAAAAACGAGTCAAAAATACATAATTATATTTCATAGAGTTACTTATTTGGCCAAATCTGTCCTGATCAAAATTACGCAATTTCTTCTTTTTTTTTTTACCCTATATATGCCAGTAACAAACACTGTTGTGTTTCATAAAAGAGCTGCAATGACCCTGCCCCACCGGATAAATCTGTTGGAAAATAGTAAAAATATGAACTGCAACACTTTTACTAGGATCTGAAACTGAGATATTTGTGTTGTTCTTACAGGAGGATGTCATCAACACGCAGTGTGGTTATGATGTTCGGCTTCAAGGGGTTTGTAGTCTTTATCACTCTCATTTCAAGTTGCACTTACTTTTTTGAAAATATTGGATTTTTTTTTATATATCCAGCTAATTGAAAGTGTTTTATAAAATGATGTTCTTGTCAAGGGTACAGTCTATGGCTGTCATGGAGCATGACTGGCGGGCAGTGTCAGCCATTCTGGTTAAAATATGTCGGTGAAGCTGAATTACGTCTGAGGAAAAAGCTGATTGACAAGCTACAAACCTGTTTGTTGGAAACAATAGATGCATTTATGGTGAATAAGCAATCAGGATAGATTGCTTGTCTTAGACCACAGTAAAACTTATTTAATGGTTCAGATAATATTGACTGAAACCTGATTTTGATAACAAAAATGTAGAATGCTGCCTTTTCTTAAGACAAAAATTTGTATGTAGCTCTAGTCGGCCCTGTAGCAGATACAGAGAATATATAGGGTTAAGTCACACACAGCCTCATCCTCGTGCTGCTTGCCTTAATAACAGATTGTTCTTCTAACAGGGATAATTAGGCTCCAGTTATAGCCTAGAGAGCAGCCTTACTACACTCTGTAATTGGCGACTCAGTGGGTTATGCCAGTCCATTCCCTTTTCCTCTGTGTGTGGGTGTGGTGGTTACAACTCACTGCACTGCAGTCAGAAAGATTGCTGTTGCTAGGCGCATTGCAATACAGTGAACCACCTGCCACTGAGTTGGTATGAATTAATTTCCTCTGTGTGCTCTTCTGCTAACGCCCTGGCCATTGACATTTTGCTGAAACTATCAGTGATGTGCAATAAGTTCCTGTGCAGCCTGTTTATGCAGTGCGGGCTGGGGAAGTGGAAAAGCAGCACAAAAAAAGGCAGAAGGCTGAAATAGCTTCAGAGGAAGTTCACAGCCAGAACAACATAGAGTTTCCTGCTTTTTTATTGGCTGCCAAGAGCATCCTGTTACCTCCCATTGGTTGAAAGCTAGCTTTCAGGTTTTGCAAGAGAACAAAGGCGTTTGCCTGGTTGACTTGTCCTGAAGACAACAAAGAGAGCATTGTATAGGGTCCTGTACACGCCCATCTTTGCTCCCCATTTTAGTGTCTCTGCCGCTCTAAATTACACCTTTTTATTTCAATCTCTGAATAGAGCGTGTACATCATCATGCGAATCTGACAACACAAACAGCCATCTGTCCGGTAACAGGAAACAGCCTCTGCCTGTTTGTTGAGCCCTGTCAGTGTCCTATGAGAAGCTGAATACACTGCCTTGATATTCTCCCTTATGTCCAGACACTGACACGTTGTAATCTCAGAGTGACTCAGCTATCACTCTCTCCTCATGCCCTCCTCAGCGGGGAAGGAGTCAGCGGGCAAAATGCTATCTGTGTTGTTTGTTTTGTTCAGCATTAGTCATAGGTCAGAGTTTGTTTCAATCATGCTAAAGGCCACAGTCCTCCCTCAGAACTGATAATTTTTTAATGTGAATTTAAGTGACATTTAATTAATTCTTGATTTAATTTTTACTTCTGATGTGTTTTTTTTATTTTATAAAGGACCTGGAGCGGCAGAAATATATTTATACCAAGGGGTGTGTGGGACAGTTTGAGAAGTGGCTTCAGGACAACCTGATTATTGTAGCTGGAATCTTTGTTGGTATTGCACTTTTACAGGTAAGAAGTCTTGTTTCTGTAAGATTTGTCTTACACACATTTATACAAGAAAAAAAAAAATGTGTTTACCTAAAACTAACAATATGTCTGGTGTCTGACTTTGTATCTTCACTGCCATCTAGTGGTGACATTGGGTAACACCAAGTAAACCTCTGCAGTACAGCAGTCTGCTCTTTTTCTCTCTCTGTGTAGCAAACTTTGCTTTGGTTTCTCTTTCTGTAAACAGCATTTGACCTAATTTCATGTGTGTCCCTCTTAAGATTTTTGGTATCTGCCTTGCTCAAAACCTGGTGAGTGACGTCAAAGCTGTCAAAGCCAACTGGTGACATGAGAGGTGAGGGAGCCCCGCCCCTGAGCCAGGTCAACCCAGCACACAAAGAGTTCCTTCCAGCTGAGGACAGCGAGCCGAGAACTTTCAACTCTGCCAACTTTGCCATTGAGCTAAGCAGCACATACGCACTCTCACACTCGTGCAGACACAAAGAGTTTACTTCAGTTTTTTCAGTGGCACTTGAATTGGGAGAAGAGTATCTCACTCAAACCAAACTGTTAACCCTTTGTTTACCAATCTGCTGGGATTTTAACCCAAATATACAAAGGACAGTCCTGCCTACTTCATAGTTAGATTCTTTGTTTTCTGTTTCCTCTGATCTTGTACTTTGGACAGGTGTATTTATGGGGCACAGTTGCACAAGGACTCTGGGAGATTGGAAGCCATGGATGAAACAAACAAGCGAAAAAAAAAAAAAGCAGAGGAAAAAGAGACAATGAGTTTCCTTTTTTATGTCAAGCATTACATTGTCGCACAGCCTCTGTCCACTCGGTAAGGGGAGGACCACCTCCTCCCACAAACAGCCTGTTTTTAACTACCACTTCCTGCTGTAGGGAATGGTGGCTGGCTGACAGGGCTGGCCTGCAAACATATGGATTCTTCTCTGTGTCACTTAATTCTTCATCAGGACCTTTTATGACCACTTAAAAGACTCTGGACTCTGAACACTGGCTGGTCAAGTCTACAACTTTAAATCATTTCTGGTGATTTTCAATTCTAACTCAAAATGTAAAAGAAGTGCCATTTATTTCCAGTTATATTTTTGTCTCCTTCCTGTGGAATTTCTGCACCCCACCCCACTATACCTCAGGGCCTCGCCGAAAATGTATGCTTTCCTGCCTCTGGATAAGAGCATATCTTTTTTTTCCATCCATGTCGCTGAATTTAGAGTAACTTAATGCAGAAAACACTGACAGTTCCTCGAAAGTCCCCCGTTTGCCCTGCAGTGATTATATTTTCATTTTTATTTAGTGAAGGATGTTGTATTGTGTTCTAAGAAATGGCCTGGTGTGGTAAGGATTGTAGGAGTACGGTATACAGGGAAAAGGGTTTATTGATTGCTCAGATTGTTGTTTATCTCTTAGCATCCCTCAGGCACATGGGATTGCTGGTTTGGGGCCTTTTACTTGACTTGTATTACCACATTTGTCTTATATTTTGTCCTCTGCATATTGAAATAAGAATTTGAATATGTTTGTTTAAATATGTCCTCTATCCATCCTTTATTTTCTATTCTTTCATAGACACAGATTTTTATCTGGGTTCATTGTTTGACTTCAGCAGGCACCTGTTTTACCTCGCCCCCATCAGCCAACGGCGAAAGAGCTTGTTATTGCTGATACCGTTATCAGCCCTAATGAAGACCAAATAATATCAGCTGGCTGAAGCTAACTGCCAAGGTTTTGTCTGACTACAATTCTGATTTGTATTTAGGAATGCCAGGAATAACAAATAGCATTTCTAACTAGCCAAAATGTGAATTCATTGTCCCTTTTTATGTGGGAAGAGCCAGTTGAAATGAGAAGTCATACAAAAATTAAAAATGTCACAGTATCTCTTTTATCTTTAATTCAATGTCTTGTCTTTTGTTTGGACTGGTTTTTAAATAGAGTAGGAAAAACATTGATATTAGCAATATAACATGAATGCTGCTTTAATGATGACTAGATTGATAAGTAGTACAATAACCAAGCTAACAACAAACTCAGATGATGGCATTCGAACAATTTGCCATCTTGTTATTTTTTCCAGGCTGAGGAAATATTCGGATCATTTGTTCTTTCTCAAGTTTACACTTTGTACTCATCTTATGTCGCCCTTTGTTGTTCATTATGTAAAAAACTTGGATCACATCATCAACTCGCCCTCACAGCTTTTCATCTTCGTCCACGATCCTCACAGAATGTAGTTCCTGATTTGACTGGGTTCACTTGACACTTTTGCATATTTCTGTCAGCATTTAACCACTATGCTTGCTTGTGGTTGTAGCAGCACAGGCATGTTTGGGTGGGGTTTGCTGGACCACACACAGCCTCATATACAGACACACACCCTGCTTTGAATTGCAATGCACATAAGTTGAAAGATGAGTAGCATTAATATTCTGTCAACATTACAGCGAACCCTTTCCTGCTTCACTGAGAATGTCTGCAGAATATATAGGAGCTTGTTCGGTACCAGCACCTTATGATCGCCTGCTGTGCTTACATGTCGTATGTTGTTTCGCCCACTCACTTCTCTTCAAAACACTACCTGATCCGACTCCACCTGTTCCTGAGCCTGTCATTTTGATGTATTTTTAAACGCAAGCCTCCTTTGAAAAAAGGGCAACACAAGACAAAACAACAGTGATTTGCATTGAGGTGTCGCGAATGTGCAGGTAGAATAGATCCACTGGAGCACAATGCATCTGTAACCAGAGTGACTGAAGTGAATCTTAATGACTTTGCTCAGTTGAAAATGGATGTTTCCATAGCAGAGGCTCATTCATTTCAGCGCTTTAGGTGTAATCAGTGAGAGCGAGCCGCTAGCGGTCTGAAAGAACAGACGTTTTCCCCTTTAAGATCAAATGTAGAAACATTTACAGGATAAAACACAACTTGCACTCCAAAGTTGCCGTGTTTGACTGATGTATGACACGATTTCTCGCGTTTATTCTGTGTGGGCTTTTTGATTTCACTACCAGTTATGAATCAATCTGTTCCTGTCGAGTTTAGTAGATCAGGACGAAATCAGTGTTTATTTTCCCTCCACCTTTTCTCAGTTAAACCTTTTGAAGTGGGTTGAAACAGATAATGTGTGATTAATTAGTTCAACAAATCTTTGAAGTTTTTTCGTTTTTTTCCTTAAATCACCCCTAATTGGAAGTGTTTGCTCAGGGTCTCAGACACCCCTTCCACTCATAAAAGGCCCCTCTGCCTGTGCATGCCAGAAGATTCTGTGTTGTACATGATAAAATGGTAGGCTGCTGCCTTTTGAGTGATGCTAAGGATCTGGCTGAAGGCAGATGGAGGCCACGGGTGTCAGTTCTGCTGCAGTACAGAGCTGCAGCTCTTAAACAAAAAACACTCCCGCTCTCTCTCTCTCTCTCTCTCTCTCTCCCCCCCTCTCCCTCTCTCTCTCTCTCTCTCTGCAGCCTCCACCGTGTCTGGATGGATATGCCAATAATCAGACAGTCACCTTGGTAATAAGGACAATAATGCCATAATAATCGGTTGTAGCAGTGTGGCTTTAATATGCACACTCTACAAAGGTGACTTTCTGGAGTATGTTTGTTTTAACAGCTTTGGGTATTTCTGGTTTTGTATTCCTTTAATGTAGGGGAAAGGGGGAGGGAGAAAACAATGCTAATTATGCTTTGTCCTTTATCATAATGGCCTTGCATTATGAAACGCCCTCTTAATTTCTCTGCTTTCCCTGTGGGCAGTTAAATCATTCCCGAGGAGGAGCCTTATGCATACCATGAATGTAAAAGTCTGTATCAGCATGGACCTACTGCTCCACGCTTGGTGAGAAATTCTTATGCAGCGCAATGCACAAGACAAGTGAAGCTTAGGAATGTGAAATATAAAAGGGTTCGCTTGAGTGATGTCTAAGATGTTATTCTAGTTTTTACATTTTTTTCTTCTTTTTTTGTTTTAGTGAGCATGAAAGCAGGTGAGCATTCCATTTCTTATGTTTGCAGGCATGTGTGTTGACCTTATATGCAATCACAGAGCATTTAAATAATCCGAAACAACCAGTTAAGCAATGTTTTGGTTCTCAAGCTCTCTTAAGTAGCTGTGGATAATTTCTGAATATCAGTAAAATCATCACTTTTGCCGAGGTTTTGATAATTCTTCATTGATATAAAGCTTATTTTGCTACATATGCATTAATGAATGAATTGAGTGAGCTTTTTCAAATGTCCTTTATGCATATCGAGTGACACTGATTATCTACCCCGTGAAGTCTGCTAATGTTTTGAGGCATTTTCTGTTAATGATTTCTGAGAAAAGTGAGCAGCACATCAGCCGTCAAGTCTTACCTCATCGTGTGCAGACCTGGTCTCGTCAGAGCCCGGCATAATTGCCTTGTTTGTGAGCGTATTAACAGCAATCTAGCAGTACAGACATTTCCATACCAGGTCATGACATTTGATCAAGACACGAGCGTGATCTGACTGGAACCAAACAGCATTTCGAATTGAAGATGCCTCTTACAGTTGAAGAACACAGATACCATGGTTAATTATCATTTAGTCACACAGAAACCACTATGAATCTTTGTCCAGCCGGAGCAACTTTCTCAGCTTTGCAATGTCCTTTCAGTTTGTAGCTCCAGTTTTAAGTTGCCTCTTGGTTGCAGCAGAATACAAACAAACCATGTTCTGGATCCATCCTCTCAGTTCAGACCTGTCCACTCGGATCGGTAGCCTTGTAAAGAAATGTATATTAAAACTGTGGGACATGGTCTGTTACACTGTACATTGTGTTAAAATATGCCTCTTTCATATATTAAAGGATTTATCAAAACAGTGAGTTTTGTCTCGTTGTCGTCTCTTTTTTTCAGAACCTCATGGGCAGTAAGTGTTGTATTTTAGAGCTGCACATCTAATTTAAATAAATGTATGGACCTGTCCAATCTAAATCACAGGACTTGTTATATTTGTGAAGGGCAAAATGTATCAAAATGCCATTCTGACACATTTTGGTGCTGCAAATAATTTCTGATCTACAGAGTTTAGAATAAAGAACTTGTCGTTTATCACATTGCTATTAGATCAATTTGGTTTTTTTGTTTTTTTCAAATCATACAGCCCCACTGTATTCCCAGGTTCAATACAATTGTACTTACTTTTTTCACCATGTTGCACATTTGCTACAATAAAATGCCACTTCACCCCATCCTGACCCTGTCCACACACACTCACGCACAATATCCTTTTTAAGGAGATCACAATGACTTCCATTTATTTTGGATAGCCTGACCCTTTACCTAACCAACTCATGTCCAACCCTAACCTCAACCTTACCAAGTATAAACTTTACTCCTAACTTTAATACTCCAGAAATTGCATTTTGCCATATTTAGACTGTTTTGTTGTGCCTATGAGTATGTGGGGTCCAAACAAGGTCAGTTTTTATACAGATAAAGGTCCTCAGAAAGTAACAGAAACGTGTAACCACACACATATGTATATACACGCTAATGCATACAAATATTTAATTGTTACTGTTGAGTACAATAAAGCTCAGTTTTCTAGTTAACAGGCCCTGCTTCATCACCCTCTCCTCTTCCACTCCACTACTCAATTTCCTGTATTTGACAGCTGTACTGACTGATTCATATTGTACATATGACCTGTGTCCAAAATACAATTTTGCCAGTTATTCATGGGTTTTGTTACCCTGCAGTGTTGTGACTTTAATGGAGTCTCTGAATGCTTCTGTCAACACAAAACTCTGACAAAAGGGGTCAAGCAACTAAAAAAACAACTCTGTAAAAATGAAGAATGGATGCTCTCCGAAAGGTTCCCTTTACACATGAGTGTTGTTCAGGCTGTCTGTGATGAGCAAAGCTTTAATTTCCCATTATGATGGATGAGTCAGCCAATAGAGGGAGACAAATAGTGACTGTGAGCAACTCAGGCGCTGACACACTTCTGCTGTGACTTCATCTTTTAATCCGGTAAGGCAGCAAAAAATGCAATGCAGAAACTGCTAAGAGAAAAAAAGAGAGTGAGAGAGCGAAATGGAAATTAGTGTGTGTATTATATTGGCTTGAGGAGAGCAGCTAGAAGCTATACAAACCCTTTCAGTTACTTGCTATTACAGCTCTGCCTTGATGTTGAGATCAAAGTCAGTAACTCCTCAACGAAATTAAACCGTGAACTTCACAGACTATTGACAAAGTCTTTTTACAGTGCGGCTCAAAGACAAAACCCCAGCAGGTTGCACAAGCTGAAGCTCTTTCCCGGACAATGAACAAATAACTTAATGGACACAAGCTCCAGTGCTCTTGCCTTTATGTTACAATTTCTGGCCCCAGGAAACAGCAGGGAATGATCATTTTGTAAACCTAGCCATCCTTGAAAATTCATAAATTTAGTGTCGCACCTGTTTACATAAAGCATGCAGCTTCAGGGCCACAAGGACAGCTACTGCAGCTGAGATTCCTCCTTTCTGATTTGATTTAGAGCAGCTGCTACCATGAGCATTATCTGTCCAATAAATATGACTGGCCTTGTGTTGTTATCTGCACAGGAAACATCATGTACAGTAGGCAGTGGCAATCAGCTTCCATACATCCGCACAGCTGTCCATAACTCAGAGAAGAGGCTATGTAATGTTATTTAAAGGATGCAGCCCAGTGATATCACTGATGCATTCCCTTTAGAAGTGAAGTTAAAAAATACAATCCCCAGATCTGCAATGCCACCCCGGCTTCATGTCTTCACTGAACGAAGCATGCTAATGGTAACCTGACTTTACACACAGTTTTACACCTTGTTATTTCCATGTAGTTTATTTTATAGTTGGTTGTAGCTCAGTGAAGTCATGGCAGGCCTGAATCCATGTGGTGGTTTGCAGATGTGTCAGATTGTGGTGCAGTCGGGGGCAGATTTGTCGTCTCTCTTGGGGATGTAATGATAGATTAATTTCACCGCTTGATAATCTGCTTTGTTTTGCGGTTGACTGAACAAAGAGATGTAGTGTCAACAGCCTTCAGCTTTACAAATAGTGATGTAATGCATTTACACACAAAAACGATCGTGTGGATTAGTGGTTTCCAAAACTTTTTTTTGGTCTAAGGTACCCCAGAGTCAGTTTATTACCAGTGAATGTATATTTAAAATGCATACTGCTACTCATTTTATAGATGGATATTCTCTTAGTCAGACATTTGAACCGTTAAGTTACTACCTTTACCGATTTTTTTTTTCCCAACATTTTTTTTAAACATCACTTTTACCTGCTTGTGAAAACTTCGGTGCTCGCTTGCTAACTATTTTTCACACAGTCTCCACAATCTTTCCATATGCCCCCTGGCAACAGTAGAAGTGGTACCTTGGGGTACAAGCACCCCAGGTTAAGACTCGCTGGTGCAAGTATTTGTAAAATATAATCTTTTCTTTCTTTTTTAAATTGTTCTTTCTAACTTTCTTTCTTATTTTATCAAGAGAATTCAAGAAGTAGCATAAGGGATCAACAATACATGATATTTTATGTTAACACCACTTATAATAAGATGGAGCTGAAATGAACCTTTTTTTTTCACTTGTCTCAATAAAAACATTTATACATACTATGTATTATACTGACACACTAATTAAACAGATACTATAAATATACTTTAGTTATTCTAACATTTAGTCCTAGTAGATATCTATATATATGATGGTAAACTCACCATAGTCCGTAGTGTTATCACAATATTTTCAGGTTGTCAAGCTTCTGACTTCTGTTCCTTTAATGTCAACTAGAAGGCAGTCACCTCCTTCAAGGCTGCTTCTTCTGACCTAAACACGACTCATACACTGTTTGTATGTATGAGATGCTGTTTAACAAGGATTTCTGTCTTCTCTGAGAGTTTAAAATGTGACTGATGTTAAAGCATGAAGCTGTATAGATAGAGGTCACGTACTCTTGCCATACACACTTAAAAACCATGTGACTGCATCTGGCTCATCTCCTCAGGCCACCATCTAGACAAATTTCTATTTTTGTGGCAGAATTGTAAATCACTCCTTTGTTTTTGTGTTGGAGGATGTCACCAATTACAGGCCTTGTGCTGCTGCAACTAAATTAATTCCTAACTAATCTAATATGAATTCATATCAGCAGCACTGAGACTTTAACCTAAAGATCTGGATGAAACCAGAGCTAGCTTTGCACACGGAAAGTAACAGAAGCACAGTTTGTCTTTTTGATCGCTGCTGTTGGT
>JAOWBC010001868.1:8654420-8696595 GCA_028566105.1 Hypoplectrus providencianus | reverse complement strand
CTAACTAAAATGTCTTTACTCAGTGATTCATTTTTTAAATGATTTTCATACTTATCTCACCACAACACAAGAGTCTATTTTTGATTCTTTGTGGAGACACTCAGGGCAAATCATTTGATCATGTTGTTTTTTTGGCATTCTGGCGTCCTCTGTGTTTCTTAAATAAGGATATTCTCTGAGTCAGGGTTGAATCAGTAGGTACGGATCGATACTTTGGATTGACTGACGTGTTGTCTCAGAGTAGCAAGTTATTTTCTCCTATGATCAAAAATGTGCACTTTAGACTTCCATAACTCCAGAACACTAAATGTTTTATGAGTTGTCTTACTGTTGAAACAGTCTGAAAGCAAAAATTCTTGCTTTATATATCATGCTTAGTCCTGAAGTTTCTTTTCTAGTCTTTGCATCTGACTCTGCTGTAATTTGTTGACAGAAACATGTTGATATCCGGACACAGCTGCCCATTACACATTACACAACCAAGTAGAACACACAAAAATAACTTTTGCCCCTTGTTGAATCAAACAACAGACTTTTTGTTTGCCTAACAGACCTCATTTATGGTAAAATTTAAAATCCTAGCAGTCTTATTTTCTTCTAAATCTAGTAAATTCAAAATTTTGAAACGACCTTCAAAATTTTACTGCATCTATTTTATTTGACTGATTTGCGATATTATTATTTTCATGGTCATTAAAAGAACATTAAAATGATCAATGGGTCATTTTTGGGTATTGCACTATAGTCCACATGGCAATTTTGATACATTTTGGATTACTTGTGCAGCTGAAGTGAAAACCAAAAGTTTGAGTTTTCTATAGTTTATACATCTTCGTTTTTTTCAGGTATAACTTGATAAAAATGAGACTGGAAGTTAACTTCTTCTCTCTAGAATACTTTTAATCTTCGATAAACAAACCCAAAGAAGCTGAATCAGACTCTGAGCGAGGCTGAGGGCTATTATTGAAACTGTCAAATGGCAAAGTGCAATCACAACGCCTTTGAATCAGTCAAACACTATATTTTGTCAGCCTAGTGAATGGTTTTGAACACTAGAATTATGCTGCTTAGTTTTTCATTTTTAATCCATTGAGACGGCTCACATGATAGCTTTTAGTTTGATTTTCAAAGTAATCAGTTTGATCTCACTTTGAAAATGCGGGCTATAATTACTTCTTTTGAAGGTGTTGAATGAAATTCTATTTTATGCATTTTTTCATTATTTGTTGCAGCCAGCCTTAAAACATAAACATAATTAAAGTAATCTAAATTGTCACATTTTTTTTAAATGTCAGGGCTGAATGTTATAAAACAGTATTGACAGAATAACAAGGATCAAACTGCCCGTGTTGTGGAAGCAGTACAGAATAGTTTTCAGTGCTCCTCATCAGCACACAATTAGCTGCTCGAGTGGCCCTACAGAAAGGCATCATGTATATGATACTTAAGATGTGTGACATTACGCCCGTACAACCTTTTGCTGCTCAGGTGATTACCTTCAAATGGAGATGTTTATCACTTTAGCACACACAGTCATGAAATGTCCTCAATGTGTTCAGGCCATAAACATGACACATGCAGGGAACATTGTGTCTTCATGAGCTGTTACAGATGATTACCAGGCTCCATTAGTATATATATATTCAAATGGGCTGTTTAATGATTCATAATGACACCTGTAAATACACACAGAGGGGAAATTATGCCTCCCATTAATTTAATACTCCAACACACAGTGAAAAGGTCAGCTATATGACTCACCTGTCAATGCACAAGACTGTAACAATTCCCACTGTGGTAAACTGGTTGCTGACATCCACCACAACTACCGCTTTGCACATAAAGTTCCCGAAGACCCACTGTCTGTCTCTGACCAGCTGGTGTATGTTGAAGGGCATCACCAGCAGGAACAGCATGTCCGCTATAGCCAAGTTCAGCACGTATATGTCTGAGACCATTTTCTTCTTGCATGCTTTCACGGCGTAGATGACCAGTCCGTTGGCTATAACTCCCACTGAGCACAGGATGCCATAGATAGTTGGGAAAATGTGCATGAAAGTGGTGATGTCGATGTGGCTGTAAGACTGAGGAGTTGGTCCCAGACATGACGGGTCAGTCGAGTTTTCTGTTTGGTTGTTTCTGCAAAAAACGTTCGTGTCATTCATCTTCAGGTCCTTCTTAATAATCGCCTCGGTGTGATTGTAATTAAAGCGCGCGCGCACCGGGCGCTCTACCAGGCGGCGACTAGCTCTCCAAAAACTTGGTGCTGCAAACTCGCGCACTCTTCCAGGAGCTCGTGTCCACTCCTCGAGTTCGTCCGCGGGCTTCCTCAACAAGAGATGGTATGATTTAAAGCAGGAACACGTCAAAATTGATCAAGTCTGAGGAAGGATGGTCCGTTGGACATGTTTATCTCTGGAGGCTAAGTATGATATGACCATTTACTGCGCGCATCCTCCGCGCGCTTTAACAAACAGAGTGCGCCTCGGGGGACACTAGTTCCCTCCCTTTAAAGAGAATTCGTGGAAGCATGCAATGAGACAAGCAAATGAAATGAAGGCACTTTAAACTGAGTATAAAAACAAGTATTTACTTGTTCAACACTTCATTTAAATAAAGGAGGGTAAAAAGAAAAAAAAAACTCTTAAATGACTTTGATCTTCATTACTTGGATAAGTGTAAAGGGAGGTTCATCCTGCAAACTGACAAACAGTTATAGAACAATATTTTCTTTTCATCTTAATATTAAGGTAAGATAAAATAACAATGGGTCATAAGGTTCCTACAATCATTGTAAAATATATTTTATGCATTTCAGTGAAAAACCTGCATCTCCTGAGGGCTTTTGAGCACTTTTGTTGAGTTTCAGCAATAAGTAACTGAACTTATTCGGGCTATCAAAAGCAATTAACTGTTTTAATTGTGAATATTCCCTCAGGGCTGCATTGTAACCCTCATTGCAAAGTTGTGATGTTTTTTAGATCATTGTTCCGACATCATTGGGAATCATCATTAAAGGGACACAGTTTGATGAGCTCAGCTATGAGGGCTCTGCTGAGGTTTGACCACAGGTCAGTGGGAGTACATGTGAGCTTTTCAAAGCTGGCCTCAGGTTCTGTTCTTTTCCTATGATGCCTCCATCCTTTTCTCAATTCTGTTTTAAGTACACTATAATATAATTATTTCAACAAAAATCTAAATATTAAACACACTTTGTGACTTTTGGCCGTTCTCGCTGGTCCAGAACGATCAGATCCGCTTCAGTGAACCCATCAAACTCAGCTCTGTCTGTTACTGACAGTAAATGAAAAATCCACCGAGAATAGAATTCACATTATTAATTCATATTTTATCATTTTCATCTCCCTAATTAATCTTCTTTTATAAAGAAATTCCACTATGTCAGAGGTGACAAGTCATCAAGTTTGCATCTATAAAGATTGTATCTTCAAGGTAGAAACATGTCGAGTGGCAAAAGGCTTTTGCAGCACTTCAGCTGGTTTTCACCCAGTGCTCTCAGCTATAATGGATTCAAGGACAGAAGAGGAAATAAGCGTCATTCTGATAGAGAACCAACTTGTAGTCACCCATGATGGAGCTCATTTAATGTACTATCAAGAAAAAAAACAACAAGGTCATTTTTAGTGGGTATTCATTCTGGGTGATGATCAACAGTTCAAAGGTGACTCACAAACACAGGAAACTCACATTTTCGTGAGCCAAGCGACAATGCTTATTTGTTGCCAGGTAACGTCCTATAGTGATCAACTTATGAACGGCAGCAACAGGTGTGAAGCAGGCAGGAAGGTTATGTAACAGGTTAGAAGACTGATGAAGTCCATATAGGGTCAAGAGGATGGACAAATCAAACAAACAACAAAACAGGAGACTCGTATTCGTACCTTTTTAAAACTAAAAGTCACCTCTGTAATTTTAGGTGAACTTAAGATAACCTTCCATATAAGTACATCATTTTCTGTACTTTACTGATGCATGTCCTTTAGATGCAAACCAAAATCCTGACATTTCCCAAAGAACTTTTGTTACTAGTAGTCCCATTCAACAACGTTTACACTTGTTAACATTACCATTAGTTTTTCTAAAATATGATTTTTTACTTAACTTAACTTACTTAACTTATTAAAAATCACAAACTATTGAGTGCAAACATTATTACCCTATTCAGGATCAAATGTAAATTCTTCTCATTCCAGTCAGGTTTTCTATACTTTGGGATAAGTGCTGCCTTGTTCATGTTAGAATGCTAATATGCCAAACTAAAATGGTGATCATTGTACATTAAACCTGCTATTTCATGTAAATATTGTCATTGTGCGCTGTCAGCATTCTGACGTAACCGCTTAGCTTAAATCACAGGTGTGCAATAAAAACCTTCAGAAGTTATTAAAGTTATGCCTGAGTTTAGGATATAAATACAAGGATGTATTCGCTCTGCAGTTTCTCAAAACCCCAAATAAATTAATTATTCATCACTTTCTGTTTGAAGTTGGTAGAAAAAGAACCCGAAGAAACCTGATTTTAGTGAATAGATTATTGGAGGACTTTAATATTTTCCCATGTTTTTGCAGTTGAAAGACAGACCAAAGAAATTGTATTCAGTGCTGTGTCCATCCAGTCATGTCCAGTAAAGGTTCAAGATCATTTCTTAATAAAATCTAGCCAAGCAATAGAGAGAATCTCTTTCCACAGTCATGCAATATTAAATTCCAATGACAGCAGATTAAGCCTTCTTGTTCAGACTGTCAGATTCACATATTGGAAGCTTACATCCTCAAAAGGCCGCTGTGTGGGAACCATGGCATAATTGCTGGAGAGTGCAGAAGTCAAGATTTGCATTAAGCCTTTTTTTTTTTACACTGTGAATAGATTTTTAACTGCCTTAAAAGGTTTCCTTTTGTCCCTATTATTCTAGTGTTTATACATGTGGAGTGTTGTTGCTTTTTTTTAATACATATTTTGCCCTTCTTCAGAGAAGTACAGTGCTCTCAAGCACAAAAAAGTGCCATTTGCCATTTGCAAACCCATGCAGTGAGACAAGCAAATGAAATGTAAAAGAATAAAATAAAGTATTTTCTTGTTAAACACCTAATTTATATGAAGTAGAGTAGAAAAAATAACTCTTTGCGAGGCTTTTTCTATGTTGTTGCAATGCAACATTCTCTGCTGTTAACTTTTATATACTTGAATAACTGTTCCAACCCTGTTTGTAGGTTTGCATGATAAACATTGTTTACAATCATTGTTATCTGAAATTTAAGGTTGGAAAAAATAGCAATTGCTCATAAGGGTTGTATAAGCATTGTAAAATACATCTTATGAATTTCAATTAAAAGCTCAAATCTCCTGAGGGTTTTGAGGCGGATTCATTTGTTAGAAGGCGCTGGTATATCAGTCATTTAAAGCTACAGCAGGTTGAAATGCAAAACTGTGAATACAATTATTTGAGTTTTGTGCAGTCTTCTACTGCAAGACAGTATAAGCTGACTTTTCTTTATGAGACAGCATTATTGTCATTATTAAGGACTGTTCTGTGTTGAGAAAAAGCTTCAAGAATTGGGCTTGTGGCTGCTACAAATCTTCTAAATCTTTTCTTCTTTAACTGCCAGTGTGAGTACTGTTGCACGACGGGGTTAGTCGGTTCGGGCCTCCCATCTGCTCAGTGACCGACAGTGGAGGACGCTGCCTGCCCTGGTTAGCTCCTGAGTGTACAGCCAGACACCTGCGTGGATGTGAAGCAGGACTTAGCTGGAAAAGAGCACAAGCCTTCAATAAGACTCCAATGCGACCAATTGAGGAATACACTTGCAAACTGGATAGACTTCTATGGTAATTCAGGAAATAAATTCAACACAAAGGAGGTCCATATCGAGAATAGTTAAGCTTAACTCCGAAATTAAATATTTGTTAGCTACTTCTAGAGAATGGATTCCCAATCGTAACCAGCTACAATATGGCAGTCCTAGTTAATGAGATAATGTGCTCATTGCACTAGCCTGAGGCGGCACATAAAAGCTGGAACAGATCACATAAAGCCCCCAGTATGGAGGCATCAATAGGATGAAAGCAGATACAACAACAGAAGCAGAAAATAGAACACAGTCACAAACACAAAAACCCCTTAAAGTAATGAGGACATGGAGAGGGAATACTAGCTTTATTATTGATCACAAAGCAGTGGATTGATGTCCACTGCTTTTTTTTTTCTGTGCATATAAAAACAGTGCCATCAGCAAAATGAGGTGAGGGTTTTTCCTGTCAGTAACAACTTGCCTGGCTTGTTCACTGAAATAGAAGTAATGTATGTACATCCATGTGACCTACAGCATTTTTCTGTAGTTAAAGATGTTTCTTTGGAGTGTTGAATTACTGTCATTTCCAGTCTTTTAACGACATCATCTTGTGATCTGTGGGCTATGGCTTTTCACCTTCTTGTTTTTCTTCTTTTTTAGAGTGCAACTGAGGTGGAAGCTAAGTTATCAAACACTAGCATGAACAAGCTAGCTGTGTTAGCAAGGTGCATCCGTGATTTAAAAATGACTAGTTGACTCAAGATTGTCTTTTAGTACAACTTAAAACTATGACTAAGACATTTTTAGGTGACCAAAATATCACAATTAGCTTTGAAGTATGAAGACGTTGAGAGAAAGCAAATTCTAAGATGAAAACACTCTGTGGTAGCAACCTTTCTCCTCTTTTTTACTTTAAATAAGTCATGAAGAAGATTACCAATCTAGATCCTAAACTCATAAGTTTACTGAAGTAATAAGTAATATTTGAGTCACTTTCCAATAGACTTCCATACAATCAAACTTCTTTTTGCAGCCAGTATAGTCACCCCCTGCTGGAGATTAGAAAGAATGCAGGTTTAGGGCTCTTCTGGTCTATATGTTTCTGCTTGACTTCATCACTCATCTTTGTTGAATTATGAATAGTTGGATTTCTCAAGTCAAAAGAACTTTGCACATGACACCCAGGGCATTATAAGAGCTGTAAATAAGTTTCTATTATGTGAAGTTATAGTTGGGTACTGTTGTCATAACCAGAAAAATAAGAATAAATGAATTGCAGCAGAACCTTATTTTGGCTGCACATGCATGCCTGCTCTTATGTGGCTGGTATCACATAAAATCAGGGATTTATGTTATGAAAGAAATAATTTTTAGCTATTTGTTTGTCCACCTGGTAGGGTAAGAGAAGCTTAAACCTCAGCCAGAATTAAATATGTTTATTCCAAAAAAGTATCAGGCTTTTCTCCTTACATCTCCACATTGTATTTCTGTATCCCCGAAACACCAAAGCCCCCGCCTGTTTTTTCTGGCAAATAATCCTGTGTTGATTCACCTTAAATGTTAAAAGCATGTACTGAAGTACGATTTCAAAATGTCAAGACTGTTGAAATTTTTAGCTCACTGGGAAGTCTCTGCATGTGGGAGCTAAACATCCTCATGTTATTGCACTTCTGTCTTCACTCCTGATGAGCTCCCATTATGGTGAAGAGCATAATTGCCTGTGACATTAGGTTATATGAAAGGATTAAGGAGTTTGCACTGATTTCATCATCCCCTTTCTTTGTGAGGATTGAACCTGCTGTTTCTCAGCTCAGAGGGGAGAGGAGCAGCTCTGCTGCAACATGCGTCATCTTCGTACGAATGTTTGAAGGTAATTTTTAGTTAAGGATGTTTTTGTGGTAAAAGGAATGCCGGTGCGCACAGACAAAGATTGACGTCTGATTCAAGGGTGATGGGTAAACAGAATGCTTCTGGACTGCATGAGCACTTTTTTACCTCACTGACAGCAAGACTCAAATGCAGTGTTCTGTTTATGAAATGCACCGATGATGAAAACTATTCATAGTCTCCAAATACAAGTAAAGAAAGAGTAAAGAGTAAAGAAAAAAGCTGCCATAGATCATTAGTTAGAGAGTACAAAACAAATTGCACATACACAGATACATAAAACAGCGCATGCGTGCACATATATTTTGTGTTTTAACACCACATTACATTTGGATGATTTCACAAACAACATCCAATCAGTTGCCCTGAACAGGCAGACTCTCATGATCAGTGGCCTGCCACAGCAAATCATATTCTATCACATCAGGGCGCACAGACCTGAGAACATCATGTCCTCTATATCCATAAATAACCTCTTCAGACATGGAGGCTGTAAACAGTGAGTGATAAGTGCTGCCTACAGATGAGAAATGAAAGTAGGCATAACAGAGCACCTAACAAACTTTGCTAAGCACATTTTTAATTTAATAGATGCTGGTTTGCCCGAGGCCTGTAACTGAATTTTTTCAAATGTAAACTGAAAGGCCAGTTGCCACAATGTCTGTGCGCATTATAGAAAGGAGCTTTAATACAATATAAAGATTATTTATCTGATTTTCCGCAGAGTTCAGGCCAGACATGTTGTAATTTATTGTTCAGTTACGGTAATTTGTGGGTCGAGGCTTTATATTAGTCTGGGTGCTGAGGTTTTACTGAGCGTCTCAAAAAGCGAGTCCCAAAGCTGGACCAGTCCAGTAGGAAAAACATGAAGCAACAAAAATGAAACAGTAGCCTGCCCTGTCTGGTTCCCACTTAATAGTATCACATGCCTTAGATGTCATATGATTTTTTAGTGGAGATAAGATAAAAATCTCAATAAATGCTTCAGGCCTTTGCTAATGATAATTGCATGCTTTAGTCAATATTTAGTTTATCTTCAACACTTTGGTGAAAGACAACGCAAAATATTGTGAGTGGAGGGATCAGACATGTGATGAACACAATGGGAAAGGTCAAGATGAGCAGAGTTCAATGTCACGATGCATTCCTACGGTGCTGTTTGGGGGGATTCCCGTTGGTGTGCAGCCTCATTTACATATCTCCTCTGGCAAGGAATGCAAGTATGGAGTTATGGTACTTTCTTTTGGGCTATTTCCCATGTAAATAACTCATTGAGCTTCTCACATGAACAGTACATCCACTTTATGAGCTGAGCAACACGGCTGGCTTTGTGTTTGAAGAATCCTTAATCAAACCTAATAAAATGATCAAGATGGAGGAATGTAAATTGAAATGAAATCCTGTGACTGTAAAAGAAACATTCAGTCCTTAATAACACTACAGCCTTGAAGCCGATTTATTGCTGTCCTAACATTTAGAATAACATAGAAATCACGTCTTCTGTGTGAGGCGTCCCACACTAGTAGCCGTTATAATGTATAGCTCTGATGAGCCGGTCGATTAGGTTATGAGTCACTGCCAGCAGGACAGCTCTGTCAATATGAAGTGATGTCAGAAAAACGCTTCATCTACATCCAATTATGCCTCAGAGTCAGTCTGGTTATGCAACTCACACTTTGCTCAAGTTGGATGACTTTCTATTTTGTTTGAGTAAGAATAAGCTTGGATAAGTCTGACCATTGTGTTTGTCCCTGATGGGCTTGTTTTGTTCTGCACTGGCTGCTGGATGACACAGATCTTGTGGGCGATCTTTGGACAATCATATGATCTCCTTCTGCAGCTCCTCCAGGGGCTTCGAGCGGGATGAATTCACCCAGCGTGGTGAATCCATTCCTTTATAAAGTAACACAAATCTATTCTGAAGTTACAAATACCTCACTGCACGAGAGTCTCATCTTCTAAGAATTAACAATCACAACAACTTTATGTTGTCTTACAGGCGGGATTTACCGAGATTTTATCTACTACTCGTTTTTCTTTCATGTGGGAAGCCTGTAAAGTCAGGCCAGAAAGCTACGTATGTTCTTAGAAGGCAAGGAGAATTTTATCAGTGTTTAAAATCTCCATTAGTAAACGGGATAGAAAATAGATTATGTAAAAGAGTGTAAGAAAAAAACGCTGAGGTTTTTTAGTGTGTCATATCTTCCACTCAGTACACACAAATAACAGCAGACTCATGCACAACCTGTTTGCTGTGTTATGCTGTTTAACATTGCTTCAGGAAAACTATAGCAGAGTCCATCATTTGAGCTGAGAATCAGTTATGCTGGCATGATAAGGATTTTTCTTAGCCATTACCCCTTTTTTCATAGAAACATGTTTCACATTATTAGGCATATTTCTGGTATGCAGCCACAAGCACAAATGACAAACAGAATGTAGTGCTGTGGCATGAGATGAAGATATAGCAAAGAAAATGCATTTCAGCCGCATATCTGACAGGACATACATTTTGTGGGCAAAGAAAGCATCAATAGTGGTGTGTTGATTGCCACAAGGAGGCTTTGTTTGAGCCAAATGTGATGCGTTTTATTCTACAGGATATGGAAAGAAAAACACAAGACACATTATTGAAGATTGCAGGTCTTTCTATTTGTATTTGTCCTTGTGTGAACAGTTATTTTAACCCTTTAACTTTTTTGTGTCCATGTGATGACAAAAACCCATTGGGAGCTCAAGATTTTATCTGTTATACTTTCACAGGAAAAATCTGCAGTCAAATCACCAACAAAAGCCGCCTGTCTGAGCCGTTCAGTGACAGAGCAGATGATTAATACTTCCCCCGGGTTTGCCTTAGAACATTATCAGATGGTTTTTTATTTTCCTTTGACCAGTGATTAGCACTGTTTTAACCTTGTGCCCCCTGCAGCTATTTCTGTATTGACTTGACTTTTCCCCTAATATGTGGGTTTCATCTTTATGTGCTTTGTGACGCATTTTCAAAATTATTCAGATGATGATCTATAAAATGGAATGCAATAAAATTAAAATTTTTGTGGAAAATATTTTTGAAGGTCAATCATAGTCAGTTAATTGAATCCGGCTTCAAGTGTCGTAAGAGATGACATTTGTAGAAAAGTGTAGCTGAGCCAGCTGGACAAACAGTTAGATAAGCCCAGTCTTGGTTTGGCTAGCTGACCATTTAGATCCATTGGAATCCATTGGAAGCCTTTTGTTAAAGTTGATGAACTTGTCAGTGGCACTTTAAGTGAAGCGCCTTATTTGGTGCTATGTCATCAGCTAAGGCTAGCGCTAGATAGCTAGCATGGTTCAGGACAGCCGACTCCTGAACTCAGACAAAAAAAAAACAAAAACGTTTTAATACTGACATGTAATGTGTTGAAAATATGGGCCGTCAGCAAGAAAAATACTGCTCATGTAAAGTATATGAATCACTGAAGCCTAAATAAATACATTAATAAATAAAGTATAATGATTTAATGATTACTGGAAATGCTGAAAGTGAATACACAGAAGTTACTTAAAATATGTAATGTATATGTAAAATTTAAAAAAAAACATTCATGCAGGACATGAACCCTGTTCTGCTGAGTGAAAGTCCAACATTTGTCCTCATACCCTGCTTTATAGTCATTTTTTACTCTAATTGGAGCTATAATTTACTGAACATGTTTTATTGAAGAAGATGGGAAATCAACCACAGAGACCACACATTTTAAGAGAATGTTTGCAGAGGTAATAAACCAAGTGAGATGTAGGGTTATTTCTCCCTGTAACCAGTGGTGTTGCCCCCTGCTGGCCAATGAAAAGAGTACACATTTAAGACATTCCAAGTTGGCATTTGGGAATTTGGAACCTATTGGTATGAATGGATGGCTAGGATTTTTGACACGTTTGTCAGTTTGTCATATAAACTATGGCTCAGGAGCCGCACTGGCTTAAATATCCTTACTGTTTTAAAATGAAGGCAACGTTTTGAATGAGATAATTGGGGAGATACAGCAACATTCGTCTTTTTTTTAACACCCATATAAAATTTGCATGAAAAGTTGAGTTAATTTTCAGGAGATAAAAGAAGACCTTGAAAATAAAAAATGCTGATAAATACATCCTGAAGGTGTAATCACTTGGGAATATAACTGTTTCAAACCATACAAATTTTAATTCTGTTATCAATACAAAAATAAAACTTAAAGTGCATTTCGAATCATTTCTGCTACAACATTTATTATTACAGCATTAACTGGATTCCACCCAAACTTTTGCTTTGGTTTGACACTTTCTTACAATAACTTACATAAGTTTACTACACAGCCCTCCAGGTTGAGGTTATTGTATCTGAAGTTCAGGAGACGGGTTATGCCAGTATGTACCCCTTATAGCCTCCTCCCATGAGGAACATGTTCCCCTCATTTTACATCCATTTCTCTAAATTCAGTGATATAAATATTGTTTAGAAACTTGTTTGTATAAAGTGTAGTCCATGGGACATTGGTGAGGTGGTCTGAATTCAGAAGTCCAGGGTAATTTCTCATCTGTAGTCCAGTCCGCCCCGGCTGACATTGAGCGAGAGGCAGGGTTCGTCCTGGACAGGCCGCCAGTCAATCACAGGGCTGACGCGTAAAGGCAGACAACCATTCATCCTCACATTCACGTCTAAGGGCAATTTAGTTGCCAATTTAACTATCTGCCATGTCCTTGGACTGAGGGAGGAAACCAGATAGCAAAGATTTCAAAGCGTTAAACCTTAAACAGAACTAAGGCCTAAACATCTGTGCCCCAAAGCTGTCAAGCTGTCAAACACAAGATCTAATACATCATGATAGTGCTAAACATTGACCAAAAGATTTTTTTTGTCATTGTGGTTACTTTCAATTTTCTACTCTGTATATCTCACATCGTTGGTAATGTTAATACCTGTATTTCATTATAGTTTCATAAAGTCATTGCAATGTGGCACTCCTCTTTCTCCTCCCCCTTCACCTTGGTGTCACACTTCCTTCATTGTTCTCAGATCAGAAAGTAAAGTAAGAGTATGTTATTGCTAGTGATAAGATTCTGCAATCATTTGTTCATTTTTTTCTCCCGTGATTTCAAATTGTTGAATAACCTTGAAAGCCCTCAATTTCTGCTTGAAGAACAGCACCGCACACCTATTTTGTGCCAATTTCCATTCAATTCAATTTGTGATATGTCTTATCAAATGACTCCATTGTTGAAAATGTACTTTGAATTACAGTGGTGATGATCAGTAATAGCAATGGGGATGGAAGCCTGGTGTAACCCTGGATCACAAATGTGGTATCACATCAAAAAAGCATGCTTTTTTAAAGGTTGAAGAATTAGAATAAGATGCACTTATTATTTCTGTCATTGAAAGGAAAGGCAAGTTTAATTATATAGCAAATTCAGCATTAAGGCTTAACACATCAACGAATCACAACAAAGGTCAGAAAAACAAATTATAAAATGATATTTTAATATCAATAAAAACAAATCTTCAATCAAAATACAATGTGGAAAAACAGTTAAAAAAGTAAAAATATCAGTGAAAGCAGCAGTAAACAGGTGAGTCTTCAACCTTTATTTGGTTGGTTCTGACTGGGGGATGAAAGCAGACCTGAGTGGTCTGGATGGCTCACATTTAATTGGGAGGCCAACAATATTTTTGGCCCTAAACCATTTAGTGCTCCATAAACTAGAGGCAGTATTTAACAATCTGTTCTCTGACAGACTGGGAGCCAGTGTAAGACCTGAGAGCTGGAGTGATATCATCCACTTTCTTCTTCACTCTCGCAGCAGCGTTCTGAATCAGCTGCAGTTTTCCGAAAGATTTTTTTAGGAGGAACTTTGAGAACACTTTTAATGTAATGAATTCGACTGAAGATAAATGCGTGGACATGTTTTTCGATGTTATAGTTTTACTGACTGAACCTGAAAACCAAAACTACCTCCGGTTTTTCTTGGTTTAGCTGAAAGAAATTTTTGCACATACATACGCGCCATGGTCACCTGGTGACATTGTGATTTAAATCTGTGCGTCATCTGAATAGTCATGGTAATCTGTTTTGTATGATCTGAGCTCGTATTAGCATGCAAATGTCAAATAAAAGAGGCCCTAAGGTGCAACTGTGGGGACAACATATAATTTTTATCTGCTTACTTGAAGTTACCTATTGTAAAGAAAAAAATAACATATTCTATGGAACATTGCATATGCCCAGCTATGGAATGAACATTCTCAATATAATCACTAAGTATCTCAAGAAAAATTAGTACCTTTTCAAACAAGTTTTGAAATACTCAGTCATTCGTTTGAATAATAAGTCATTCGTTTGTGATAGCATGTCATTATTTCAAGAAGTTGCTCATTTTAATGATATATGTTATCATTTATCATGATTATTACTACACTGGTGAATGGGCCATCTATAGCTGCCCTCTACATATAAAAGGGGACGATGCAGACCATAAACAGATCCTGGTCCATGCTACTTTCTCTCTGATACTGGTTCTGCATTTCACACTCAAGGCCCCTTGCCTCGTAGTAGGAAGAACGCATTAACAATGGCTCTATTCAAGTGTCTCAGTAAAGCATGACAGTGTGACAGTGAGCCAGCATGCACAATACCACAATCATTTCAAATGAATCAGCTAAATGAAATTCAACCATTATTTATAAATATATACACCGATGCCTCCCTAACTTTGACACGTCCAAATGTCTAGCTCTAGAAAAGTGGCACCAAAGGTCCCTAACAAAGTGCTGTGTTGAGTAGGAAATGACAACTCACAAGCAGAAATCATGTTTCTTAGTCAGCCCCTTTAACATGTGCTTCATTTCAGCCAAATATTTCACATGAACATGAATGAGCTCCTTGCCTCTATAACTATCATGTTGCAGAAGACACTCCGTATCTTTTCTAAAATCTGTAGTTCAACACTATATGGTCATGTAGCGGTCAGCACTTTTGCCTCACAGCAGAGGGTCATGGGTTAGCATCCAGCTTGGGGCCCTTCTGTGGAGTTTCACTTTTCCCCATGTGACTCTTAATTGGTGCAAGCGTGAGCGGAGGTCATGTCTGCCTCTCGCTGGGATTGTCATGACCTGAGTTTGACTAATGTTATGTAATGTATAATTCAAAACTACTTTCTACAACTTAACAAAAACTGGGTTACTTTCTAACGTCCTGGATAATGTTAAGCAGAGTTTGTCACAGTTAATCTCCACACACTCCCAGTAATTTTGCCGGCCACTCCCACCTCATCAGCCCAGCTCCACTCACCTGTTCATCCAGCTGTTTCAGATCACTAATGAGCCACAGTATAAGTCACTGCTTCATACACACTCTTTGCCAGAAAGGTCATTGTCTTCAGGCCTGACCTTCCAGCTTTTCTCTCTGGTCTGATTTCCTGTTGCTGACCCTGACTGTCTGACTCCCCTGCCTCGGTAAATGTCTCAGTCTTCTTTACCAGACCACAAGTTTTGCCCCTGCTCCTCCTGGCTGAGTGGCGTTCACCTGTCTCAACAGCACTGAGTGAGTCCACAGATTCCCCTCCTAGATTCCCTCTCAGACTCCTGTCTGCTCATCTGCTTCATTTGTGGCTATGTTCAAAGCCCTGCTTCTCAAGCTACGTCAGCCCTTCTGTGTTTTTTTGTCTTTGTGTGTGTGTGTGGGCGCCCATCTTGGTTCTGCTCTTCTGGGTTTTCTGAGTCCTTCCGACACCCACAGACTTTCATCTGCTATGTTGTTTTGAACTGCACTTCCACATACCTGTTGCTGAGCTCTTTGCTGCTGCCAAGAATAAGTCATTATCAACTACCCCTGCTGTTGTATGCTACAATTGGGTCCTCACCACACTCGTTAAACAATTACTAAAATGTAATTGTCCCAGTTGCCAGAAATGTTAAACCTGAGCACAAGTGTAATTGATAACAATTAAAACAAGTGCATTTCATTTAGGTGAGGTAGTCACAGGGTCCTTAAATTGTGCATGCTGACTCACCGCCATGGTGAACTGGACCACTGAACAGAGCTATTGTTGACAAAGTATGTTTCACCTGTGCTTCTCCTGCAATGACGAGTCAAATTGTCTGCTGTGAAAAAAAAAAAGAAAAAAAAGAAGAAAAAGCTTCATGGAGAGAAGCTCAAACTAGACTAATTTGTGCCACTGAGCAGTAGAAAAGTATTCAGTTCCCAGGTTTATCATGTTTTCCATATAATATTCTGACCTAAAAAGTAAGTAAAGCTCTCTGTTAGTGAGGTAATAAAGCAGAATATTTGCCTCCAAATGTTGTGATGTAGTCTAAGTATCAAGTACTATTAAAATGAAATACTTAAGCAAAGTAGTACCTGAAAATTTAACTACAGTAAAATACTTGTAAATGTACTCAGTTACATTCTATCACTGAAGGATGGACTCTCTAAAAGGATTATAACTATGCTTCAACATTAACCATTGTCCTGGCTGTGAAAAAGATACCTGTTTTGTTGAGCGATGCACCGAGGCATCAGCAGGGAGATACTGCTGTTGTTGTTGTCGTATGCAAGGTCGATTGCCTCCCTTTCACTTAAAAAATTGATTTTAAAATTTGACTCTTGACACAGAGAGCATTTAATGGCCACTTAAAAAAGTCGGACAACTTGGATGAGCCTTGAATGTTTTCAGAGCACGGATTGAAAACCAAGTTTCAGCCATGTCAGTGCGGAAAAAACATCTTTAAACCACCAAATTTCTTTTTCTTGACTTTATGACTTGCATTCATGTTATTTCTTAGGCTTAACACTTCTGCTAGTTTATATCTATCTATTTTCTTCTTGAATCTGCTATTTTCCAAGAAGTGTTAGGCTTTTGGCCTGGTCAAACTTTTTTTTCTGGTCTAAAATTGTGAACTGCTTAAACCAAGGGCTGGGAGTGGAATTACTGTGACTGGCAAGACCAACGTGTATCATTTATTTGATTTGTAATCAACGATGTGATCAATACTGGCTAGCATTAGCAGGCTTTTAACAAAGGCTAACATGAACATCCTATGTTCTGTGTTAGTAAAAGCATTATCACGGTCCATAGCGCTCGAGATGAGCTGCACACATGTTGTACCAGTCGTGTTTGGATGTGAATTTAGGCTGGCAAAACCAGGAGTAACATTTGTAGAGTCTGATGTAGTCTGCCATTGTTAATATGCTTGCAGACAACGGAGACAAATACAATGGCGTAATGAAGAAGCTCTTCAGGATTACAACAGAGTTTGTTTACAATGGAGAGCGAGATAATAGGGAAACTGTCAATTTTAATCAAAGTTTCAGTGTCAGTCAATGAATCAATGCGCCTGCTGTTGAGTCTGAAACTTTTTACTGAATGTCTGAAGATCTTAGTTATACAGGACATGGAGCCCAGAGTTGGAATTCTGCTTATTTGAGCCACTTGAGATGTGATTGGGATGTCCCATGGATGTCCTGTAGTGGAATTATTTAGGGCATACCTAACTAGTCCGAGACCCTTTGATGGCCCTCGAAAGCAGTGAAGGGATTACAGTTCCTGTCAGCCTAGGAACACTTCAGGAAGGCTCAGGAAGAGCTGGAGGACTGCAAAGAAACAACAGTGGGTTTAAGCCAGTGAGCATGACTCATCTCATAATCCTGCCCTTTATTATTCAAAGAATTACTTTTATTCCACTACCTCCTGCATAAACTGGAAAACCATTAAGAAAACTGAATCATAACCAACCTGTTTTATGTGCAGATAAGCATTAAAGTTGGTGTGGTCTAATGCTGGGTGCTCAAGATTTAATCAAGGAAGCACAATAGATCTGTTATGCATAATCATGCTTTGATAATGTGCATCAGTCAGATCAGGAAGTGCTGAAGAAATGCATACCCTCCATCTGCATATGACTGTGGTGAGCTAATCAAGTGAAAGGGGAGGTCTTCATGTGTCCATTGCGTGCATTCGTGGAATTATTACTTCTGCTGTGTAATCTTGAAAGGAATTGAGAGACGTCTGCAATCGTATGTGTTTGCAAACTAAAGTTATAAAAATAGCACAGGATAAGCAGTGAGTTCACTGTTGACCTGGTTTTAGCAGGCAGACCAAGTGAAGCAAATGCTACACATAAGACAGTCAACTGAGAAGACTGCGTGCAGTTGAACCGCAGAAGTCCCTGTTTATACACGTGATTTTCCAAGTTAAAACAAAAACCAAACAAACCCCAGTGCACGTTTGCCAAGTCCTCCAAATTGTGATGATAGAAACAACACCACATTTTGATCTGATACCCCACTTATTACACTATAACTCAAGTTATGTTCTGTGGTGTCAATTTACCCATGTTCCCTTCATGCATCGTGGGCAGGCAGTGAAGCCTCTAGATAAGAACCTTGGTCATGTGAATCTTTATGGACAAATGGAGCAGTTTCACCAAAAATCATGGTGGAGATACAGAGATATGGAAGGTCAAACAGTAAGAGTGAAAATGTCACATTTGGAAGATATGTTGTTTAACAATATTCTTTTTTATGGCCTTACAGATCACTGCCATTGACAACACTGCCTCTGCTTTTGCCTCAAGAGGTATATTATTAAAAACCTCCTCCAGTCATGACCCTGAACTGTGCTACCCTCAAATAAATACATTGTTTAGCATCCATGCTAACAATTGGGATGCATGAAGGAACCTGGACAGTGACGATGCAGCATTCATAAAACAGTGAGCATGAATGAGGCTTTAAAGTGTTTTCAGAAGTTGAATCAAAAAGCTCAAATCTGCTCCTATCTTTTTTTCCAAACCCACTGCTACCATATGTCCTCCATACTGATGCATGTTGTGAAGGCTTAGGAGCTGCACTCTCCATCAGCAGGAGGGAAAACTCAAAGTTATCGCCGATTCTAGACGAGGACTTGACAAGAATCAAAGGAACTACTTCGCTCACAAGTTCCTCGCCCTGAAGTGTGCTGTTTGTGAGCACTCAGTCACTGCCTCTGTGGCACTTGCCTCAAAGTCCTGGTTGACTACAACCCTCACAAATGCAGCAGTGTAGCTCATTGCTGCAGTGTCCAATAAAGACACAGCCGGGCAGGCCAACTGTGATGTAGATGAGAAAACTGATGACATGGAAAGATGGCTCATGGGTTGGAGAGATCAACTGGGTCATAAACTTTTGTCGGCCTTTGCTGTTACCATGTGTTAAAAGGTGCTATACACAAGTTTCAGAACATCGATTTAGTACTTGCAATGTAACTCTATAGTGGCGTGATGGCACCCTGATCAGAGAATGTTGCCACACTCACTGTGTATAAATGTGAAATGTACAAAACCTGAAGCATGTGAGGAGGTAAAACTCTCATAGGTTGGTCATGTGAGTGTGAGCAGTGTATCAGTGCTATTAGCCGTTAGCTTGCTGATACTGTTACCATGTTGGCAATAGGGCGGAAGCAGTGATGGAAAAGTATTCTGATTCAGTGTTTCAGGAAAACACCACACGTTAAATTTTCTCCACAAGTCCTGCATTTTGAAACTAATCTTAGTTAGTTAAGTTAAAAAAAAAAACATTGGTTTCAGCATTAAGATTTACTTAAAATATCAATATTCAAAGAACACATTATGAAGAATGGCCCCTCTCAGAACATTATATATAAATTACAAATATATAATTATTCATGCATTTATGTAAACATTTAAATTGTAATTGTAAAATTGTAATGATAGGGCTTATTTAGAATACTTTATACACTGTTATGAGGTTTAATTTACAATAGTGACTCATCACTTTAAATGTATCATGGTGGCCCTGAAAGTAACTAAAGCTGTAACTATTTGAAAAATGGAAATGCTCAAGTAAAATTAAATTAAGTAAAAATCAAAATTGTACTTCAGAACTAAATATTGGAAATGGGGGATGTTAAAGTTGGGCAAATTCTTGATCCCTCTATCCGTCCCTCTGAACTACAGAATACTACTCATAGGAAAGCTGAAAATGAAAGTGGCCCTCTGCTGCATGCACAAACACACAGCATCATCCCCACAGCGCTTTATCCTATTGAGCACATAATGACCATTTAAGATCGGTCAAAGTACAGTGAGCATTATCCATAATTTAATTCAGATGAGTGTATGTATTTGTTTATAGAATCAGTATGAAGTGGTGTGTGTGTGTGTGTGTGGGATAACAATTTATCAGTGTGTTCTATGGCTGCCTCGGTAAAGAAGAAGGGCAAAACGGAGTGAAGTTAAAAGTATAGCCTGTGGCAATGTGCCCAACTTGTGTTAAAGAAAGATAATTACTGGAACAAATTGTGTCTATGATTTAACTCTTCCTTGAATCTTCTTCACTATTCTTCAATGACATTTGTGTCAATAAGGCAACTGATGGAAAACTTTGATTTACTCTTGTTTAATCACAGCTTCTGAGCGAGCCCCTCTCATCCCTTTATCTTTATTCCTCCTGTCTGGGCTGCTCTTAATGCCCTGGCTCCTGTAGAGCCGTCGATGTTCCAGAAACTGATTGATTGCCTTCCCGTACTTTCAAAAACTATATCTATTAATGCGTTTGCCAAATGTTGCTAGATGTGGAAAATCCATCAGTTGCACTGCAGAGTAGCGTGTGCAACATTTGGTTACAGAGTTTTAAAATAGATTTCTCCTGCAACTTACAATCAAAGCACAGAATCACAATTTGTCTTCCTGCCGTGCCCGTCGCTGTTTACGCACGCCAAACCCAGCACTGTTTAACTGACAAATTTCAAGTGCTATTCGCTTTGTGTCGTTTTGAGTTTTTAATGGTGTAATTACTGTATTCTTCAAGCTTCTGGGAGGGCACAAATGTTATTTCCCTGTCAGTCATCAAAGTGTTTTTAATTTAAATTATAAAAAAAAACAACTTCCATGCAGTTTATCTTTAACAGGCCTTTTGATGCAGCGCAAGAATGCTAAGTGCATATCACTCAGCTTTCCAGAAATAAACCAAGTTCAAACTGCTTATTTTCACCTCAAAGACGTAAAAAGAAATCTGTATGCTGTATTGATCCCGCTGGGCCCAGTGGGCTTTATGAATTAGTACTCACCATCTCCACAGTGAGAGCTCTCACCTCTCTGTAGCATCTGGGGATTCACACAGTGTCTGTGGGGTTTCAGCATTATCAGTATGCAGCACACATGCCTGCAGGTCTGCAAATAACTCTGTGGCATGCCCCCCCCCACCCACCCCACCGCGCCCCTTTGTTGATCTATACTTTATTGCTATATTTATGAGTAATACACAGGCTCCAACACAGTCGTTCCAATCAACCAGGGGTTGTGCAAATTCCTTCCCCACTAGCCGTAAAATTTGATGAATAATTTGAATAGGTGCTGATGCAGACAGAGCTGGTGGTCAAGTGGGTTCATCTGATTAGTTTTTTAATATACTTTGCTGAAGTTACATGCTAACGGATGCCACACTTGAATCTTGTGAACAAACGATAAAATCTTGTTCATCCGCAACGGCCCCGACTGTCAGATAAAAAAATGAACATGCCAAACAAAATGTGATCCAAGATAACATCTCTCCGCCGCCTTTCTTTACAGAACTAGATACTGCATCAGTGCAAATGGTCACAAGCAAATCGACCTGCAGCCAACCTCAAACATAATCCTCTGTGGACTTCAGTGATTCCACCGCGGAGATACGGACAGGCACTAAGCCTATAGAGTAGCTGGAATCAATTATAGATTTTTTTTCACACCACAGGGGAATGGTTTGTACCTGACAAGTGACAAGCTCATCTCCATTAGACATTTATCCACCTCAAAACGCAACCAAGGTTACACTTGAGTCATTATTTAAAAGCAAAGCATATGTAAGAGCAGGCTGGAGCAAAGAATTCTTCTCTGGTATTAAGTCCAGTGGATAACATGATTACAGCATGGGGCTGTGGATCAAACCCCCATCAGGTGCACTTGTGTTTTACCGTTGGGAGGGAAGGTCTCCTGCGCAGTCTTCTTTTGTTCTCTTTGCTGAAATAAGAGGCAACGAAAGGCAACATTGTCAGTCTTTGAAGTTATATCTGTGTGTGTGAAAAGATGTCTAAAAAATATTCATTTTTCATCTCATGTTGTCACGTTCTTTAATTGTGTGCACAAAGGGATTTTGATCAAGCTGGTGTTGGTTTATTCATTTTAAGTATGGCTTTTATCTGTTTTTGCAAATTGACTCCCCACGAGGCACTTGCCATTTCTCCCTATGAGAAATGATAAAGACACAAGAACACATGCACATGCCAGGACTGAAATGATAGAGAATACATGAAACAATTAAGTGAGATGAGAGCTTCCAGTGGCGTCTGCTGCAAGCCTCCAACACTGCAGCTCCAGTTTGTTTTTACCCTGTGATCTCTTCTCTTTATATCTTTATATCTTCTTTATATCTACATATCTGTGTTATGACTTTCAGGGACATATTTTTGACATGTGGCAATTATCTAAAAAAAATTACATTATAAAAGTTTATTAAGGGTCCAATCATTTTCTAAAGGCATGAACTATCAGAGTGTTTCTCTTTCATTTTGTGGAAAAAAAAAAAAAAAAAGTTAAACTAAAAACATGTAATTAATATTATATATATATATATATTTTTTTTTAACAAAATAAATGCTTCTGGTCATTCATTAGTATCATTAATATGATCCATTAAACATCATAATTGTGCAAACATCATATATATGTTGGAATAATCAAATGTTTTTTCTATCTATAATAATGCTCAACCTGCACTCAACCATCACTTGTCCAATTTGAAGAAGTGCATTATTAACTCTTCAGAAAAAATATGTTAATTATACTATAAACCTGCTGGCCATTCTGCTTATTAAAAGAATTAATAGCATTATTACACTAGAAACTATTAATATTCTTAAGATTTTTTTTCCTGCCTGTAAAAATATTATGAAATCACTTCTCTACCAAGGCCAAAAACAGTAGGGTCTGTTCAAAATGAAAACATTGATTTTGTCTTTCGCCTGTTATTATTGTTCTTAGGAAATATTACCGCAAGAAAGAATCCATATTTTTTTTCTTATTGAGGATACTGGCGACTTAAATGCACGAAAATGACTTTCGCTTTGCTGTTTCAATGGAAAGCTCACTTTATTTTCTTTTTCTATTTCTTTTTTTCTCTTTTTACAGATGCTTACATCATGGAAAGTTTTAACATTTACATTTCCATGGCAACTGAAAGATCTACTGGTGAGGAGGAGGATGCGATTATGGTCAACAGCTACGGAGCCTGTGAGCTTAAATTGTTTCGGCAGATGTTAAAACTGATTTAATGCTTCTCGCAAAATAATGACACAATAACCCGGAACTGAACCCCTGAGTCATGTTTACCACCAAAGTGATTCCATTGGCATCATGAATTAATTGCTGTATAACAGTAGGTGATCCTCAAATCAATACTGGTTTTCAATAATTGTATAGTTTCTGATCAAAACCATGTGTTCGCCCTAAAACTTTGAGGGCTCCTCGTGCTGCTCCTGGCACTGCAGTAGCAGCTCTTTGGCACTCACTCAGCCACTTAATATGCATGTATTTCCACCTACTGGTCAAGTGATAACACTGCACACATCCCCTTTATCCCTTTTATCATCCGGCCTGTGATACAAATCTAAATTACTGCTGCAAAATAGAGATTTGTGCAGATAGTAGACATGCATGTAAATTTTTTGCATATTTATATAATAGATTGCAGCCAGTGGAGCATATCACAGGCAGCCTCGGGGGTTTATAGCTGTTATCAAAACAGGCTGAGACAGGCCTGCGTTGATTTGTGTCTCTGTTCTCAGGTGTCCCTGCATGTAATTTGTCCAGCGCGTCCCTTTTTGATCCACGCTGCAAATTCTCTCTCAAATACAACGCCGCAGCGTGGGAGCCATTCTTAGTTGTGTGTTTTACATTAAGACTGTCATCCTGCTCTGATGTTCAGCTATTGGGAATAAAAATAAGGTGGTGCCTCCCCCTCTTGTGGTTTGATGCAATATTACATTGGTTTGAAGTCGCAGCTCTTAACTGAGCCAACTGAGCTTGTGATATTGAAAGTGAGAATGAGGCGTGCATCACAATCTGCAATTCATGAGAAAAATGTACGTGCATGGACAGCAGCTGCATGTTTCATCCCAGCAAAAATATCATAGACACTCATTTCCGTGACCATAATGTGGAGTTATGTGACTGTCTGTGATCATGAGGACATTGTTTGAGAGGGAAGAGAAAGAAATCAATGTCAGGATTGAAGTGGTTGCCTTATTTCCTTTGGAGTGCAGTGTATTGCTGATTGAGCGTTCAGACCCATTCAGAACCAAGATTGCCTCTCCTCTTTATAGGCAGCTCCAGCTTGGATTGACTCTCAGTCTCATGATGCTGGTAAAAATAGCTTTATTCTCAACAGGCTGGATTTAATTTAGCAGGCCTGTGTCTTCGCAATGATAGCTGATGGGAAGAAGTGTATTCATAACAGCGGAGTGGACGGATCAGTTTTGTTTTTCATTGAGAAAAATAAATAATAAAAAATAATAGCAGCTGTAACCTCTGTGATTAAAAGAAACAACAATAGCTAATGTGCAATTTTGCATTGTTTGCATGGGTGTGAGCAATTTCCCCTACCTTCATGTGCCATTGTGCATGGGTTTAATTTGACAGTGAAGATAAGTGTTCGGAGAAGTGAATGCTTCTCCATGCATTCTGAATTTTCCTTCTTTAATCTCCTGCGAGGAAGCTCCCGGGCTCAGCTGCAAAGCATGGGTGGCTATGTGAGTTATGGCATGCGAGCTCTTCAGGAGAAGAAAGAAAGGATTTCACCCAATAGTGAAAACTTATCACAGTGCAGAGCAAAAGAGCAGTCCCAGATACTTACCAGGTATATATATATATATAAAGCTACAATATAGGACAGACAGAATCGGGCACGAGGGAGCATGGGTCCCTCTGGGTGACAGTAAAAAAGCCACAGGACTGTGTGCTTTCTCCGGCAGTGAAATGGTGAGGAAGGAAGCCTGGATCATTCTTCTTCACCTGCCTAAGGCCACTGAATACATGCCTATCTTTCCTTTTTCTCTTCCAACTCTTGTGTATTTGCATGATTGTGCATGCTACCACTCCTGTGTGTGTTTGTATGCGTGTGTGTGTGTGTGTATAGGGTAAGTGTGCCGGGGCATCATTGGGTTGAAGCTATGTGGAATGGAATTTATCAAAGTCACTGAAGCATTATGATGAAAGCTTTGTGGGGGAATTTCAGCCATGACTATAGCCAGGGCCCATGCAAAGTGGTTAGTTTTCTCTTGCTTTTTAATGAAAATTCTCCCCAGCTATTTTGGTTCACAGGGTCTCAATATAGCTCTAACCTTTGCTGTTTATACTGTCAGCTGAATTGGCCAGTGCCATGCGATGGACGGGGTGAGTGAATGAGAATTAAAAGATGTTTAGCGTGGTGAGAATTTGACCGGGGCATCTATCTATCTGCTGCGTCCCTCGAGACAGATTCTCCATATTCAATTTGTATTTGTTCCATCCAGTTTCCATTTGGAAACTGATTGACTCAGTGCTTCCCCATCCACCATAATCACCAAATAATTTACCTTGTTGTTATCAAGAGGCAGATAATGGAAAAGAAACTAAATCCCAATCTTGACTTTGTTAGGCCAGAACATTACAATCAAATGCTTGAGTTGTTTGTTAGGGAACGAGAAAGGAAAAAGAAGGACAAAACTCTGTTCTATTGCAGTCTGTCCCTGGAAAGTTTTCCATTCATTTATTTGTTTTATTGACAAAAGGCTTCATAGTTCAAAGCATATGAAAATTGTAATTTAAATTTAAGCCATTGCAATTAAGATGTGCCATTCGTTTCAAAATAAAAGCCTCTAAACATTCTTTTTTGTTTAAATGATACATTTCACCCATCATAAAACATATATATAAATAAGCTAGAATAATTTCCTGTCTAAAACTTGCATTTTACCATAAATTGTCTCATTCAATTACACATTTTGTGATTTCTGCAACATTTTATTCAATAAAAGCTTATTAACATTTTCTGTATTTAATATCCAATATATATATTCTAAGATATTTTCAGATTGCATTAATAATTATACACATTTAGATCAACATGTTCATTTTTTAATTGGTTAGTTAATATTATATGTTCTAATCTGACAAATCTATGGCTTTTACAAACAGTAAATATGTTTATTCTTTCTAATGTATGTCTGTGTTTTTCTTTTACATAATAAATATTTTAAGAGTGCCAATAACACCCTATGTAGAATATTCCTGTATTCTCCATGTTGTAAGAGGTCCTTGACTGAAAAAAGATAGCAAACCTACTACTCTACTCTATGTGATAGTTATTTGTGTGATTGCTTCGTGGTCCCATTCATGTGTCCTGTGTCTTTGTGCTCACATACCTTAGGCCAGTCATTTATTTACAATAACCCAGCACATTACTGTAAATGGCCCGGCTGAGACCAGCTATGATGTCCTCTGCTCCTCTGTGCAGAATGAATACAGCCCATTGCCTATGCATTTACAACCTCCAGGTAGAGCACATGATATACAATTGACATTCACTCACTATCACTGGAAATGGACCACGGTAAACACATTTGTGATTGCGGCACAATAGCCTCACTTCAGCTCATGATGGATGATTCGCAATCTGAATTTTTTTTTTTTTTTGAGGACAGACTTGCTCTAACAGTTTTTTTATGCTGCAGGTTTGACAAGCAGACAGCAGCAAAAAAAAAAAAAAAATCTATGCATCGGGACTGCACAGTTAGCAGTCATGTGTCAGTTAACATCATTTGGAGTCATTTTTTTAGGCGGTGTTCGATCTGACACGTTGCACTATCTTCTATTTCGCTGACGTGGAATTTAATTTGCAACTGTGAAAAGTTTCAACTGTCAATAATTATTTTTAGATAATGAAATTCACACCACTGGTGCTGATACAATATGATTAAGATGTGATATAACTGCAGTTTTTGTCAGGTGAGCATTTGGGGACAGAAAACAGCTTCAAGTTGGGCTTGCTGGAAAAAAATCCACCTTTATCCGGCACACACATACACACACACAATTCCGAACAGCAGTCTTTTCTCGCCACATTCTTCGGTTTAATATAGCACATTTATGCCAGGCTCCAGACAGATTTCACAACACATCATTGACTGCTGTCTACAAAACCACGAATATATTTCCACATTTATATAAGACTTGCATAACATGATGGATGCCATTATTAAATAAATACTCACCTCATTACTTTTGATACCACGGAAAATGCCAATCACTTACAATCACTTACAGTCATCTTCTCTCTCCTACACATTTAAAACTAACAGATTAGTGCAATCCATTAGCAGAAATATTTGTTCTAACACCATTAGCTAAGCAGCACTGAGAATAGCACTGCTTTCTCCCACTCATACCCCTGGCTATCATATCTGTATTTGAACTCTGGTCCTCGGCTACTCAACATTCCTGACCACTCTGCCATTGACAACTTTGCATTTCAGAGCAGTGTAGGGAGGAAGGTCAGGGGAAGAACATACTGTAAGCCTATCAGCGAGCAAAAAAAAAAAAAAAAAAGTCTTATGCTTCTCGTGCTCGTCGATTTATAGCCGTGATGGATTTGGCCCAGTTTTTCCAGTAAAAGTGTAAAATGCAAGAAACTGAAATGCTACGATATAACCTCAACACTTTACAGATGGAAGACAAAGCACAGATTCACAATTATAAACAGCAAGCTTATCTTCAAGTGGAATAACATTTAACACTGTTAGAGCATGCACAAACACACACACACGCACGCACACACACATACACACATTTCATACAGTACATATGCATTTATATTTAACGTCCCCAGGCTTGTTAGAAGCTTGAATGCTTATTACTTCAGTTTACTCAGTCATTACAACATGTATTTTTAATCATGCCTTGTTTTCCAACACTGGCCCAGTTGGTTAATAGCACTGTAACATAATTAATACATGATGAGTTTAGAGACACACACAGACGCACACACACACACAAACACGAACACACAGAAAAGGTACCTTCAGCCTCATACTTTACCTCCAGCAGCACTAAAAGACATGTATAAATTTTAATCAACAGAAACACACAGAACTGGAAAACAGAAAAGGCAAAATCAATTCCAATCAGCAGGAGCCTGACCTAATGCTAACTATGAAGTACTGAGTCACTTGCGGTAACTGCGTAAAGGGGAGGCTGACCACATTAGCGGTAAAATAGATGACATTCTCAGCCTGGCTTTAAGGAGATCTACAGAGTGCTCCGCTCCACTCTTAACACAAAAACCATTCTAATGCAAGGGAGTATCAGTAAGGCTACCTGGTGGCAGTGATTGATAGCAATGACCCTGTGTGGCAGACAGTCTGATTCAACAAGATCCGATAAACAAGATGATGTTAAGACTAGTAATGTGTCATATGCTGGTTTCAAATACATGCAACTTCCAGCAGAGATAGGACATAAGAACTCTGGACTAGTCTCCACTGTCCTGTCAAGTTTATTTAAATGTCTTTGGACTAAATGAATCAAAGCATCTGGAATTGGGAGAATAAACAACCTGTGCAGAAATCATCACTTCCTGTAAGCTTTTACCTGCAACATTCTTGTGTTACTAACAACTAAAAAGCTATAGGAAAACACTATTGTTAAAAAAAAGCATGCAAAATCAAAATTTGAATTCAGTCCTTTTTTAAGATCAGATGTTACAAATGAGTTATTTAAAGTTGTCAGTCATCAGCATATAAATGCACTTTACCAAGATGAGATAGAGAACCATCAGCCCAGGACAAAGGTTCGGTATTCTGTCTTACTTTTATATTTAGCTGGAAACTGTACAGCCACCAGGACAATATATTACATGTTTTACCTTATGAGTTAACCCTTTAAAAACCACAAAAGCAAAGCCCCAAAGTAAGCAATAAAGACCCCAGACTTTTGAGCAATTAATGTTGTATATGAGGCAAGAATGGGAAAGAATTACAGGGCCACTTTGATGTAGACAGGTTGTTATGGTCTTGAGTCATAGAGTAGTAAGAGCAAAATTCAAATGGATTGTAACATAAACTGACATATGATAATGGTAAACATAAACATTGAAAACACTGCAATAACAACTTGTCAATCACCAGATATCTGAACGCTAAAGCTATCTAAATCTGTTGTCTAATTTACAATAATTGGCACCATGGATATCAAAGACAATATCACACTTCATACCCTAACACCAAAAAAATTGAGATTATACGCTACTTAGCAAAATGTCTACTGAGATAATATATCAAGTAGTTGCCCCCTGCTGACTGTTAGAAAAAATGCAGGTGTAAGGCACATCTGCATTAGCTTCACTTTCCCCCTCACGCCTTTTCTAGCAGTGATGTAGAATGATAGCTGCCCTTTACTTTTAGTGAACAGAAAGTAAAAAAATCATAAAGGTCAACAAACTATGTAAGTACCATAAACTTTCCAGAAGTTGATGGTAATCTCTAACATTTTTAGCTCATTTTAGAGCAGTTTATCTTAAAGCCTCTATCTTAACAAAATCTCTACGAGCACACCGAAAGTTTCAATTCTACGTAAAATATTTATATATATAATGTGGTGCATAGGGTAATAATAACATTGTTATGCTGTTGTTTGATGTTATATTCAAAAGTTTCAAGTGTACAGAAGGACAAAGACGTTGAAATAATTAAATAACGCTAGAATCTGTCAAGAGTATTAACTGTCCTTCTACTTTTTTCATTAAGAGATTAGGAAGTGGCTCATCTTTCTGTATGGAATGGCATCTGCTGACGAGTGAAGGTCACTTATTATGAAAAATGTATTGACTCAATCCTCCGGCTCATGAGACACCCACACACACTCCCACACAGACATACTACCAGCATCGTCATTGAAGCCAGACGTCTTTTTTTGAGCAGTAAGTGAGGAGGAAATGTATTTTGTACACGTACTTCATATGAAATGACACAGAATGCAACCCACTAATGACACTCAAGTGACTCATGCTACGCCATGAATTCATTTACGCTGCATTCACGCTTACTTTTGACCGGTGGGGAGCAGAAACTGGTGACAGCATGGAATTACAAAGTTGTAATGAACATATTAGCACTACTTATGTAACGAGTAAACAAAGGGCCACACTGGTAGCCATTAGGAGATTTTTTTCTGGATAACTGATGTATTTAAAGGTATAATATGTATGTTTTCTGCCATAAATGCTTAAAAACTGTTATTTAAATGTAATATATTTTGCTGCATTCTTACATAATCCTAAACCTAGACAAGTCCATATTTAAATCAAGGTTATTGTGTATCGTGTGTGTTATATCTGCTTTGTAATTTCTCCGCCTGAATCCACCATTGTTGACTTCTCATCCGTGTTTAAGAAACATTTTCATGATGCTCTTAGTTATCTGAGAAACAAGCCGAGCAAATGTAAGCGGCAGCTCAGTTTACAGACCCTCAAGCACATACTGCATCTGTCGAATAATTGAATAATTTTTGATTTTTAATGAATTAATCACTTTATTAATTCCTACTGAGTGAACTTGACTGTAATGAGACAATGGTGAGAACTGTCATAATCCCATAATACTTCATAAACACCACCAAAGGTTTGTTTTGATTGAGAGACCCCTAGCTGCAGAAAAATATATATTGTCCCTTTTTAGCTTTGTTAAAAGCTCCATTAACTCCTCAGAAAAGTATGTGGGTTTTTAGCTAGTAGCTAATCTTTCTCTGTTTAATAAATGTGCCCCTACTCAACCTTCTGTAAATGTGAAGGCTGTAAAACAAAAACAAGGGACAGACAGCCTTTAAAGATGTGGAGAGCTGAAGAGCTATTGATTCTCTATGATTCTAGAAATATGAGCTCAGCATCCACTTGGATTATTTTTATTATTATGGACAGGGGAACAAAGAAATTCCAATTTGGGCCTCTCATCAACTCCACCACCACCACCACCCACGCAACCTAAGTTCTAACACCAACATGCGTAATTTCAAAATTGGCCCTTAGCCATTAGTCTGGTAGTGACCGCTACAGCAGGTTTATTTGCTCGTCTGCTTAGCTGCTTACCTTTGCCAAGTTCAGCTTCCCTGGCAAGTCTGGTGTTCCTTCACACTTTTTTTTTGTTGCCAGAAATCTGCCGATTCCCTTGATGCTCATTTCATTTTTCAGCTCTCCCTGTACCCTGGGTTTTTTTAGCTCCAGATGTGAGGTACTTGTACTTAGCTCAGGCTGCAGTTCACTTTACAAATTAATAGATGAATGATGAAATGTGATTTAATAATACCAATGAATGTATTCATCATTTAAATACAAGTTGTCAGGCCTTGAACTAGGGTCATCTGTGGCCTTTGACCCTCCCTGATGGTGGTGCTGCCATGGAAACAAATATCTGCATACACAGCTCTTTATTTCACATTATTTAAACAGCAGGTATGCATTATTTGAGCCGAATTTATTGATTTTGGAAATTAGTGACTCTCCAACTTTGATATTAATGATTTCTAATGATGTTCTTCAAATGCAATGGGATGCAAGGCAGCATTTGAAGAATTTGTCCTCACAGTGAGCACGGATAGCCTTCTAATCAATTCTCTGTTGGCTTAGATGAGCGTTATGTGGCAGTGGAGGCAGACCTAGACATCTGTTGGGATAAATTTTTCATAAGGAAGCCCTCCTTGTGGGCATACCCTCTCCAATAGTGTATGAAACATTTACCACAATCAGTGAAATGAAGCTGAGCAATCAGCAAGAAATAAGTCGAAGGTGCAGAATGTGGTCCTGCATGTGAGAAAGGGGCCAACCAAACTCTTTGACACACACGCAATGCGGGACCTGATGCTGCAACGCCGAGGCTGGCGAAAGGCTCCTTACATATGCCTGTGCTTTGATCACTGCTTCCTCCTAACTAGGACTATCCCTCACTGTGTTATCCTTTTATATTGCTCCTCTAAACCCATTTCCCCATTCTGATGGTGTAACCAAAACAGCGCGGCCATTCTTCTCATTCCAATTGTTATTCTCGTCTCTCCATGCTTCATGCTTAATGGTTTCATTACACTTAAGAGAAGACACATTTTTGGATAAGTTGCATTATATTCGTCACAGGCTGCCTGTATTTTTTCAGGCTTGTCTCCTGTCACTAGATAACCTTGGTATGTTAAATGGAGCAACAATAGTTCTTTCCCGGATGAAATTGTAATGTGACAGTGTCTTTTATTATCACTTTGTCTTGTCTTTGTCTGTCTTCAAAGAAATGTCAGCCTTACAGTCAACTGTAGTTTAACCCTGGGATTAGTTTTCACTGCCATGTACTTTATCCTGCTGCGGATGTGCTGAGTGGATGTCAGCTCTGTCACACAAAATGTAAACTGACAGGCTGTGATCAGTTTTTTCTTCTGGACATTAATCCTTGTCTTTCAGTTTAGGGTGTTTATACACATCCAAGTGTAATTAGAGGACTTTTCCATTAAAGGTCAGTTAGTAAAATGTCATTTTGCAACACCCCTAATTACTAGACAAATGATTACAGTTTATCAGCATTAGGACCATGGTATTTAACCTATGCCAGACATCTGGATTTTGTTCAAATTTGCAAACTGAGAACAAAATTAGAGATGTGACATAACCACACTTAGTGTCTGTCATTTTCACTTGTTTTTTCATAGCAAACGTGGTCTTGCAGATAATGAAATACTGTTTTTTATGTGTTTTTCGAACTGTTGAGAAGTGGCTATTTGTCAAACCTATTTATCTTCTTCTTTCTTAATCATCATGATCTCCATCTGATTTGGAAGACCTGCCAGCAAACCACTGGTTTAACATCCATTTGGAGGAGTGTTTTTAGGTCACTTGGTGAACGTAAGTCAAATGTTCACTCTCTTTTAGCTCTGGTTTTGGTCTCTATCAAGCTCTAAGAGAATTATCTGGCTCTTAAGCTGCTTGATGCTCCACATTTTTCTCCAGCTAGTTGCTGCTACTATGTCTGATCCTGAGTTGGTAGAGTACAGTAGGTTTTTTACAGCCTTTTCTCTGAAAGCATCTGCCTGCTCGGCCGAAAATGAGAGTCAGAGTGAATCAAAACAGTAAAGCTGTGGCAGACGGCTAAATAATGAGCTGCAACTCACTATAAAGCTCTGTAAAGCCAAGGGAACTGGAGATTCAGGTGATTATACCGTGTGGGTTTATCACTAGTTAGGGATGCCTTTCACTCTGTAGCATTGTTAGGCAGTGTCTGTGGCCAGAGACGTCACATTTTCAGAATGCCCAGCAGTCCTTCCCATTCTTGTGAACACTATTTCAGGAACACCTGTAGAGAATTTCTTCAAATTTGGTATATAGGTCCACTTGAATTTAAGAATAAACAGGTTAAATATCCAAGCGTACCCTGCTTTATTGCCTATTTTTCTCTAAATTGGTCACTAATTAAAAAAAAAAAAAAAATAACATCATGCTTTACTGAAGACGACTTGAAACGAGCAGTTGAGACCGTGAACTTATTCTGAGAAGGTTTACTTCCCTTTAATTCATATGAGAAGTAGGTAATTTTCCAACCCACTAACATACATTTAGACTTCTTTTTGCAACAAGTGGAGGAGCCCCCTGCTGGCCATTAGAAAGAATGCAGGTTGAAGGCTATTCTGCAATGTCTTCAATTATCAGGCCCAGAGGTTGCTGCTTGCAATTTGATATCCAATAGGTCAAAGATTAACTTCCCTGTTAAATCATCACATATTGCATCAACATTTTCCTGATAATTATTTCACATAACTCAGGAGTAGAGGGGGAGATAGTCACTATGTTTCATCTTTGGTCTGCTCCTGAATTGGTGACACTCTTGGTTGTATGCCTTGAAACTGTGCTCCTCTAAAATACCAGCTTCAAGATGTGTGCGAATCACCCTTCTTTAGAAACTTTTCTTTTGCACCAATGTTGATATATCAAGCTAAATCTACTTTCATGAAAACATATGAATCTGGAAATATATTTATTTTTTCCAGCTTTTTTTTTTTGTTTGAACCTGTCTTCTCTGATACTTACAGCAGTAACTTTAAGGTCTGATTAATGCAGCATAGACCAAATGTTTAATCAAGGTAGCAAGGTAGATAAACCATAAAAAAATATTCAGTTGGATACCACTATCTCGTCCAAAATCATTGAATTAAAAATGTCCAGTCTATAAAATCTTGCCATTGATTTTATGTCACAACAGAATTTACCACCCCTTATGAAATATCATGAAATTTTGATAATAGACGCATGGGATTCCCTGTTATTGGCAACATTGACGTGTCAAAATAGAAATCCATAAACCTCCCTTGACAGTGCATTAAAGTGGACACATCCCCATGATTGATTAGACATCGGGCTGACAGATACCCAGCGATTGTTTACTGTGGTGGACCCTGGCAACGACTGGGCGTTTATTGCTGTCTGGTCCAGCAGTATTTCAACATTGCATCTCACTCCTCAGAGTCATCAGCAAGCAGGTTCACAGCAACCACACACTTCCAAGTAAGGAGCACCTGTTTGTTACCAATCTGCAGCACAGACCTGCAGCCTCTCTCTGTGCACTGTTGCTTCTTCCAACAGGGGTTTTTCACATGCAGGTATGGTGCATTTACAAAGAGAATAAGGAATGTCACTCTGGATAATTTATGGGTAATTATGCATGATGATCAACATTTTACTGAATTCCCTTCAGGTTTCTAAGTACACTTAGAGGAATAAAACCCACTGTTTACCATGTTGGTATTGGGAAATGGTAGGCATGTAGAACATTCAATGGGATATCACTTCAGTTGCATTTGTACTTTGTGTGTTTTTAAGTTTGTACAAGATTTTTGCATATGAGTGGCTCAGCTCTTCTTTAAACTCGTATTCATTATTCACAACACAGCTATTTTTGCAAGAAATGCTTCTTGAATTTTAAAACAGCAAAGAGGGGAGATGCCTCTTGCTGCTATCAGGTGCTGCTAAAAACTTCTACATCTCATTATCCATTCAAATCACATCAGCACATCAGGTAAGAGTGACTGACAAGAGCTCAAGATGGAAACCACAAATAAACGATCGTACTGGTGACATCCTCCCCACCAGGAGTCCTTACATCGGAAAGAATCAATGTCAGGCGGTGGAGCATTGCTTTCCCTTGCTGAATTTTCTGTCATGTGTGAGAATTTTATTCTCTCAATGACCCATGCTTTGCACTTTATCAAAAACAAGACTCGGCCGAGTACACAGAAAGAGCAACATTACTTCCACCCTTTTTCTGCTGTTCTGTAGCCCGAAAAAATGTATGTGGCTCTGCCAGGGTGATTGCATTTGTAATGTTTGGAGAGAAAATTAGATTCTGCAATACATTGTGTGAGGTAGATCCTAAGCAGGCCAGGGAACAAACAAATGTTTAGGGGTATGAGTTCTGCTTGAGCTAGAGAAAGAAAAAAATTACTGCATTTCAACAAGACATCATCAGCTGTGTGGGGAGTGGGAGGATGTGCTCATTGAATTACTACACTTCTGCTGCTGCATTCAATAAAGTATGACTCAAGCTCAGAGCGTGGTTGTCGGTTTGATACATTTTTATTAAAGTAAATATGGCGTAAATGGGGCTGTGGGTGAGCTGGTATTCTTGTACAGTCTCATCTATTCATTTCCTATGGATCACATGGATCCAGACAGGTCAGGATGATGTCATTGCTCTCTGCATCATTAATATTGAAAGGTCATTTCCCCTACTTGGGATTCGTGTCTATCACATGCAGGGTTCAATTTCCAATTTGCCACAAGACTGCCTGGGTCATTCTTACTATTTATCTGGTAGAAGACTTCCTAACAGTGTTATAAAAATTCTCTGGAAATTAGCTGACGACTTCTTTTATTGTTTCCTATGGAGTCCTTGACTCGGACAGGCAGCACAATGTACCAGCTACTGTCTCCCTATGGTCTACTATGGTCGGACTCAAGTCATACTGTTCTTTCTTTCTTCTCTTTTCTTGAATTTTGACATCGATGTTGTTGCCTTTTTCTCATATATTAACACACACAGACCAATTGTAATAAATTTTACAACTGATCTGCATGTGTATGCATCATTATCTTATCTACTTACCGAAATTCCCAGACACATAAAGAGCTTTTATGTTTATTGTCTATTTCCAGTATTCAATCATATCCACATTAAAAATTGATTCCAAGTAATCTCCCCACATGATCCAATATTTCTCAGTCTTATCCATAGGGATGAAATAAATTTGTCTGTATGCAATTCACACTATTTTTAGTCGCTAAAATATATTACAAAACTGACCACAAGGCCCTCCTGGTGGCTCACTGTTATTGTGCGTTCCACTTTGACGAGGTCTGTCACAGTGGAGCCAGTTCAGTTGTGGCCTGGCTGGATGTCTCACTCTGCAACTCTCTCGGCCACTATGAAATAAAGCATGGAGATTCCCCCGAAAAATATTTAAACAAAATTAAAAACTGACCAAAGAAGTGACTGTTTTGCTCAAAATAACAATTGAGTTGCACATATAATAAAACTAAACTTTAGGTTCTTTGCTTTGGTGTAAACATAATACAAAGGTTTCTGTTGTTTCATTTCTTACATAGGTGACATACTTCAGCTATTTTTGCACTTTAGAAGTCACAAGAAATAACACACTGAAATCTTCCACAAATCCAAAACAAACCCCAAAATGATTTTCTTTAGGCTGCTTTGTAGTGTTCTAATTAGGAACCTGAGGCTACAGAGTTACTTTTACAGCCATAATTAGTTATGAAACCTCAAAGAAGTCTTACTTTCTATCAGCCCAGATCCTTCTCTGCATTCTATTTTATTCCATCTCAAAACCAACCGCACTTAATAATTTGTGTTTGGAATAGGACCTCATAAAGGTCAGAGGACATATGATGATGTAACTTATCAACAGATACGTCTGTACCTGCAGACCTGCAGACTCTGTGTATAAAAATGTACTTAGCTACCAAAAGTCACAGATTAAATTTTATTTTTAAGCACATGGAACACAGATGTCCTCAGAGCTTCTTATTAAAAATTGAAAGCCATACAGTAATGTAACATCTGATGTTATATAAGCTGTCTCCAGCTCTTCAGTGCAAGTAATATTGCGACCTTGTGCGTGTTCAGTCCTCACAACAACAAAGTGTGTACCGTACACAGTATATCTCAAGCACACAGGCATGCAGTTTAAAAGCTTTTGATGGTGTCTGAACCTGTAACTCATTACAGCTTTGAAACGCATTATCTTTCAATTTGTGGCATCTTCCACCGTTCTTCACCTTCCTTTTAGCTTCAATCCCATTTGGAAAGCAAGAAATTAGGGCAGTAGCTCCCTGAAGAATTTCCGAATAAAACAAGGTTTCTGGAATAATGTGTGCACTGTGAGCAACGAGTGTGTTTTCAGCCGGTGGTCTGGTGGTAATTGCATTTCAGTCAGTAATCATTCATTGTGGAAAAATGATTATGAATATGTTATTGTCTCCTCATCTGCGAAAGCCATCCAGGAAACAGAGGTAATAGGATCACAAAACAATTCCAGGGAGAGCAGAAACAGCAGATCATAGACACTTGTTTAAATACTGTCAATAGCACGTTTCCCGATAAAAGTCAACATCAGCTCTTTAAATGAAACTCTGCAACAAACATGGATGGATTACTGGATGGACACTCCGGGCTTTGGCCCTGTGTCAAGGCCCAAATGAAACTCACAGAAACACGTTCCAACCAAGCAACACACTCTGTCTGTGTAAAAATTTAAGCTAATGAGGATGTGCTTAAACCTGCAGTTCCTCAAACAGCCACTTGAGGCTCACTCCAAAGGGGAGTAAATACCACAGTAATGATAATAATAGTTGTGATATGCTGAGGAGATGCTTGCGTATTGTTGTACGGCTGAAATAAGTTAGTTCATACCCCTCCTTCTGATGTTTTTACGTGACATTACAAAGGCGGTTGCAAACATGTGGCTAAAGAGACTACAGTGGTTGTCAGGGACATTAAACCTCATGACATTAGACTCAGATGGGCACTCTCACTATTCTGCCTTACTTCCTCTAGTTACGTTTTTTTTTTTTTTTTATAGATTTGGTTAATAAACAATTCATTAGGGTACTATTAACTGGTTAAATTGTTCATCCAGGATATAACCATAGTGGTAATCATTTGATAAGATTATCCTGCTGAACAAAATAGGTCAGCATCAGAAACATGTGTTTGCCACAGAGCTTATTTTCTGTTATAATCCGAAATCCAATGTAAAAATCCCACTGGGAATTCCCAATAGACCCCATGGCATTGCTACTCACATGTTAGCCTTCAAAAATGAATTTAATATTTTTTGCTCTCTGTTCTCATTGACACATTTGGTCTCTGGTGCTTATTTCACCATACATAAGTGTAACTGTGAGGTAAAAGGGGGTGCCATAACAGGTGGCTAGCCACCTCTTCAGCTGCCTGCCTGATGTTTCCCACACTCTACCTTTCTGCCCCTTTTTTTGATATGCTAGAAGTTAAGAAGAGTCAGAAACTCCAAAAGGATGATGGCCAGAGAAACGGTTTATGTTGGCAACCAGTGAACACTCAAAATGAACACAACAACACAAATGTCCAAAATGACCAAAAACAGCTACAAAGACATGCAAAAAAGCTGCAATGACTATGGTACGGGGCAGAACAACCACAAAGTGACTCAAAATGACAAAACCCAAAGCAACTACAAACAGAAAAAAAAGAAGTGGCAAAATGACAGAAAACAACTACAGAAGGACACACACCAAATTTACACAAAACCAAAAAGAGTCGCATAACATCTACAAAGAATCACAGAACAACAACAAAATGTGAGTCTTGCTCCTTGGTCAATAGACACCATCCATCTGAGTGAAAATTATTCACAATCAAATGTTACTCAGTGATCCAGCAAAAGGAGCTACTTCCTGAAACCGGGGAGAGGCTTCACCAGAACAGGAAGCAAGCAGTGTAAGCCAGCAGGTGGAGCTCAGCCTGCCTGACAATGGGTGAGCAGCAGTTGAGTCATGAGTGCTGTGACCTTCTCGATTGCCCAATGAGATGGCAAATCCGCCTTCTGAAACTATGACATCATTGTCCCAACACAAGTGTAAACATGTCTGATATGTGGGGACTTATTGTCAATTCACGGCAATAACGTATGTTTCTTTTCACCTCCCAGTGAGCCTGCTATCGAGGACAATCATTAGTGTTACTAGCCTGTTGGCATTCCTTTCCCGCCCTGGGGTATTTCTGTGGAAGAGTGGCGCCTACATTGCATCACACTCATTCCTAATCATGGAGGTACAAGGTCTTACTCAGGAAGGGGAGAGCCTGCAGATGACATCATGCAGCTCCATGGACAGCTGTCAGGATGAGTCAGGTGAATGTGGGCAGATTGAAAGTCGCTGTTTTTGTAATGTCAGGGAACAAAATCCTCCTTCAGTGAGGTAGCTTCCAGTCCAGTCAACGTCAAAGTCTGACTAACTCCTCTGACAGGAAGCTATGCCTTTACAGTGACTTCCATGTCTGCAAAACAATAGATAACACAATTATGAAAGAAGTTCACCTGTGGCTGCAATCATAAGTGTGTCTCTTATCAGCATGGAGCAGTGCCAGGACTGCCATTCGATAAGACATTATGCTCCCTGAATAGAAATGTAAAATTAATCTATACTATTACTAAGCATAAAAACCCAAACACATTTAACAACATAAAATATATATTGAATACATTGGAACATAACGTTAAAATTGCATATTCAGATAAAACATATTTACCATCTTTTCCACCCTTTTTGCCATAATGCCACACACTACAAATTTGCATGCGCTCAATTATACATTCAGTGTGTGACAAACATGTGCACTTCCTCATTATGAGAAGGAATTATTTATAGCATGCTGTGCTCTTATCATTTGTCGGGCCCAACAGGTACAAAAAGATTGAAGTTCAAGGACACCCAAACTTGTCCTCCTCGCAAGCTGTTACTTGGACAAACATTCATCATTCAAGCACACAACTGCACCACATCTAATCCCTCTTCACGACAGAGAATTAATTGAATAAACAAATCTCTGCTACACTATGTAAGTGGCAGGTCCTCCTGTGTCTTACTGAAAGTAATATTGCACACAAGATAGTTCACTGATAAATCTTGCTGAAATTTAATATGCCTATTTAATGCACGACCCTTCAGTTTCGGCATGGTCAAAACTCTACGGAGAAAACAATTACTTGGCAAATTATTATTGCACGGAAAAAATATTCAGGAGTGTCTTTCCAAAAGATAATTATATTCTGAGGCCTTCATTAAGAGCTTTGTGAGTACATTTGTAAGCTCATTCTCTTCAGGACTGTAATTCATGCTGCACTGGTGGAGCTTCTTAATTAACACCTACTCCAGCCAACAAATAGAAGTGTGTTAGCTGTACTTGCCTGCAGAACAAAACACCATTGTTGTTTGCAATGTTCTTTGTGGCTGGCCACCTCCTTGAATTGCCGCTGACTGTCTCCTCGCTCTTTTTTTGTTGTCTTTTTTTGTATTCTCTACATATATTACTGGAATTACCACCTATGTGCTTGCATTGCTTTGTCACATATGAATAAATATTCTATTTTGTAAACAGACAGCACACACAAACCAATGGAAAGGTGCTAAAAAAGATGCGGGCTATATAAACCTTCCCTAATTACCAAATTACCAACTGTCAATGTCTTTGCAGTTACTTTATACGACCATGGGGTAAAATCTATTAGCACGCTGCCGCTGTTTAAAGAGACAGTGCATCCAGTGTATGTATGTGTGTGTGTGTGTGTGTGTGTGTGTGTGTGTGTGTGTGTGGGTGGTAAAGGTGGAAAACCAAGGCGGGAGGGGTAGCACCTGGTCTCTTTAGATAATCTATTTATTGCTTTCACACTTCATTAGGCCCAAACCAAAATACTTGGCTCTTGAATATGTTTATCAAATGTCTCAATGTTATCAGTCACAGATGCAACAAACCATAAAAGTGAGGCAACTGCATGCTGATCAGAGATAATATAACGTTTTTTTCTTCTTGACCTTGAAATTGTAAAATGTGTGGCATCTGCAAGGCATCTCTAGGTATCTGAATAAAATGCTGAACTGAAATGTCAGGGCTGTTGTAGTTGGATGTTTGTTATGCATAAATAAAATATGAGAAACTGAAGACACAACCTTCTCATTGTGTGTATGTGTGAGTGTGCGCAGTTGATGCTACATCAGCTGACTTTGGAGCACTGTCATTCTCCAGGGTCTTCCATTGAATGTTAATCCAACAAGTGAACCCAACAACTTAAAAACAAACAAACAAGTAAACATGGAAAGTTAGTTAATGATAGGCATGATGAATGCAATAGGAAATGATTGTATTCCGAGAAGCTGCTTGAAATTTTATTAATAAACTAAATGTAAAAGAAACACAAGGAACAGAACAGTTACATGGCAGCAATAAATTAGTAGCTTTTAAATCATTTAACATTTTGACATTGACTAACAACAAGCTCTCTGCTCTACCATTTACAAAAGATGACACATGGTCTGCCAATTCAGTGTAGGAAGAATGTCATGAAGGATTTAGTAATAGATTACCCAAGTGGATACATATTGCTTGAAAATTAAACTCTTAACAGTTTTATGGTTATTAACAAATGCTGTGTTATGGGTGTTATGGCATATTATGTATGATCCCATTTATTTCAAGGCTGGAATAATGGGATCATATTTTGATTAATTTGGGTTAAGAGTTTTGACATTGTACAGTATTTGAAAAACTAAACAGAAGTGATTAAGGCACAATTAAATGTCCCTACCAAAGGGAAAAAACTGAGATCCCTAACCATGAACTGATTTAGGGTAGTAATATGGTACTCTGCACGTAAAAAGAGGTAGGACTATACACAATCATAGTTCAAGAATGTGTAGGTTGTTCATGGTAAATGTTTGGAACGCCTGATTAACAGGAATGAAATCCAGGCAATTTGAAATCTAGGAATGACAAAACAAGAAAAACTGACAAACTGTAGGGAAATACTTGAAACATGTTGCCTCAACTTACAGCCAATGGGAGGCACACATTTTTTGGTTTTGGTTTAGCATATTATATATGATCCAATTTTTCCAAGGCTGGAATAAACTAGATCAGTTTTGGGGTTTTGTGTTTAGACAGTTATGTGCATCTTGAAAGTATTCGAAAATTGAAAAGAACTTGCAAAAGCATCAAAAATATTCCTTACAACAAAAAATAATTACAATTCCCAACTGTGAAATTATTTACGAGGTTGCATATCATAGGCTACTTTTAAGATTAATATTAATCTTAAAAGGACA
>JAOWBC010001868.1:8629357-8645785 GCA_028566105.1 Hypoplectrus providencianus | reverse complement strand
GTAGCTTATTTTTTGCTGCACACTGAAGTTTGTCAGTCCAGTGGAGCATGCAACATTGCAACATTAGCTAACTCTTATATTGATCAGTAAATACTGGTGTAATTATCATTTTTCTCTTCGTCTTTTCCTTCTGAGTGAAATCTGAACATTTATACCGTAATGCCTGCATACATGCACATGACTTCAATACAAGTTGGGGGATATACGCCAACGTAGACCAACAGGCAGATTTGCTGTTGTGGCTGTTGGGAGTTGGGAGACTCATCCACTGACTGCTTGTGACCAGAGCACATACAAAATATTCCAGAGGTCAAAGCTAACAGTCACTTAACAGTGTATCTGAATCCAGCTTCTTTGTTATCTTGGAGTGATACAGTACACTGACACCCTGATGTTAAATGAAAAATAACTAAAAAGCTCTTACCCTGTACTGTACACACAACCAGTTTATAAACATTTTTTCGGAGGAGCCTTTTTTGTTATGACATACCATGTGGCAATATTTTGTTACTTGTCTTCTAATTCTTATAGTGTTTAAACCGTCCCTCATTTTTCAGACTGCTTAAAAGGGAAGTATGCCCTCTATTATAGCACACTTTTGTAAACAGTATTGCCAGAACAGCAGGGCTGCTTTTTATAGACGACTGTCATAGAAAAGGTATTTAGCAAAATGTTAACAAGTGAAGAGAATAAAATGCTGTGAAATTAGTTTTCATTTTTTCACATCGCATTGCTGTGAGGAAATTATTCATGTTGATGCTTGTCTTTTTTTTCTATTTTGTACAATGTCGATACAGCTGCACCACATCATAGAAAAAAAATAAGACAAGAACTTTGTTTTTGGCCTTGGATCTCCAATACAGACATAGCGGTTATAAGGCGTTTTTTAGGGTTTGAATTTTGGCTGTGCCTCCACTGAAGTAAACTATTTTGTGGATTTACTGTCTTGTTCATAATGTGAGCTTACAAAGTCTATTTGTGTGCCCAGTCAACTGTGCAAGCCCATCCAATGTGGGACAAAGCACAGTGCTGGACAAACCAGACAGTGAGTCTTTTGTCGTGGCTTTGACCTCTTTTTGTGTGTGTGTGTTTTTCGAGCTGTGTGTGCTTGTCTGTGTGCAAGCAGAAATTATTACTGGACATTGAAGAGGTGTGTGTGTATCTGTGTGGGCCTTTGTTGCTCTGTGCGACACGTGCTGACCCTGAGCAGGCCAGGGGGAATGCTTCAGACTGTTGCTTCTCCACCGCACACTCCTCTTTGTCTCAAACTAAGACTCCTGAGGCAATTAACTTGTGACCTGGAATGGACATGACTGCACTCTGACTATTGCTAGTGTTTTCTGTACATTGAGTTATTTGAAGCGGCCAAACTCAATATGAACAAGTATTGCCCCGTATTGATTTTCAATTTATTTATAAGTTTATATCATATTTCTTTTTAAAACCTGTATAAGCTGTCCTTGCTCACCCACTGACTTACTCTCTCTTGACCAGTCTATTGTCAAACACATTGACAATGGACCTGTCAGTAGTCTATCTCTGTTGCTAACACAACACATTACAGAGAACAAACTTTAAATAAGTTATTATAAACAATTAGCAAGCGTTATGAGCATAAGGGAGCAGGGTTTTTCCTGCCATTATACCCTGTGGGACAGCGTTGATAGCATGTGGACGAGGTGACACAAGTCCTGCTAAAGCCGTTCATAATATTGCAGATGACGTTGAATCAAATACCAGCCATTCTGTCAGAATTTCAGGTCAAAACTGGATGTTTATTATGAGATAAGCACTCCTAAAACAATGTTTACCACACTGTGTCAAATAACTCAAGTTAGAGGAGGAATACACTTTTGCTGAAGCACTCTGTTATAAATGTTTCTATGCAGCCTTTGAACCTTTAAGTTACAGCAAATGTTCTATTCTTGTTTTCAGGTGAGTCAATGCGGCAGGCTTCTGGAGAATTTGCAGAAGACCCCTGCTCATCTGTGAAGAGGGGCAATATGGTTCGTGCTGCCAGAGCCCTTCTGTCAGCAGTCACACATCTGTTGGTGCTGGCAGACATGTCTGATGTCTACAAACTTCTACTGCAGCTTAAACTGGTGAGATGTTTACATTGCTTTGTAAAACATACATTAACAACAAGCTTAATTAAATAGAATTAATTCAACATCAGCATTAACAAATTATAACTTCGACAGTGAAACTGTAGTTTACTTTAGTTAAATATACAAAAGAAGGGTGTGGTATCAGTTTGAATAAATGTTTCCAAATGTTGACAGTAATTCCTTTCTAACAAAGCCCAAATGTAAAATCCCCTTATCAGAATACAAAAGATTTTTCTGTGGGTCTACAGAAACATGTTACCTAAATTCAAGATGACAAGCTTCAGCAAATTAAAATCCCATCTTATCAGATTGGTTGATTGCAATTTTGAAAATTGCACTTTGAAATCTTGATGAGTTCTGTCTTATCTCAAACCTGGACATGATAAAACAGTGCAGTTTTTTCAGTCTGTTATTTTCTTCAACAGGTATAGGTTAATATTGTTGAAATTGATTAGTCTGTTTGTTTAGAGGTGTTCACTAACAGAAAATGACTCTTTTGGTTTTGTTAAATTTTTCCATCATCCTGGCTCAGGTGGAGGAAAATCTTGTGAAAGTGCGTAACGCAGGCACAGAGCAGGACCTTGGGATCCAATATAAGGCCTTGAAACCAGAGGTGGACAAGTTGAACATCATGGCCGCCAAGAGACAGCAGGTAATGTACAGTTAGCAAAAAAAGTGAGGTCGTAGGAGTAGAGAAGTCTGGTTGATTTAATTGGTTTGGGAGGTTCCCAGGTACCTAAATGGGTGTTAATGTTCTCTGTCACTCATAACAAAAAAATCTTTCAAACCCACACAGCAAGGGGGAGAAAAATTATTGAAGAGAGTTAGCAGGAAGAAGAGTGGCTCATGCATTCGCTGAGCATTTAGATGCAGTAAGCATGAACAAGCTTCTTATTACAAATTGCAGTAATGTGGGAGTGCAAGAAAGGAGCATAACAGCTTGACACCAAATGTGACAAAAAACATTTTATATGTGATGACGAATAGCACATCATTTTTCTCCACGATGATGTAAGCGGTAGTAAACAAAGTTTTTTACGTTGTTCATTTTTCAGATGAAACAACTTCATGGCATATGAGATGCCCATACCTGCCTATTACTGTAATTATGTAAAGTTTAGGGAATAATAATGTTATCAAAAACATTTTTCTTTGGACCATTGTTGGTCATGATTACCACCAAACTCAGTGTGAAGATTGTAGTATATAGTCAAGGCTCAGTGAGGTTTGGTAAGGAGGAGAAAAAAACAAACATAATACGGTAATGTTTATTTTTGGAAAGATAATAGTGCAAAAGTGTCAAAAACGGACATGTCCTTTTGATGTTGACTGAGGTAACATTTTGCCCAATGGAAACCTTGGTAAACCAGTGTTTCCCACAGAATTCTAGTCATTCTTTTGGCAGAGGTTGGGGTGGGTTGAGTAGTGTCTACAGATTATGAATGACATGGATTCAGTATATGGGGCCGCGTTTCAGTTGGTAAAAATACAATGTGGTTTAGGGTTACTTTTGTCTTCATAATTATTTGGTAGCCTATCTATATTTGACATACTGTGCCTAGCAGGAGAGGAATGCTTGAATTGTTTCTCCAGCTTGAAAGACTTCAGAGAGCCGCACCACAGCTCCGTCAAAAATAGATTAGGCGCATATTTTTAGTGGAGCAAAGCTGCAAACCACTTCTGAGGCGCTTCTGAAATGTGCTGTGGTGTGTCCGTTGGAACAAGAATTGTGGTGTGGTGGCATTTTGCAGGTGGCCACGTCACAGCTTGTATCAACAAATCTACAGTGTGAATCTGGAGGTGGGGCTATCCACACATATGGGTCCATTGTCATTGAAAAAAAAAATTAAATGAAAATGTATCCACCTTATATCGTAAAAGAAATTGATCCATGATGTACAATGTTGTCATTGTAATGGGCAATATGGCTGATATCCTCTATAAGTGATTTTCTATCACAAAATTGTTATGCTGTCATATTGCCCACTGTTTGTTGTTACTGTGGCAATCTACCACAAATAAATCAATGCACAGAAACTTTTTATAAAAAATAGAAAAAAAAACAAGGGACATTCCAGACATTTCTATTACACAGTTGATGAACACCGAACAATGGTTGAGCACCTCACTACAAAAAGCTTCTCTTATGCAATAAAACCGACAAAACAAAATAGCGGTTGTGTATATTGTTGACTGGAAAGCCAGTCTTTCAGTTCTGGTGCTTTTTAGCACTCACATTGCTAAAGTATCAGTGTGTGCTGGACAGTGACCTCTGTACCCCTGCAATGTTTATGAAAACCCCTCTCCCAACAAAAAAATATTCTTATAAATGAACAGTGATTATTCTGTTAAGTAATGGTGCTTAAAGACTATTTTTTACTTGGAGTGTGTCTGCGAGTGGTAACAAAACCCTTGGAGTGTTCTTTTTTGGGGGGAGACTTTCATTTTGTGTATGCAAGCTTTTTTTATTCCATAAATCTAAGCCAGCGATCACTATCTCCTCTTCTCCCTTCTTAGAAGATGTATTTGCAGTATAATGTTGAGGTCTGAATAGCAGAGCATTAATTTGCAAAGGCATATTATAATGGCCTGATTATGACTGTGTTGTGTTACCGCAGGGGACAGAAATAAATCTGGGTCATCCAGAACAAACTCTGTCACACTTAGTGTCTCCATAAGGGCATGACAGGCCCATATTGAATTTCAAGTACATTGCCACCAGATCCCTCTATGTACTCCATCCTCCAGTTTAACCCGTTATTTTTGTCCATCTTTTCTACCTCCCTTTCATCTTATTCTGCTAGGAGCTGAAGGATGTCCACCACAAGGACCAAATGGCCGCTGCTCGTGGCGTCCTTCAGAGAAACATCCCCATGCTGTATACAGCATCTCGTGCCTGCCTCCAGCACCCTGACGTGGCAGCCTACAAGGCTAACCGTGACCTGATCTACAAGCAGCTGCAGCATGCAGTCTCTGGTATCTCCAATGCTGCTCAAGCCACTGCCACTGAGGACTCAGCACTCAGTCAGCCAGCAGGAGGTGGAGAGCTTGCCTATGCCCTAAACAACTTTGATGTAAGTGAAATGACTGGCTCACAACTCACAACCTATTTGCCTATTTTAGAGATATCCAGGTATCTGCCATAACCCTACAAACGTGAAGGTATTATGACCATTAATATCAAAGAAAGAACAGTGAAAGATTAAAGAAAAAAAACAAATAGAGAAACAAACATTGGAGAGAATTTTCCATATAACATTGTTTTTTTACCTTTTTGAACATGCCCTCATTAATTTATGTTCGTCAATAGTTTTTGTTCTGACTTTTTTTAAAATTTATTTTTAACTAACAGAAGTGAATCATCAAATGACCAAAACAGTGGAAGGGCTTGGGGTTGAGGTGAAAATTAGAACGAGATATGCAGATAAATTGGGACATGGCTTTGGGGTGCTTTTAATATGGACCTGCGTCATTACTAGTTCATTCCTTGATTTGCTCCTATGTCAAATGAAGGAGATTTTCAGTTCTAACTTTTAGAAAGAGAAAAACGCAAGGCTGTACCTAAATATAGAATAAAAAGTTCCTTGTAAATAAGTCAAATTAAACAACCCACTGGTAGCTACTGAACTTTGCTCTGCTGTTACTTAGTTTGTTGGTTTGAAAGAATGCAGCTGTAACATATTCAAGAGTCATTATTATTAGAAATGCATTGCAAGCTGAGCATCTTATGCCCTCATTTCAGAAAGATTGTGAACATACAAGATATGGTCATTATGTTGCCAACAGAATTGTACTTAATTTGACATTTTGTACAGGAAAGTCCCTTATATATTCAAAACCTTTTCTTTGTGTCAACATCCATATTTTGAAAGTCAGTAAATGTCTTACAGTGTGTACTCAAAATTATATGAGCTGAATTTAAGATTTTTTAACACCATCAGTCAGATATCACTTGATATGAATAAGAATGTGAATATATATGAAACGTAAGACATACTTGTCATCATAATATTGATATGAAACAACATCAAGATAGCAGCTGGATAAAACATTGAGCTAATCATCCAAATGCTGCCTGGGGTGATAAATGTAAAGATAATTAACCAGATTTTATTTTTACTGCCTCTGACTTCCATCAGACTTGCAAGGCACCTATTTATATACAAGAGATTTGTAAAAGTTCAGGCAGCTTTCAAAGATTTTGTACAGATCTACAAAGGTGACTGGCTCAGTCAGCTCTATAGAAGTACAGGTTTCCATTGTGTCCTCTCTTTCACCAGCTGCATCACCTACATTGTGTTAATCAGCTACAAAGTAATCTACCTATATTAGAGTGGAACATAATGATAATCCTGCAGTGACATGGTTAAACACATGTGATAGATGCAATCTGCATGCTCAAATTTTTTGTGCCCGTGGCAATATGACAAGATGTGTAATTACTCATGGCTTTTGGAGGCATCTTAAGGGGCGTTGTGGAACACCATTGTTTTCTGTATGTGGTGGTGCATGGGATGAAGTTTTTATTTGTTTGACAAGAGGAGAATCAACCTCTGTAGTACATTGATGTTTAGAATATGTAAGTGATAGGATCTTGAGCAATTACTCGGATGCCCAGTTTCACACATGTAATTAAACTTACATGTGTAACTCAGATAGGATCAATGTGTCTGTCACTTTCAGTGCAATGATGCTCCTGAGGTGAACACACAGACAATCAGAAAATAAATTGCACAATTTAAATTTTGGGACACAATGGTAACTAGAGAGATACAATTTTACTTTGGTTTTACTTTTGTTTCTAAATTTCATGCATTGCCCTGTTTCAGTTTCTGTCAGTGAAACTGCTAAGGCCTACCTTTTAAATGCTCCATTTGAGTCAGTAGCTCTCAGCAAGACTAATGAAAAATTTACAAAAGCTAAGCTTTTTAAGTTGCTAATGCGGTATTTTAGGCATTACTCTTAAAGCATCCTTCATCAAGTGAGCATTTCTTTCCAAAGTAGTCGTAATACTAACTATATAAAACCATGCCACTTCTGGCTTTCATCAAATTTGCATTTATAGTGAATGGTTAACCTAATGGCCAGAGAAAAAGAGCAATTGTGTACCTTATATTGGAGTTAGCTTTGTTCTGAGTTGCAGTTTTAAGTATTTAAACACTGATTTGCAAGTTTTTGTTTTAAGGCATAGACTGCTGGGGGGGCAACCCAGGCCGACAGGGTTAGAGCCACAGAACTTGATGTTATACTGTTATAGACTATAGTAGCATTCGTCTCTGACAGACTGTAGGCCAAATTATTAGTCTACATAAATCAAGTGTCAACAATGCTGTCTCTAAGATTTGACCTGTATCAGTAATTGTCCGCTAGCCATGCAGAAAATCACTCCCCAATATACCCCTATGCAGGCCTTTTTCAGAGTAGGTCCTCTCTGATGGCCAATTTTAAGTGTAAGGCAAAATTAGCAAATGAGTCAACCCCCCCTCACTTCTCTGTCTCTCTCTCTGTTTCCTCCTCCGTGTCTCTCTCGTGTGCCTGTTGCCATGGTGATATGACACGCAAGCAGAGGAGGTCAGATGAGACAGAGTGGAGGGGGCTGGAGGTGGCTGTGATAGAGGGCGTGCTGCCTAATAAACCACACTTCTAACAGATGAATTGTTTAATATTTTGCAGCAATAAGGCATCAGCGAAAGCCCAGAGTTCATTTGTCATTGGGGAGTTGGCCTTCTTTCTTTAGCTGCCACAAGCATCATGGTGATACCTTAACCCTCTGCAGTACCTCTCCAGCATGTCAACTAGTTTCCTCTCTCAGCAGGCTTGCCCCTGTGAAATCAGACATTTAAGTGTTCTCTCTTATCCAGCAGATAAAAAAAGAGAGGACAGTGGTTTGATACAGCACTTCAGTGACTCGAAAGAAAGGTAGCAAAGGCTATAAAATCAAAGTCCTTTCAAAAAGGAATTATATATTTATATATAATTACATATTCATAGATACATCTGTTGTCTGAAATGAATCTTGTAGTCTACATTGAAGACTTTGTACTACTGCTTATTTGTTTCAATTCATTCATCAGATCATCAAAATAACTTCTCTGGTGCTATGTTTTTATCATTCCAAACTAATTGTTTATATTTTTTTATTTTGTTTTCTCTAGAAAGGGCACCAAGAAAGACATTTTGCTATTAGCAGAGCAGAGGAGCAGGCAGAATGTTAAAGAGCATAAAGAACAAAATGTCTCTACCAACCAACTTCTGTACTTTGAATAGGCAATTGTTTTTTCTGCTTAACAGATAAAAGAGATGTGTTGGGTATAGTTTGCCAATAAAAGACAATAAAATTGTTTGTCACTTATGGATCACTTTGACACTCCCTGGTCTAGTGCTTAGAAGTTTTCTGATTATAGATTTTTGATTATGCTTTTGTCTTCATGGTTATTAGGTTAGGCTACAAAAGGGGATCTCGTCTTGGTTTTGTGACCAGAGCCTTTTAAAAATGTAAAACAACAAAAATATGTGTAATATTCCTAACTTTCTTGATGGGTTTAGATTTAAAATAAAGGGAAGGAGAAGAATTCATTTATTTTCTTTCTGTTTTAATCTGTAAGATTTTGTTTTTTAACTTTTGAGGGATATGTTAAATTTCTTTATTTCCTACACTAGACTGGGGACATCACTTTGTGCGGAGCCTGGGGCAAATTTATTAAATTGAAGGTGGTCCTGGTCCGACCATTAATTAGCCAAGAAATCTTATATCACTGCTAATGGAACCAAGTCATTGTCTTTTGGTCTAAAGACACAATAGAGACAGCTCAACACATTCTTCTCTCAGGTTTTCCAGCTCACCTCTCAGCCTGTCAAATCTGTCCCTCTCTTGCCTGGCAGATTTCCCTCTCTGGGTTTGCTTAGGGAGAGATCAGCATACTATGATGACTTTTAGCATTTCTTCCCTGTGTAATATCCCCTCTGACCCTTTCCTTACAGAAACAAATCATCGTGGACCCCCTGGCGTTTAGTGAGGAGCGCTTCCGTCCCTCCCTGGAGGAGCGCCTTGAGAGCATTATCAGTGGTGCTGCCCTCATGGCTGACTCTTCATGCACACGTGATGACCGCAGGGAGCGCATAGTGGCTGAATGCAATTCTGTGCGCCAGGCTCTTCAAGACCTTCTCTCAGAGTATATGGGCAATGTAAGTGTTTTACCTTTCCATTTCATACCATTGCCACCCTTATGCTCTATCTTCAGGTTTTTTATCTGCCCAATCAGATAGCTTGCATTTTGACACAGAAATACGGTCCTTATAGTCTTAATAATTTCTGCCCTTACCCAACATTTACTTGTGAGCAATTACCATTACATCTAGACTTACCTTGCCTTTACCCAACCTATGTTAAGAAAGTAAATGTTGTTTGAGGACAGATGAAAGTCCCTGTTTGGTCTTTATAATAGCAGCATCCTGCCTATTACATGATTAATCTATGGAAATTAACATCGTTACTAATCAGCAGTGTCAGTTTGTAATCAAGGTTTTATCTTTCACATATTAATAGACTCCTTGCAATTGAACTTTTGTCATTGTTAAATTGCACAAAGTGAAAAAGTTATGACCCATAAAAATTTCACTGTAGTAAGGGTTCTGGAGCTGGCTATGGAAAGAAAGTATTCATTAAGTATCAATCCACAAGTTGCCTAAACACAATGTTTTGGTTTCTCTGGGACACCATGTTCTACCTGATCTGTTGAAGAAACATCTTCAAGGTCTGTGTCTAGCCTCAACCCTCTGTGCACATGTCTAGAACTAGGATTCCAGTACAGATCAAGATGTCATTGTGTTTGGGACAGTTTTTCAGTTCAGGAAAATGGCTGTTACAGCCTTGGATACATATGGTGGAAGCAGTTTTGGATGAGGCTTGAATAAAAGATTTGTTACTATAAAGCAATTTATTAATTTCAATATTATAGTGGTTTACTGGTATTCACAGTGTATATTTTGCAATATTATGCTTCAGTATACAAACAAAAAACACTTAAGAATGTAATCCCACTGTTTACTTCTCAAGGTGTGTTCCACCTCCAATATAACTCGACGCATCAAATGCTTTGAGCTGTAGATTGTCAGGTTAGGGCGATAGCTGGGGTTAGGCTCAGCAAAATCCAGAAAAAAAGAAGGGCTTTGTATACAGAATAATGCTTAAGACTGTCTGCCTGAGAGGCTAAACTCAGGGACCCGAATTCCCTGGGGAAACCTCTAAGAGAAACAGAAGCTCTAGGCACACTTCTTAATTGCCTCTGTGACTGGTAGGCTATGTGACGTGTGCTTTGTGATTAGCTTTTTAACTGGTGAAGAAGTTTGGTGCTTTTGATGTGGACTATTTTGATCTGATTTGATCTTGTTGGTAAATTGGGTAGCTGCTGTAGCAGCTGGTGTTATTGTAGTTTTAAAGTCAGTGAACATTTCTCCTATAAAGCAATGATGCTTGTTGGATAATATGTGGATAAGATCCAGATGATATTTTTGGCGCCTATCCAAATACATTCTTCTCAATTAGCCAGATCACAGGTCAGATTACAAAATGTCTTTGTTTTCATGAGATGAATACAAATCAGACTCTGGCTTCTTCTGGTCCAGTGGAGAGTAGAGATACATTTGAAGCAGTTTTGTTACTACCAAAACCTCAAAAGAAACAAAAAACTTAAATGTTTCAACAATCAACAATATTAACAGTCTGGCATGTGTAACCTATCATCTAAACTTAAAACAAACACACACACACATATATATATATACGTGAATGAGACAAAAGTTGTATCATCTCCACAGGCTTAAAGCCACACCGCTTACTGACCCATACAGATCACTCAGTAGCAAAACTGTTCAGGGATCAAAAGAAGAAGCTATAAGCATTTTGTTTTTGATCATTTTAAAAAAATAGCTGGAGCCATTGTTCCTAGTTGCCTTAACAAGACCCAGAACAGAGGGTAACGTCAATATAATTTTTTTTATGTAACTGCTATTTCCACTAACCACTAAGCTTTCCATGACGCCTCATGGCATGGTTACACTATGGGCAGTTTAAATATGAAGGATGGTTGCATTATAACTTTTAAATATATTCATAGAATTTGGCTGATCATTGCACTGAAATTAACATCACTTTTCAGGGGCCAAAGTAGATTTACTACAAAATGATGAACTTTGATGCAGTCTTACCTTCAGTGGTTTGGTTTCCAACAATTCAGCCCAAGAAATCAGAAATGTGGTATTTTTAGCTGGCAGTAGATGAATATCCTAGCTTCTCTGGTATTGTCTTCAAATTAGATAAAAATGGAACTTTGTACACCTTGTAGGGCAACAACAGATTGTGCCAGAAGTACAACCTATTTTTACCTTTTTCAACATGTAGCTTACATTAAAATTAGTGAATGTATTATCAATAAATTTTTAAAAATGCATTCTGTAATGGTAAACAATTGAGTTTCAGCAACAGAAAATCTGCTGTTTTGTGGTCTCTATGTTTGATTTGAAATCGGTGTTTATTTTGAGGCCACCATTTTAAACACCACATTTAACAAGAAAGAACACTGGATTTTTTTCTATTTGTTCAATAGGCGACCTTTTTGCTTCTCATCCGCAAGTTTGCCAGTGTTTTCAATTATGTTTTAAAATTGAATCATGCATTTGGACTGTGTCAGTTAGTCGAACTACACCAATAAACCCTTTGAGGAGCCCATCTTGTTATGGTGAGGGCTTGTGTTAAGAAGGAGCAATGATCCTGAAAAACTGTAATTTTTCCATTCTGTCCTTCAACTGATCTAATATTCTTTTAGATTGTTTTCTCATGCCCCTCTTTGTTGGCCAAACTTTTCCTCTCTCTGTTTGGAAACAGCTTTGTTTAACTACACCCTAAATATTCTTCCTATAACGGCAGAACTTCAAGTTGAGCCAGTCAACTAGGGAAATTTAATTGGTTTTGTATTATTTATTTCTATTTATGAGCTTGAACTTTATCTGCTTTTCTGCTCTTCTTGCTTTCATTTTGAGTTAAAACTATAAACTGCACAGCTTTCCCATTTCATTAGTAAAGTGTTACAGTGATCCTGTGGCTATAATGGATGTTTGGCTAGACACGTTGTGATAGTAGTGCAGATTCTTACTCCTATCCACACATACAGCCCTAACTCTGCCAGAGCACAAATATCTTAACAGTGCAATTGATTTCCAATTTGTTAAAGTTCCCACTCTGGTCTTAAATAGAGGATGCTTATTTGAGCAGGCCTGACTAACTTGCTTACCAACTACTATAGTAGTGACCTTCTTCAACCAGCATATAACCTTAAATTATCTAAAAATAATATTTTGTGGGTCTGTAAACTATGTTATAAAAAGGTCAGTTTAGGACTGGCACATCTGTTGCTTTACTGCCAGGGCAGTCTATTTACTATAGCAGAGAATTGGGCAATAAGCCTGCTTTCTTAATAATTGGGAAAATCTGCACCTAAAAGTAATCTGGTCCTCTTGTACATGACCAAATTCTCACTGAGCTCTTATAAAATGCTTTTGAGGGAATCTAAGCAACAGACAAACATGCAAGACCAAAAACACAAACACTTAAATGATCACTGCATATCAAGGTGATAATTATTTATGCAGTAACTCTGCAGTTAACAATTGACAGTACAGTTTTAAAGCTGATGGATATCATTTTCAAAACTTAATAATTGCTACAAAGTCCATGCCTGTTGACAATAGGATTTCATTTGATGTTGTAGCTCAGTCACAAATCCCCCATTTGTGTATGTTTTCACAGGAGATGACAGACAAAATGACAAACAGTCAAATGTCAACTAAGTTTTATGTCATTTTCTCTGGATGCTTAGCCATCAAAGGCATGGTTTGCTCTCATTGCTCATCCAGAACACTGCCAGTTTATTTTAAGGTTCAGGCCATCCATGCAGCATCTCTGGTTTCCTTCAAAACAAGTTTTCTCCTTGACTGGACTCTTCCATGCCACTCATGTAGCCCTGTATGACTTGAAAACTCAGATTTACAGAAGAAAATCTCATCACTGAAGTGATGATGAGCGGACATGACAGGGATTTGGATACTCATTTGGCCAGACTAAGGCAGCCGATGAGAAGTTAATGTGCTTTTGTTCACCTTGTGCATATAATGACGTGGTATAGCCTCTTAGAACTGTGATGTGTAGTTAGCAGAGTGTGATATCCGATGTCTCGACCTGGTGCCTTAAACAAATGGCTGACAGTATGACAGGTAACCTGACTGTATCTGTGATTAAATTTGGCAGACTAAACAAATCTAACATTGGCTTGGTGAAGACATCTGCCCTCTCATTCTTCAGCCGAGCTGTAGAGATGTGATGGAATATGTAATTCATGCAAGAAAGGAACAGTCTTCGTTGAGGAGATTATACATTATAGGACCATATTTAACACTGATCTGGCTGTATGTGTTTAGATGGCCACTTTATCTGCATATTATTTTGATTGAAGATGGAGCTGAACAAGTGATTAAACAGTATCTTGCCATTACAGCATATGGGTTTACACTCAAAGCTGAGGCTGTTGGATGGACTCCTAACTCATTTTCTTTCTCTCTCTCATCCCTTCTGCTTCTTCAGGCCCTCCAGCTACAAGTTGTGTTTACCCCCCTTCTCAATTTTCTTCCTCTCCTTTAGACTCTTTGACAAACACTCTGTTGACTGTTGGACATCCTTACCTCACCATCCCTTTAGTCAGACATTTTGTGCGTTGAAACTGGGCTGTGGTAAAAATAAAAACAATAGTTTCTATAAAGGTGGTGTGAATACAAGCTAAAGTGTATACACTGTAGTATAGTGTCAAGATGTGTCAACGCATGGCCTTGCCTACAGCTTCACATTAAAGAAGACAATCACAAATCAATGCCTTGATATAACATATTGATTGGAAAAGTAGCAGGACTATTGGGTTAAACTATTTTCAGGGAAAGAAAGACTGACTCTCAGGTTTTGAAGTAAATGTTACACCTTTCTAAATGTAAAAGATGACATTATTTTTATTTCGACAAAAGATTTTTTTTTCTATAAATCGTATACTGGTATGATCATTTTACAAGACTAGAGCTTGTCTACTCAGCCAGTGAGGGACACAGGTGGATGGGGGCAATGCAGCCCCAACACTGCCACATAGTGTGGCCTCAGTTACTCTATATTTTCATGACAGTTTGGCATAGCACGTGTTGAGTGCAACTCTTCTTTTTTTTTTTTTTTTTTTTTTATTTATTTATTTTTTTTTTATTAATAATGCATCTCTCATCCCAGTATCTGTCAGGGTTTTGTTTCACAATGCAATGACATATTAAGCTGCTGACATTTAAATAGCTTCAACTTAGTGATACTTTATCTTTTGGACCTACATGAAAAGCAGGCCTGGCCACTGCAGTGGGACCCCTTTATCTGCCTTCACAACCTTTCCCCCCCTCTGTATCTCAATATAGCCCTCCCTATCGGAGCTCTTTACCTTACACTTTGCTTCCTTACTGAATCCTTTTTACATTTTCTCCCTTTTTTGCATCCTCTTCTTGCTGTTGGTGTCCCTTTCTCTTTCAGCAGCTCACTCTTTCCCCGACAAGTACTGTCTCTTTGCCTCGGGCAACCACAGTGAATGGCAGAATTTAACTCTATCCTTATTCCTCTGTGCCTGCATGATTGCTGCTCATTTTAAATACATTTTGGGTTGAGGGTATCTTTGACCATTTACCCTGACTACCTGATCCTGTTATAAGCTATGTGTAACCCATGAGAGAAAATGATTGGTATCAGGTTAAAAACAGCATCACACAAAGTCAAATCTAATTGTGATACCAGTGGGCAGTATTCAGGTCTTTTAATGGTGCTTGCACAAGTTTTTAAAATGTTAGGTACAATGTCTGTCCCAGAGGCAGAGAATGTAGCACACAGCCAAGTCTTTTTAACTCATTCTTTTAAAAAAAGATGAAGAAGAAGAAGATTCAAAGGCTAAACCTAATGCAAGACCAGCGTGAAGGAAGTTCAATTTATCTAGTTGTAATCTCATCTAAATGCATAATTAAAACAAATTACACTCCACACAATGTAACGGGAAAAGATTTAGTGTCCCCAAGGCTTTTCGTATATTTACAGCCCCCATAAAACACTGGTCCGTCAGTAACAGCCTGTCAGGCAACGTTTCTCAGACCTGGCCCTTGATCTTTTCCTGGTGAATTCTTGACTTTTTGATTGGCCTTGCTGGCAGGTGGAGAAGATGCACCCTTTTCATCTGTAACAGTAGAACAGGATGAATTATGCTGTGGGCTCATAAATGGACATTTTGTAATGCTACAATTGAAGTCTAACTTCATCCTGTTTCATACAGTTGTGTGGTTGAAATAACTTACCCCATGGGGAATGTGCTTGATGTTCTGATAGGCTTGTCTGATGCTTTTAGTAACTAATCATTTTTAGGGCTGCCAATTGATGAAAACATTAATAGTACTATCTATGATCGCAATTGCTTTTTTTTTTGTCTCAGGCCATGGCTCATAATAATGCTCATTTGTCTCTCACTGGAAGCTTGTCGGCACCCAGAGAACCATTTCCATGTAGATAACGTGGGGTGACGTTGACCCTTTTGAAAGTGACCAAGCCGGATTTAACTTCCCAAAATGTTACCTTAATTTGGAACAGATATCATCTTCCTAAGCTATTATTCTTTAATATGACACCAATATCTTCACTGTATCTTTTAAAAACAGCCTTAATTTTATATGTTACAAATTTCGAATTAATCACAGATTAACATGTTGATTTTGACAGCACGAATAATTTGATTGGGATATTTTGTATGCACAGGTTGATACTTGGACAAACAATTTTAATCAGAGGAGCTGCATGTCTTATCTTGTCCCTTTTTGTTGTACAGTCTGAGGCACAATGTGTCACCACATAAAGCTACAGCACTGATTTAAGTATGCAATTTGCCTTCCATCCTCAACAGCTCTCTGTTGTGGCCCTTGGGATTACTTAATTCCTCCAAATATCCCTTTTGTGCACACATGGCAGATGTGATGCTGCAGAACAGTCTCATTCATCTTGTATTCTTGTTTTGAATTGGAGTTTTATTACTACTTAGGAGAGAGGAAAAGTACATTTGAAGGTTAAAAGGAAACCCTTTGATTATTGCTATTAGTCTTTTTTAGTTTACTTAATTAGTTAAGTTATGTATCGTGTATTTTATGTTACTTAATGAATTTAAAAAATGCAAATGCATATGGTTATATATATATATATATATATATGTATGTATGT
>JAOWBC010001868.1:8609379-8626625 GCA_028566105.1 Hypoplectrus providencianus | reverse complement strand
ATATATATATATATGCTATAACATTTAACAATATCCTTCCATTCATAGCTTACATCCAGTTTAGAGCCCAGAGGACAGGAGCCTTTCAAAGCACACATTTCAGCAAGACACAGTGCACATGATGTACAGGTCACCACTCTATCACAGGGCTAATCCACAGTGATATACAGATGAACACGGATGTTCAGGCAGACAATCACATTCACGCTGCAGGGTAGTATGTGTTTCCAGTTCACCTGACCTGCATGTCTTTGAACTGAAGCACCTGGAGGAGACCCCAGTAGACACGGGGAAAACATGCAGATTCTACACGGAACAGTTCCAGTCTGTATTCGAACTGAGTACCTTCTAGATGTCTAGCTTTGAGCTATTTGCTGTCATCTATTTAATTTTTTACAGATTCATATTATTATTATTAAATTTTAATTATAGATTTTGTTTATTTTTTAATGACCCAATGCATTACAGGGGGAAACAAAAACTAGAGCATACCTAAACAACTGGTTTAATTTTGACTATATATGTACTAAATTGGGATGGAAGATTTCGGTCATGTTGCCCAGCTCCAGCTGCATGAGTGATGGAGCAGTAGGTAGTACGAACACATAGTTGTTTGGATTTTGGCAACGTTTTTATTGCAATTTGCTAATTAGTTTTTGTGAGGTCATTATTTTATGTAAGATATTTTTTTTCCTTAATATATACTTTCTTGAGCAGCAATAGTTTAGCAATAATCTTCTGCTGTGGCTTGAAAGGCCTGTGTAAAGACGAACACACATGTTGCTTTTGTTGGTCCTTGTTTTAACAGTGCTTTCAACAAAGTTTTTGAATTGCTTGTTAAAATAATCACAGCTGTAGTTATTGTTTAGTCAACATTTCTTTAATGCCTTTTAGTTATGTTGGTGGCTTTAAATTTTGCATCATTTTCGAGACCGATGTAAAGAGTGAAGGTGTATATGGCAGGAATGCTCTCGTTGTGCGTTGGAAGCACAGTTGGTGTCTTTTCACAGAATTAGCAACAGGTAATTCAGCACTCCAAAGTTAGTTGTTTTTCTCAACCCTTTTTTGTTCACACTTTGATCCCCAATGATAGGGTCAAGGAATTGCTTTAAATGTGTTGAGCCATATATATGTGAGGGAGGCATTTCCTGATACGAGTCCTGATTAATATGTCCTTGCTTTTAAGCGTTTTCTAGAGTTATTGAAGGCCCTATAATGAGTACATGAAGCATACATGGGCTCTGAGTCCTTGAACCCTGCAGATTACTGATGCCATGTAGTCAAACTCATCAGTTTTGAGCCTCTCCCACCTGGGTACACTGCAGATTAATTACTGAAGCTTTCTTTCAGTAGGTTTCATAAAAAAAAAGGAGCAGGTAAGATTGTAGTGATTTTTACAGTTGGCTAGCCATGTCTGCTGGTATTCCTCACAATGTGTGTGTCTTATGAAACCTCAGACTGCTTATTGCTTAGTAAGTTGCTTTCAGATGAAGTGTATATATGGTATATAGTGTAAACTGCCTACCAAGAAGGAAATGGAATGGAAATAGATTAAAGAAATAAATAGAAGAGAAGAAATATTTGCCTTACCAAGTCCTGATATTTTCAGTCTCATACAGCTGTGTATTAAATGCTTTAATTAGCCTGTCCCACTGACAAATGTTTGACAAAAGAATGACTGTTTGATAAGGAATTACAGGCTGAAGCAGAACTTTTTTCTCACTCATAGTTCAGTTTTTGCAGCACAGTGCTTTGGCCACTTTGGGACTTGGCCTGGGAACTAGAGGTTTGCCAGTTCAAGTCCCACGTAGATGACTTATGAAGTGTGGTCTGGTAGCTGGAGAGTTGTCAGCCCACCTTCTGGGCACTGCTGAGGTTCCCATGACCAAGGCACTAATCCCATACTGCTAAGGGCTCTGTGCTGAGGCGACCATCATTCTGACATCTCCCCACATTAATGCTGTAATATTTCTGTGTGTGTCAGGAGAAATGACAATAGAATGGGGGAAATAACCCAAAGGGAAAGAAGGACTTAATAATATAACGTGACAAAATACTGAAGCATGACATTTCTGAATGAAACACTGTGACTACACAGGTATTAGTTTTAATCAATTGGCTATGTAAATGGTGTGTTGGTTCAGTACCACAGAATCCTCTTCACCACTCAAATTCCCATTTCAATTTGTGTTTTGTTTTTTGTATTCTTCAAACTTTACTTCTATCTTCTGCATATAGACTTGCTATTGTGAAATAGAATCCCTGATATTGTGTCATGCATTGTTGTTAACAAACCAAAACAAAAATGGGGATAATCTGATTTTTTGTGATGTGTGGTCAACTCAAATTTGAACCCTTATTAGAAGTTTTATTTTTCACCCTTAAAAAGTTCTGGTTCACTTACATTAAAATGTTTTTTGTAAGCATCATAGGTCAGACTAATGGAATGGTACGTGTTAGATAATCTATAAATTTGCCAGTTCCCCTTTTGGCAATATATTTATGTAAACTTTCAATATGAAGATTTTACATTGAGGATGATTAAGAAATCCATGCTGTTGTCAAAAATGCTGGACATCTGACATTTGTTCCAGATATCATACAGCTTCAGTTTTTGGAACTGTATGCATGTTAATCAACTCTAAATATTCTACAATGTGGCAGTCTGCTCAGTTGGAAACCTACATTTGGATCTGTGCCGGTAGTAAAGCCAAGTATGAAGCCAGCTTTTGAAAAATACTTTTACCCCTGGAAAGCCCAAAGGCAATGAATGTGTAATGTGAAATCATTTATGTTTTTACTTAGTTAATTTGATTATCTATTTTAAAATATCTACAAATACAGTTTGAATTTGATAAAACTTTTAGTTGGTTCAATTATATAAAGAAGATTATAGAATAATATTATTCTATTATAGAATAAGAATATAATCAGTTTTTAAAGATGCTACAATTTTTTTTTTATCCACCCTATGACATTTATGCTTAAGGCTATACAATAGAAAAAATCCAAGTTTGACAAAAAAAAAAAAAAAAACAGCAAAGCAAAAATGCTCCACAGTGTTACAAGGTAATACTTTTTTAATAACAAATTGTATATGATGTGAGTTTTTACCTTATAGCCAACTCTAGCCATTTCTTTCCATTGCAAACATAACTACTCAAGTTGTGCTCAAGGTCAATAGATTTTCATTGAAGTTTTTTATCTTGCAGAAAGCAAGAAAAATGACATGCTGCTGTCAGATTTGTGGATATAACACTTTTTTCCCTTTTAAGTATAATTATAAAGTTAATACATTTGAGTCTTCAACTGTTTGAACCTGTTGGAGATTACTAACTTTTTATTTTCAATGAAAATGTTGGCTTTAAAATTTTTTTGAGATAAAAACAATATTGTGCTGCATTTAATTTGGCATCAAATTTTGTCTTGTTGCTAATCCAGCACAGCCCTTTCTTTTCCTGTTGTGCTTTGTGCCTCCTCTCTTAGCTTTATGCAGCTGCATTTTTAGCAAGTGTCTGTAAAAGTCATGATGTTGTTGTCCATAATCCATTCAAAAGTGTTGATCCAAAGCCACAGTCTATCAATTAAGTTTCACAGGGACTGCACATTGGTGGTAAATTTACCTTGGCAATTATCAGTGTTATTTTTGAGAGCCAATTCACAAAAACATGTTTTTTACAAACACAGTAAAACATTCGTGTTTTCAGTGTTGTGGTTTCCTCTCTTTCAAATTATTTCAAGTTTTAAGAAAATCGAGTGTAAAAAAACATTAACTTTTTCATAGTTTGATAAGCACATGAGGTTTCCAAAGATGTTGAGTTAACTGAGTAAGTAATCTGAAGCAGTCACTTCTTGATCTTGAAATTTATGAGAGTCATTCGTGGCTATTTGTCAGCACTAAGATTGAATAATCTAGCCATATAATTGAATTGTATGTATTCAATAATTAAAACAATTAATAGTTGCAGTTTTTAAGACACCCTCACTATTGTAAACAAAACAAACCGATATAGCACTTAAATCATTTGTCTTCAAAACCAATTATGCCCATATTCAGAACTGTAAAACCACTTCATGACTCTGCCTTAAAGCAGGGGATCGAGCTTCTTCTCATTGTCTATTGTCCCATAAAGTAAATCTAATCATGGACGTTGACATATATTGACAGAAGGGAATTGGTATTTCAGTGAATCACATAATTATTATGTTTTTAAAACTTACCTTTGAAAAATGTATAGGAATTTGATTTGTATAATTCAGAACATACTAAAAAGAATTTTCATAATAAACAGAAAATTAAACTTTATCCAGGGTTGGGTTTGATTTGGCCTGCCCATGCATTTATATGTTAAACCAATCTGTAATGAAAGACCAAACCAAGTTGTGAGCATCCATCAGTTAGCAAACACTCCATAAATTATAACCATTTTATTTAAAAAATATATGTTTTGAGGGGAAAATGTTTTTTTTTTTTTCAGTTTGGCACATCTTATCCACTATACAGATATGAAATATTACATATTACAATACAAAAGGAAAATGGGAAGAGAAAAGCATTCATTTTGCACAAATAGGTTGGGTAAGAGAGAGGGGATTGGTTCACTTGTTTTTTTTTTTCCTTTTTTATTTTTTGGCAGGGTGGGGACCAGGGCTAGAGGATGACAAGAGGAACAAAAACAGTTTACAAAGAGCCAGAGTGCAAAGGGATGCATTTTTCTACAAATTTTGTGGATTTTCAGTCACTTAGTACAACTGTAGTCTTAAACAGTGAAATGTCAAATGATTGACAGAAATTTATAGGAATTCCACATACATCCCCATTCTTGTTTTTATCAAAAATGAGGTCTCACCATAATGTTTGCTGAATGACATTGAGAAATATTCAACTCAGTTGACTTTTGAACATGCAAGACAGATTAGAAGGGCAGAAGAAAAAGCAGTGCGAAGCTGGAAGAAAACAAAATTAGAAACAAAGTGTAGGTGACTTTGGAGGTTGACTTTGGAAACTGATCAGTGTATGCTATGGTTTTCATTGAATTCATATGTGAAGTGTAACAATTTTGGTTTACACAAAGACTTTCTTATAAGTTGTTAAAGGCATCCTATGACCATGTGCACAGAGACATTGACACAAGCATTCATTTTGAAGATTGAAGCCAAATTTTGAGAGCCTTAGAAAAGGGGCAAAGCCACAAATGGAACCTCCTGGCTACCTTTAGGGGTTATAAGCTGACACACTTCACCCTATTTGCTTTGAACAGATATCTTTTTTTCCAGGTGCTGTTGTCACAAGCTTTTTGATAAATTGGTTGAAAGTTGACCAGTTGGAGAAGGCCATTTTCTTATTTCCAGTGTTAAGAGTTTTAAGAAAATGTAATTTTTGCATTACATTTGTTTGCAATGTTTGTTGCATTGTTTAACTATTGGACAGTTCAACAATTTACTTGTAATAAAATGGTTGCTGCCTTATGATCTGGGTGCATTCTAAGCTAAACGTGCTATCAGTCAGTATTTATCTTTGAATTCTTTACTGCCTTTTTCTGGCCAGAAAGATTGGTTGGTAATAATATACCAAGACATAACCCCATCGTTACCTCTCTCCAACGTCCCATCAATTCCTCTCAATCCCTCTCTCTTTCACCCTGCCCCCACCACCAAACTGAACACAAAGAAGTGCGGAGCTGCGGCAGCAGCTTTAGTCTGATGCTAATGCACATCCTCTCCCTGCTGCATACAAATGTGTCCTGACCCAGGCTTGCTGTTTGCTTATCACTGGATCTCCATTTGCTTTCAGGCTATTGACCGCAGTTTAACTTGACACTTGTGACTGCTAACCAAGGAACTTTATATGTATTATTCACTGTAATCCCATTTTTAATACTAGGAATGACAACCTGCTATCCCTAACAAGAACAATGTCTTAAAGTAAAGGGTTCATTGATGTTTTTATGTGGTACAGAGGATGATTCTACGAGAAATATTTTTGAGTGGCTGAACAAGCTAAATGTTGCTGGATCACTGGTGTGGCTGACAGAATATTAGATTCTTTTTGCCTTGCCTTAATTGGTTCAATCTTGAGCCTGTCGGTCCTGATTAGTGTGTAAGCTAAAAAGAGCCTGGGCGACTTCTGAAAGGTTTTATTTTTACAGAATGAAATGCTCTTCTATCGGACATTTGAGCGGGTCATTACCCTTTCACTTTCAACCCTTACACTAGTTCATCTGTTTATTGATTGTAGTTTATAATAGGAAATCAGTAATCTGTACTCACAATGTGTATGGCATTTGTTTGGGGGTGCTAGAGAATCCTTATACAGGTTATTATAGATTTAAAGGTTTATAATCATTTTGTTCTTGATGTCCAAGATCAGGAAGACACCCAAGTGTTTTTGCTAAGCAGTGTAGTATGTTGGACATTAACAACAGATGAACAAGGCTTAGTGTTTCCCACAGGTTGGGAATTTATTTGTGGAGGTTGGCCCTTGTGGGCAGGAGCGCCTACATCCAACAAGCTGCAAAACAGCTTTGCATTTACGAGCTAACATCTGATTAAAGGGTCATTTTTCCATTATATTTAATTGAACATAAATTCACAATTTCTGCAGTCTTTTCAATCAGCACCAACTTGTCATTGCATTTCCACAGAGAAGAAATTTTGGATGAAATCCAAATTTCAACAAAAGAATCCTTTTTGGCTTTTGAGCCAGCCACCCAAGTAAATTCTGTGAACAGGAAACACTGAAAGGCTTTTGATCTGATGTAAGATCATAGACTTGCCTAATTGACTCATGTCTGATTTGGTAAACATAATAACATTTGTGTATACTAAATAGAATTTCAGGATCCTTCTCTCAACAGGAGAGGATTTATGTATTTTTATTTTTAACATAATAATGACATTTGTTTTTCAGTTATAATTCAGAATTAGATTTTGGTCTTAGAGGCCTTTAATGTATAATAGCTCTCTTAAAACAATGAGACTATAAAACAAAGACATTCTAATAAATGTATCCAATTCTTTTACCCCAGTGATTGGCTGACAATGCCTGTGGTGCAGTTAGAAACATGATTTAAAATATTTACTTTTTAAAAGAAATAAGACATAAATCACATTTCTCCACTTAATGTATTCCGTTAGCAGAGGGCCATTTGGCTAAGTATTTTCTCTGTGCTGCAGAATATAGAGACAATGTGGAGACAAATCTCACAGTTTACAATTTTCTTGTTTAAAATGATTGCCCCTGCCTGATATGAACAACCTTGCATTCATAGAAAAATAAATTTGTGACTATCTCTACATCATCCCTAAACTGTCATGTCCAGCCTCTGTCATTGTAGCATTCAACATTTCTCACATATTCTCAAATCTCACTTGTAGAAATTATGCTTTTTACATAAACTGGAAAAAAAATAAAAAAAAGCAAACCCTGTATCATCTGAAATGGTCAAATGGTAAACCATATGCTCTAGGAATAAATAAGAGTTCATACTTCACACTCTTTGTAAGGCAGTTGCTGACACTTGCACTGCCCATAGCCGTTTATGATCACGAGTGCCCCCTCTTCATGGCTGGGCTCATACTCATTATAGGGTACCTGTGTAGCTAGATCTGCCATAGGCTGCCGCTGCTGGGTCCTCATCTGTCTGCGATTCTGAATAGCCGAACAGTGGCGTATCCGGCGCAGGGTGGGAGGGCAGCACTTCCGTGAGATATACACAACGAAAATGATGAAAAAGAATGAAAATAGAAGGGCCATAGTTCCAATGATAACCCTATGAGTCATAACAGTGTTGTCCATTGCAGAGAAGTCCTCCGTTACAGCTGCCTCTTCATATGTAGCGGTAGTTGCTTGAGCAGTGCGTGGTGGTGTTGTGGTTGTTGTGGTAGTGACTGTGGTAAAGCTCCCAAAATCCTCTGCATAGTCCTGCGTGGGGGTCGGCTGCATAATTCCAAACAAGGAGCTTGTTATCTCTGCAACTATAGTAGCGTCTGTGGTTGTACTAATGGTTTGAACAACAGGTGCTGAAAAATTCTGGCAAAGCTGGAATCCATAAACTGCATCAAGTATCTCCTCACCTTGGGCATATTCAGGACTATGGCAGAGAATGGAGTGTTCCCACCTTCCCTTAAAGGTGCTTAGCCAAGTGGCCAGAGAGCAAATCCTTTTGGTACATTCCCACAGGTTGCTTGACAGACCAATGGTACCCAGTGACTGCCACATATCCATGACTTGGGCATCCAGACTGCTTAGTTTGTTGTTATCCAGCAGCAAAATCTTTAAATTTGGCAGCGTTTGAAACACATCAGATGTCAGGACGCGAATTTCATTTCCTGTGAGGTCCAGTTTCTCTAAAGTGGTCCAGGTCCACTCCATGCCACATGTTAAGTTGCTGATTTTATTCCACTGCAGGTAGAGAAACTGGAGGGCAACAAGGCGAGGGAAATGGGCCAAGTTGATCTTTGTCAGCTGATTGTGCTCCAAGTGGAGCTCTTTAAGCTTAATGAGCCCAGCAAATCCATTCCGGGCCAGACTCCGGAGACGGTTGCTGCTCAGGCCCAGGTATTCCAGGCTGCGGCAGTCCCAGAATGCCCGAACAGGTGTGGTGCGCAGTAAATTGGAGCGGAGGTGAAGGATCTGGAGCTTCCTTAGTCCATGAAACAGTTCTGGTTCCAATGCAGTCATCTGATTGAAGGACAGGTCCAGTATCTGGAGATTGATGAGGTGGATGAAGGTTGTGTTGGGCAACTTGGTGATACGATTGGAGCTCAGATTGAGGTCCTTCAGCTTGTAGAGCCCTTGAAAGGCATCCTCTTGTACTGTTGTAATCTGGTTGTGGTCTAGATGCAGCCAGGTGAGCTGGCTGAAGCCATAGAATTGGTCAGGGCTTAGCTCAGTGATGCTGTTGTGGCGTAATGACAACCCCAGGGCCCCCTTGTCCACACCATCTGGGGGTGCCTGAAGCCCTTGGGTGTCGCAGTAGAACTGCAGGTCCTCACAGCGGCATTTTTGAGGGCAGGTCGTGCACGATGCAGGAGGCAGCAGGCACACTAGGAGCATGCTGATCACACACAGGCACAGAGCCGCTGGTGAAGGTCCCACCAATGGCCACCTTGAATGGAAACCTGGGTGGGTTCAAAGATAACAAAATGAACTGTGGGGCGGGAAAGCTTATCACTGCAGAGCAGTTATTACTAATTCATGGTGACGATTGTGCTTTTTGTGTGTGTTCTCATTTTCCTCCACACATACACCAGTTTATATTTTTTAAATTGACTACCCTAGTGCGTATAAACATGATTTCTTCAAGCGTAATTTCAATAGAGACATAATTTATCCAGCAGTTAATGATTATTTGCACACATTAGCTGGACTTTGTTTCCACACCCGTGCTATTTATATATTGCCATAATGTTCACATTTTAGGATCTGTAATTTGTCTTAAATGCGACATCTTTGCTTATTACTGCCATCCATAAATAACTGCTTTATATTTTTTTCCTTTTTAGCAACACAAATGTTCTGTTGTCCTTGAATTCTTAGTTTTCCTAACTGATTGAGTTTTTTTTTTTCTTCTTTTGAATCACTTGAGAGGTCTGCTGTGCAGCCCAAATTATATTTGAGATGTATATATTACCAATCCGTGTGTCGATGAAGGAGGAAACATGAAGGACACAAGCATTAAATAGACTAGGCTGAAGAGCTTTTAGTCCTTAGCCTCCCTCGCTCTTACTTGTATTCCCTATTCATGCCCAGACCTGCCATATAAAGGGACTAACTTACCCATTCTTTTGTGCACATCGGAGGCTGCATTCAACTGTCCTTTTCCGCAGACTCTTGGAGCAACCAGATGGAAGAAAAATCCAAAGGGAAAAAACCCTTTTGAGTAAGCACAAAAGGAATCAGCCTCTTTGGAAGTAAAGCAATTCTGAGCCCACCCAATTGAAACAAAATATGAAATTCCATGTCCCAAGATTATGTTAATTCCTGTTATTTTGTTAAGTCCTTTAAAATCCAAGCTCAAAGAAACGGTTGAATCTTTTCCTTCATCGCACGAATCCTCGATATAAATATTTATATATTTTTTTTTTAAGTTGATCAGTTGCATCCAGAGCGACTCCGGTGAACAGACCCCCCCCTCCTCTCCTTTTTTTCTTTTTCTTTTTTTTACCCTTTTGTTTCCCTTCCACCGCAATGATGTCAGCTCAGATGGTTAATTGAAGATCAAGCATTCCTCTTTCATGGTTGTGGTCTTCCAACCCTAACTTGTTGATGGCAGCCAGAGATCCTGCTTCCGATGCCGGCTCAGTCTCAGCATAGCCTCTGCAGAGCTGTGAGCGGAGCTCTCGTCTGCTAGCTGAGACGCAGGGAGAGAGAAAAAAGCAGAGCAGGGAGTCAGGGATGTTATTCTGTGCTTTTTGTTGCAGCCACTCACTGCTACAGAGTGGTGGCAGCCTGGCGTCGATCATCACTACTGTTTCTCTCTCTCTTTTTCTCTCCCACACTCACAAACACCCTCTCACTCTCTTGCTCAGTCACTTGCTCTCTGCCTCATACACACTGCTTGTGCACCTCAGTCTTCCTCCACCTCCCTCTTGCATCCCTGCTTCCCTCCCACTGGCTCGTCACCATCAGAATATTGATATCTTGAACGTGTTGCGGCAGCTTGCTGTTGAAATTAACCACAGCTGTAAATCTCAGCCTCGCCTTGCTGTTGTTTTGCATGTGCTTTATATATGAATGTGCAGCGGAATCATCAACAAAACAACATATAAAAGAAAAACATAGTTTGTAACATGGGTCTAGACAACCCAAACATGAACATGGATGAGCACAGAAGTGGTGCATTGCTCTACCTCTGTACAGGAGTGCCGATGTGATAGCAATGCTAACATAGGACGTCTGGCATATATTCATAATTTACATATCCTGAGTGCAGTGCTGGCATGTGATGTATGGCCAGCTGCTCTGAAGTTAAATTAGTCTTGCTTTTAACATGTAATAGTCTGAATACTTACTGGATGTAATGAACTTTAAGGTAATATCCAAGAAACCTTCCTTTTTTCTTTAGCAAATGGATTTAATTTGTTGTTTTAGAAAGAAAGGCTACATGGCTGCAGTGCTCAACTGAATAAAATGTCTGTAGATCAGTGCATGAAAATGCTGACTTTTCCTTAATTATTTAATGTGGGTGGAGACGGGTGTGAGGGTAATTTCAATGAACTACATCTAAAGCAACCAAAGACGAGATAAAGGAGACAGTATGAAGTAAAGATACAGTTGAGTTTAACTTTGACACTTTACCATCTTCTGTCCAAAGCAGACTTCTCTTACTGCAGCCTTTTGTTTTTTTTTATTAACTTAAAACAAAAGAATTACATTTCAAGTAGATGATAGTGAAGGCAGCTCAAATAAAAAGAGTATAATTTGATTTAATTTAACTTTAATAGTGTTACTAAATTTATACTTCCAAATTAAATTGACATAATTATTGGATCTTAAGACTAAACATGCATTTGGCTAAGTCTTTCCAGGTCACTTGACAGATACGCTGCTGTCATTCTCCACATTTATTGTGCTAGACTACATCTCTCACTGGGACTTTTCTGCAGAACATGAGTGAAAAACAGGGATGAAGAAACTCTTATATCTCAAGGGGCATGATGGATATTCCCTTCATTTGATATGTGCTAGCTACCTTGGAATTCAAAATGTTTAAAAAGCATTCAAAAACATGTTGGTCGTTCAACATGAAGGTAAACTCACTGAAATATAAAAAAAAAAAATATATGATAGAACTCTGATAATCTGACACTTGGAGCATACTTTATTACCATTGAATTTTTCCATAATCCAGCGGACTAGTGGGTTTGTAGAAAAGGGATGTTCCTAAATCTGTCCTAAAGGAGATGGATAGAGACTCACTTGAGTATCATAAAAGATGCCGCAGAGAAACTGCCTTCATAATAAGCACCTGAAGAAGTGCTTTAGAACCCTCTGGCGTGGAAATGAAATATAGGCTAGGCGTGAATGAAATGGGATTGAGAGAGTAGGAGCAGAGCCGACTAAAGTCCTACCACAGCACTGCATCCAACCAGCAAAAAATCACAGGGGATTAGTGCCATTGGAGCTCCCCCAGCCCCTAACTATGTACACAACCCCCCAATGGGCAAAGGCCAGTGGGGGATGGGGCAGGTCAATGCCACCACCCACCATGGTGTTATGTCGCAGTTGATTTGAGCATTATTAGAGGGATGAACAGCCCAGAGTCCAACTGGTTCTTTGCTTTTTCTCTGTTGCCCTTTCCTGTTCATCTAATTTTGCTCTAATTTTATTATTCTCCAGTATCTGTCCATCTATCTGTCACTCACCCTCCCTTTCTCTCTTTCCCCTTCTCTACATCCTTCCTGAAAGTTTTAGATTTCCCACATTTCGCTTGAGCAGTTTGCAGAATGTGACAGAACATCTCTCTGCTCTCAGTGGGGACCAGTAGTTAGAGCTGTGACTGCTGCGTGGTTGACTAGAGCCAGTGTGTTGCAATATCACTGTACATAATTTACACAGTTAGCCATGTGTATTAAATTGTAACCTTTTAATAACCACACATTTGTCGTTAAATATTAGAAAAAAATATAGCCTTGGGAAAGAGATTAGAATACTATTTTCAGTGTTACTTTAAATAATTAGTACAAACAGCATTAACCCTTTTCTAGCTGCTTTTTATTTATGAACAAAGAGTAGACCTGCTGTAATGGGTAGTGCTGATGAAGAGAGCTTTGTGAAAATGCTGACATGAATGTCAGCATGTCAACCTTTCCTCAACATGGTCATAGTGCTTTTGGTGAGCAGAAATTATAGGAAGTCCACTCACAAAAGCCAATCCAACCCTGGCTTTGTCAAGAACAGTGTTCCCAGGGTTCCTGCAGTTGACGCTGATGTTGCCTATTAAACCAAAAGCACATACATTTAAGTGGCACTGAGCTACTCAAAGAACCTTTGACAAAGGAAATTGTTTTTGGGCAACTGTGGATTAAAAACACACACCTACTGAAAATTAGGGATGCCAGAATGAATTTCTCTTTTACCATTATCCTCATTGGAGTCTTTAAAGCTTTATAGCTGGCTAACAGCAGACTGAGTTGGTAAAACAAAGAAATCTCAGAGCTGTATCTATCTGTGTATCTGTCTGTACAATATTCATGTAGAGAGCTGTGATGGCAGGAAGGCTTGGGTTGGATTTGGATACCCTCTTTTGATCCCTGCATGAATAAAAATTCATATTTTAATGCAGTTTACAACAGCAGCACTTAAGAGGGTGTGGTGCTCATGAATTATAGCACTGATATAGATGCAAATCAGCTGTTTTTTTTAAACCCAAAGCAGCTGTGCCTTTTACTGATGCTTGCTTTATGTGTGTGTATATTATTAATTGAAACTGTTGGCCACTGTTTGTTTGTGTGCTTGACGCTTCGCTCGAAGTGATGTCAGTGAGGACATAATCCAGTGTTTCAACAGAGGGCAACTGGGCACTTTTGACAGCTGGTCCATCTCAATAGTTGACAATAAATAAGAGTCAGAAATGGATCAGGCTGGGTATCTGTAAAACATTAGCGGCACTAAAATGGTAAGATCGCTTTTAGTCTCACTTGGACTTTTTTATACAAATATATGGATAATACAGTCTTATTCATGTGTCTGGCCATGAGCATGATGCATCCCTAATGGATTAGTTATTTTACAAAAATCCCACTGTTCTTGCCCACCGCATCAAATGGCTTCATATATTAACCATTATGCAGACAGTTCCTGAATATTTTTGTTTTCTTTTTTTATGACTTCTAAATTTTAATGCAATTCCTTGCAACCTACTAAAACTACACTATGTTCTCAAAATTGCTCTTGAACTCCAGTGTGATCCTTTTGGTCATCTGTTGTATGTTTGAGGAGGATCCACAACAAACACACTTAGAAACATTTTTTCACTGGACCACAGAACTCACTAATTCTTTCCCCATGTTTATATTTCAGGCTGGAAGAAAGGACAGGAGTGACGCTCTGAACACAGCCATTGACAGGATGACAAAGAAGACCAGAGACCTTCGCAGACAGGTTTTTCTCTCCTTTTTTTTTCTTTTCAAAAAGGGGAAAAGAATCCAGGGTAAAGGTGTAGTCAGGTCAACAAGCTGAACGATATATTATGTATTTATTGTTTTAACTCTGCCTCTCTTTTTTTGGTTTGATTCTTTATTCCCAGCTGCGAAAAGCTGTTATGGACCATGTTTCTGACTCTTTCCTGGAGACCAATGTTCCCCTCCTGGTCCTAATTGAAGCTGCCAAGAATGGCAATGAGAAAGAAGTCAAGGAATATGCACAGGTGTTCCGTGAGCATGCCAACAAGCTGATTGAGGTAATGTTTTCTTTTTGTTTTTTTTCACCCAAGAGTCAAAACATAATGTGACCCAAATATAGAACATTAATATTGTTCCCATCATCCCAGTTACTATGGACATTTCACCTGAGCTGAAAAATCTGTCTACATCCAGCACCTCTGTTCACTCTCTGTGATTGTTCACAGAGATTCCTTTGTGAGATACAACTTCCGGATTAAATCGTCCTGGACAACATCAGTCTTGGGTGGTCCCTAATGAGAACAAAGATGTAAACACTGAAATTATTTTCAGACATTTTCTAAATAGAAGGTGATACTGATTCTAATCTGATGTTGTGATGCTATAGTGAGCAGACAAGCAGAACATTATGTGTGTTTATAGCAACAGATCATATTCCTAAATTGTTGTTCTTGCCACAACATTTCTAATAGCCCACTCCACATGTGTTTTACAGTGATAAAGATAATTCTCTTTAAAGTGGCCTTGTGCATCTTGCTCTTTAGCTTTTTGTGGTCCAGCTCATGCCATAACAGAGATGCGTAGCTTGGGAATTGCAAGGATTTTAATGTCTGTGGTGTTTTGTACATGGCAACAAGAATACAGATGCAAGGGGGGCAGGGCAAAGTGTGGACTTGGATGAGCAACAAGCTAACAGGTACATGAGCAATCGGCAATTGTGGTATTTCCATCAATTTCCTGAATGTCTGTGTTAGAGCATCATATGGTGACATTTGAAAGTGACTTCTTCCCATGGGCAGATGACCATGAGTGTATCTGGATTGGTTGGGCAGTATAAGCATTCACTGGGGAAACCACTGAAGCATTAGAGGGAAAAGGGGACCACACTAGGGAGTAGACCCTGAAGGCCTGAGTGTCAGAAGTGGCATTAAAGCATGACATTGGTGGACTCCCCTAATGTTCAGGCACTAAATCTGCTTTTAACACTTGAGTGGGAGACACAAAGAGGCACTGCACTGATTAGAAATCACTCATTTTACATATGCATGACATTAAATGGAAAACATTTCTTTTAGTTGTTTAAAAATAACCGAATGGTGATAGAGTTCATCAAGCAATGAAGTTGAATACATTGGCATTGAAATAGGCAGTGTTGTGTGGTGTCAATCTAAGCGTTGAAAATAAAGGCCATTTTAGTGTGACAAAAAGAACAAACTGTCCTCAATGAATCCATTAAATTTGAAATGGAACTGAAGGAAAGATGTGATGCAGACATCACAAGCAAACTGACCAATGCATGTTCTTTTTTTCAATTCAATAATGCAACAGGGTTTCATGACAAATTCGCCACCCATTCACGACTACTTAATATTATTTCCTGTAAATTTATTTTATAGTTGACATTTCTCTGCAAAATATTGTGCAAAGTGGTCATTAAATGGTACTGTAGTTAATCGGGAATCAAACCTCTGCCAAACACCACAGATGCAAATGAAAATAGTTTTATTGTCTACAGCTAGAAGTAACATGTTTGGCTCCTTATCATTTCAGGAATGAATATGTTTTAAATGTTTAACTCCCTTATTCAGAGGTTGCAACAGCAAAGTGCCACCAATCTCTCCCTGTTTGTATGACATCATGAGTTATGCACATGTAGGCTGCCTTCGGGCAAAGGGTCCATTAGTTCACACACATTTGTTTGAAAGCAACATTATGACTGACCCACATTCATTTGCGGACCCCTTTTGAGCAGCTCATGTACACTTGTTTGTCAAAACACCAAGCCTTTGAAAAGCTAGTATTTATATTGTTAAATCAAGCATAATTACGGGTCATACTTTATGGATTTCACTTGAAGTGTCAAATCCTGCAGATACATATTTTGCAAGCTGTCTAACAACAGCCTGTAATTTAATGGTGACAAAGTGAATCTGTTAATGAACTGAATCAAGATAATCTGACTTGACAAGACGGTACCACCATCATAGCCCTTGCTTTCAATCAGTCAATACCCTTAATTTATTCACTTTTTTATTATATTGTTGTTTTGTGTTCTAATGTGCTCCCTTTTCAAAGAAAACCATGGCAATGAATATTATTTCTTGTCAAATCTAGTGATTTAGTGTTTTAGGCCTATGTTACTATGCCTTTTTAGCAGTGAAATTCATAATCTTCAAAGCAGTGGGAAAAAATAGACTGAGCTTAGTATTGCCTCAAGGCCATGTTCTTGAAGGTTCTAGGGTTCTCTGGACAATGTGGAGATTTTAACACAGAGTTAACAGAGGAAGACTGTAGGCTTGGTATAAACAGCTGAATGTATGTGGCATCTGTAATGTCTTCATGTGATGTCTTCTTTTCTCAACATTCGATCAGGGAGCTAGTTCATGTTATTTGCATAGGTTCATGTTCATTATATGAGTGCTCTTGCTATTTTGATCGTTGGCTTCAGAGTGAAAAGCCACGGTAAGTCAAAGAGGCTTGCAACATGACAAGTTAAGATGCAGAGATGTGTCCATTGGAGTGTGACCAGTGATCCAGTAGAATTGTGTAATCAGCAGTGGAAATGTGTTGGAGGAACCTCTTTATTATTATTTTTTGCTAGCAATGCATTTAAACACAAAACAAAAATAATTAAAATAATTATTTTTTTATATTTCTTGATTCAGTCATGTGATAAATGACTTAATGTTTGAAGTTAAATACCTTTTCTGTATTGATAAAATAATGAAACAGATTTTTGTGTTGAAATAAGAAATTCAATGAAGATGCATAACCTTGCCAGTTTTTAAGCCTGTTGTATACCAAGCTTACTTTGCATTAGCTCTATACAGCACCAGATTTTTACATGTGAATTTATTTTTAATACAATTTTTATACAATATCCTTTTTTTTGTTTGTGG
>JAOWBC010001868.1:8570722-8585911 GCA_028566105.1 Hypoplectrus providencianus | reverse complement strand
TTAAACGGTTACGGTTACTTAATGAGTTTAAGGCGTCTGTAGTTTTACATCATTGCTTTTATCTAGGCCTTTATTGTATAATAAAAAGAGATGTTCTGAGGGTGATGGGGTGAAGTATATTGCACATGTACTGATACTGGCAAAAATAACCCATGATAATAAAACATTTTTTCTAATTGGTTCTACTTTTAAGAGGGATGTAAGAGGTCTATTAAGCACTTTTGCCTTATAGGTGCAGGACAAGGGGTTTTCAATTGTGCTTACACATACTGGAAACAGCTGCATTTAGGTTTCCCCCTCATAGTGTGACATAATGAGCTGCTGGCCTCTATAACCCCTCCCCGCCTGATATTTTATTTAAGATGACCTCAGAATCTTAATAGTACATGCTCACGTCTATCAAAAGTAAAAGTCTTATCTGTTCTGACCTAATTGCATCGGAATCATCTGAATAGGGAATAAGCCGTTCTGGAAAGTGACTTTTTAATGCCTCACTGCCGCTTTTGAAGATGCTTATTCACTTTAATGAAAACACTGTTATCCCCCAAAGAAAACAGATGGGCAACTGTGCAGGTGTTTGAGTGTGTGTATGTCTTTGTGTGTATGGCTACATATGAGCATGTCCGTGGACTGGCCCGCTTCTCCACAATCACAAGTGTATGAATGTGTTAGATTTGTGTCACTCTTTTATTCTCCCATCTTCAACTATTTGTTGAACTCTGTTTCTGTATCTTGCCTCTGTGTATATGTATGTTTGTGTATGTGTGTGTACACTATTAGGGGATTTTGGGGTTTGAAGCACTCAAGGTATGAATAAATGAAGAGCTTTGGCTGTTGGAACAGAAGTCTTTGCCAAGAGTGAGGACCCCTCCAGCCTCTGAACCCATCCAGCTGTCCCTCTTAGCCTTTCTCTCTCAGCAGAGACCTAAACACTCGCAGACCAGGCGACACTCACCCGTAACACATCAGCCTGAGCTCCCAGGGATGGACATGGGGTGGGGAGGAGAATGATGGAGAGATGGGAGGAAATGGGGGAGTGCATTTGTGTGGAGAGAGCAACATCCCTCCTGAGAGATGAATCCATTAAGAGTGCTTCGCCTTTTAATTAGCAGTATAATTGCCAGGTGGCAGGGTTTCTTTTTTTATTATTTTCAATTTATTTATTTACGCATGCAGTTTATATTTAGGGCCATATCTCTTACAAAGCAGGAGATGCCACAGGCCAACTTAAAGCAGAGGCATGGCATGTTGGGATGGTCTACATACTCCAGCAGCCATAGTTAAGTGAATCACCACTAAGATGCACACATACTGACAGAGTCAGAGGAGCAAAGGCAATGCTGGGACTGCTCATTAACCTAGGCATATTAATCACTTGTGCTCTGTGCCTCTGGCCTGGAGGGCCCATGAGGGTTTACTCCTCATATAAAACACATCAGCAGATGGTCCCAGACTGATAGCACAGCATCATATCACACATCTTCACGAGACAGTGTCATGGCGTGTTTTCTTATGTGCATGTTGTGTTCAGCCGAGATGTTTAGGTGAACATGGTCTAGTTTGGGGTTACTGGAAAACAGTTAAATATGTGTAATGGAGCCTTATTAAAGTTTAAAGAAATGAGTGTAGTGCAGAGATGAGCTGCAGGATGTAGGTCAGTGCCGTACAAAGGTCTGCACTGCAGTTTATTAAGAATTTATGACCCTCCTCTGCAGGGCACCTTATGAGAATTCCATCTGAGCAGGCTGGTAAACAAATAATGCTATGTAATTGAGATTTATAATGCAAATGTGTTAGCCACTATGTAGCCCATAAATTTCTGATGCTTGCCTGCTCACCACATAAACACTTGCATGTACACATACAAACACATGCACATAAAATAAGGCTTGCATATTTAGAGAATGGGCATGTGCATGCTTGCATTTGTGTTTGTGTGTGTGTGTGTTTGTTGTGCAAGCTTTCTTCTCATGATGTATACTGACATACATAGTGTACTTTTCCAATTTGCATTCAATCAGTGGAGATTTATGGTGATCCATGGGCTCTGTTGCTGGTCACAGTCTAATCCGGGCTCTGGCCCTAGACGCTTTACAGCAGACAGGGTTGTAAATTACCTACTGCAGTGGAGAAGCAAAATCACCCAGAGAGTCCACAAATTCTCAGCTCAGCAGTTCAAGGGTCAGCCCTCAGCCAAACTGCAGTTCAGCCCAACCAAGTGAATCCCACCTTATTTGCTGGTTGAGAAAATTTATCAACTCCCAATTGATTGTTTTGAAAGGCGTTTACCCATGATAATTCAATATTTTAATGCTTTTGTCAATCCTAAAGGCCCATTAAAAGAGTGTGTTGTTGAGGGAGCTCTCCTTTGCTAACCAAAGCACTCCCAGAGGTGGATATACATTTGGGAGGAACATAAAAAGAACCACCAAACATTGTATTAAGATGGTTTTAGGACTGTATTTTGTGAAGGCAAAACAGTGTGAAGTTATAACTTTGAAGGCCTTAGGGACAGTTTTTTAACTTTCAACCTACGGGTGCAAATCTGAGGTCTTCCACAGCTTTTTGTCTCTGTTGATGTGAGTCAGATAAAAAACTGAGCCATAGAGCAGTAAAGGGTCAGGCCACATATAAGTCAAAGTCTTCATGTGAAAAAGTTAATTTATAAATGTTTAATATGCCTGTAAGTACTTCCCTTTTCTGTTGCACCTGTTATCAGTTATCAGTTTTGCTTACAAGTAGTACAGTCAAATGTCTGACTGACAGGTGCAGCGTTAACATAAAAAATTGATGAGGACCATTTAATTGGTCCCTGTGGTTACCTCTAAAGTTGGTCTTTTTGGCTGGCTTGTAGCTTGATTTTCTTCCGTCTCATCCAGACTTTCTTTCTGCTTCAGTGTCACATTAACTTTCTCAAGTGCCAGTGTGATTGAATTGGCCCCAAACAAATATGGAGCATATGCAGTGAGCAGAGAGATCTGGCTATTATCATTCTGGTTGAAGTGAATTTTGATATTGGTTTAGCTTGGCAGATGTATTATTAGAGGTCATCAGGAACATTATCAGCACCAAACAAAATCTGATGTATAGCACATTAAATGTAAGGAACTCTGCTCTATTCAAAGTTATGAAGATAATATCCAGCCGTAGAACTTATATCTTTTTACGTTTTTTTTTTTTTAGAATCCACTCTCTTCAGTGTTTTTGAAACCATTTTGTAAATTTTCTCCATTTTTTTTACCATTGCATTCCCTGCCACTTCTAACTCTTCAAGTTTTCCTCTCTATTTAGTACATACAATATTTTCTGTTTCAGTTTATTGAACTTGAAGTGGTTACAGGCTTGAAATCGTTCATATCCCTGGGTTGCCACAGCTTACCTTTAGTTTGTGCCTAAATTAACTGAATGATATTCCAGTACTTTGTTTCCTACATCTTAAAGGGAGCGATCACCTCACAATCAAAAAATATATATTTCCCTGCCCTGTTTTATTTATCAATCTAGATTGTTTTGGGGAGAATTGTGATTTGCATAGTCTTTGAGGTATTGGTCGTAGAGATGTCTGCCTTTCCCTTTACTTTGCTTTTGTTCACACCAAAATCTTTAAAAAAAAACAAAAAACAAAAAAACACCTCACCCATGTCTTGGGTTTCCTGAAAGAACTCTGGTATGTTTCTTACATGTGTGTGGATTATCTTAAAGAACTGGGTCATTATTTCTGGAAAGAGGTATGGCTGTTTTATTTTTTGGTTGCCGACATTACCACAAACAAAGTGCCATGTAGATCCACATATAAGAGAAGGTAGACATCTCTGTGGCTGAAATCTCCACTGCTTGGCAACTCACACCAAAAAAAATTAGATTGATAAATGGCACTAGAGGTAAGAGGGGAAATTATTTATTTTTTAGTGGTAAACCATTCCTTTAAACCCTTCAATGGATTTCAGTCACAGACTGTATTTTTCTCCATTCCAGTCAGCACATATACAGTCCATGTATCTCTGCATTCCTGCAGCCCCCGTGGCAGGTGTAATGACAGATAAAGGTTCCCAATAGCTTCTTGTCCTGAAGGTTCTTTCTCAGGTTAGGCACAGTTGATTATCCACAACCCTCTACAGTACACACAGGCACACAAATGTCTTTATTTTCTATCTCCCCCCGGTAGATGTTTTGTATGTCACGGGGGTCAAGCCACATGGTGACCTGTTCTGGCTGGTTAAATGTTTTGGAATTCTGTCCCCCCCTTTGAGCAATGAAAAACCAGCCACAACACCACATAGGGAAGGCTGCTTAAGTGAAGGTTTTGTGTTTGTTCTGAACTTGTCTTTTAACTGTGGCAGGAGAACAAATTTGGCTGTCAGTGCATTATGACGTGGGGTGATTTATAGGGCTGAGGCATAGTTATCGCTTTACCTCTGGAAATAAAAGCATATTTTTTTGGGCTGTATCGCCATCCTGTCTCTTGCTCTCCAACAACGGAGCCAAAGTCTGCAGGATAAAGCAACAGGCAGAGAAAGTCCCAACTATGAAAACGCAAAGCCAAAACACTCAGTCACCTCACTGGGATCTGAGAACAGTGGGAATATAAATTTTCTCATGATAGGAATTGACTGAAAAAAAAACAAAGCACATCAGAAAATACCTTTGTGTTGAACCACCCTGTGGCACCCTCCAACAGGTTGTTGGCACTGCCACATTAGAATGCTGCCTTGTCAGTAAATATTGGAAATTGGCATTTCCTCTGGGTGATGCGTCCTGAAAGGTCAGCACTGGGCGGCAGCCGCACAGTGGCTCTGTCTCTGTATAATGGAATTCAGCAGAACTGCATGGCATTTCCAATGATGGGATCTGACCTTCCTGATCATCATTTATATCATGGACATTACCAAACACATAACACAGTGAAATCCTTTTGTTCAACATCCTACTCTGTCACTGTTATTGCCTCATTTCCTTTTCTAATTTCGTGGGCTGTGTGTTGGGAAGGGAAAATTATTTTTCTACTTTTATACTCTACTACTTTTTGGTGCTCTTAGACTTTTCTAGACCAATAGCCCAAATGCTCAGGCAAGTAAGAGATACCCACACACTTTTCAAGTGAATCCCTCATGAATATGGAATGTACTAAAAGTCATGTAAGGCATTGTTACTTAAGAGGTTTAATTAGCAAATAAGAATAATGAATGGCTCCCTTGTGACCCAACTTTGATGTTTCACCTTTATTTCTGAGAAGGCACTTGAAGCCAGCAGTGAAGAGACAAGGACAACTCCACAAGAATCATTGACATTTCTACCTGTACTGCTGGCTCTCTTTGAAAGATGGTGACTCACCTTTTCTATTAGTTTGCCTTGAAAAGATATCCAGACTCTTGTGATGAAGTCCCCAGTGCCCTGATCCCTGCTTGCCATCTCTCAACAGTAGCTGACCAAGCAAGGTTAACAGTCCCAGTCCATAACTGGCCACACAGCATGTTGAAAAAGCAAAAAGGCTTTATCATCAGGCTTGAGAAACATATTACAGCAGCACCCAGAGGAAAAAATGAGACAATGATGGGCTTAATAGTTGAAGTCACTATTAGAGGAGAGCATCCCTCACTGGAGCAATGATCCTTTTCTTTTTCACACTTTGGCAGATTTTATTTTGTGAAATTAATTGTTTGAATAATGTGACGCTAGATGTGATTTTCTACATGACCGCTGTGTAACATTGTTTGTGCAGCCTGCAGATACATTAACATATATATACAAGTTGAACAAACACACCTGCATTATATGACCTTTTTGTTACATGCATTATTAATTATTCATACGATTTGGTCTAAAAGCAGAACTGAAAGGTGTCTCTGTGAAATGCGAGTTACCTAGGGATGCATCTGTTTTTTGGAAGCACTGATAGCACAGTGCGGGTAGTCAGCAAGGTACTTGTGAATAACTCCAGAGTTAATCACACACAGAGGGGTTTTTATTTGCATTACCAAAAACAATCCAAGGTGTTCTTGTCTCTTCTCTGTGCAACTTCTGTATTCACATGTCACACTCAGAGCAGCCTTGCAGAGTTTCCTGAGTGCTGAGTGAAGCCAGCAGCTGAGCTGAGTATGAGCACAAGTGATGCTTTCACAGTGCCCTGCTCTCAGCCGTCTGAATACTTCCCCAAGCCCTCATTAGCATGGCTGCTGCATTCAGCCTCATCCCAGGTCTCTGCTATTGCATGTGTGTGACAGTGCGCACACACACACACTCACTCTCTCTCTCTTACTTACTTAAACCCCCCTCCCAACTACAGTTGAATCCTCCTGTCTGCGTCCTGTTTCCCCAGTTGGATTTCTTCCCCTTATTTACTCCTCCATACTGTTCCCCCTCTGGCTCACTCTTCATCCTAGTCTTTTCTCAAACGACTTATTTTTCTCTGGTTTCTTCCTCTTTTTTTAACCTTCCTCCCTCTCCCATTTTCTCCAGTCTCTCAGCCATGTATGATGATCATCCCCTCCAGCTCTCTTTCCCCTCATCTCCTCTTGCATACCTCTCTTTAATAGAATGTCAACTCTTACATTTCCCTCCTCTCTACTTAGCCCACCCTTCTATTAATCAGGAGTAGATTGTGAGGCAGAGAGGGAACTATATTAATATTGTCAGTGGACATCTATAGACTTCTCAATAAGGGAAGATGTAATTGCAATTGGCTTAGTTGTATTTGTGTTTGGGATCTTTGCTTTGTGTATATGTAAATCAGGGATGGACCAATGCAATCATCTATTCTGCTTATTCGTTCAGTTCACTTTCCTCTGTTGAAAAAAAGTTGACATACACAATTTATCAGCTCAGTTTGTCAAATACATGGCAGTCTTGCAATTTAAGCCCATGTTGTGCTGAAAGATGTTTCAACATATTGCTGGTGTTTTCACCCTCGCTTGAAATGATCATTTTACAAGCAGCATTGCGTCATCTTTTATTCGTGAAATGAACCCAAGCTGTGAACTTTTTCTTCTTCTCTGCTATGGCAATTTCTTGTCACATTTTTTAGCTGCAAGCACAGGTTTGGCATTATTGTTTTGTAATAAGCAGCCGCAAAAAAGCAATGCCAATATTGATAAAAAGGAATCGATAAGCTCAAAGGCATACAGTTCAGAAGGATCAGGTAGTTTGGAAGCCCACAAGGGGGTTAATTTATTTTTTACCCATATAGTTCTATGGCGCCCCACACTCCAATGTATGGAGTGTATGAATGGGCACAGTTGTGCTGGCTGTGTAAATGCATGCAGCCATGCCTGTATGTCTGTGAGAGAACGCACAATATTCAGCAGAGCGCTCCACACTCCCACCAGGGATACTGACGCGCTCAGCAGGATTAGAAGCATCATAAGTCCTGGTCTGTTTGAAGTGTCAAAAAAATCTTGATACCAAATTTGTTTTCTCTTCCTCCTTTTTTATGGAAAAATGAAAACAATAGGGGGTTCCTTACCCTTTGTTGATGTAGTGCACATTATTAATAGTATTGGGCATTATTGGGAGTTATCCCGTCTGGTTCATTTGCTCACTCATGGTCACAAGAAATGCCTCTTTCGTTTGTCTAGACACACACAAACTCTATTGCACTCTTCTGTTCGTCAGCATTGACCTCCCCAACTCCGTCCTGCAGAAATTCCATCAATTTAAAGATTGGCTGCTATTACCTCCCTTTCACCTTTTCGCTCCATTCAGAATTAACAGCTGCCAAAGCACGCCTCCTTCAGACTGCCAAGCACCTGCAAATACTGGTGTTTGAGCCAGTATTTTCTCTTGGCTCACTCACTCACATGGTCATCCCGGTGCATTTTACAGGTATAGATAGTTTAGTAGGCGATGTGAAAAGCTGCCAGCCTCTGATTATCTGTAATCAGTCTCAACATATCATGATCACTACTGACATATCGTTAGTGTGTCAGGTCACTCTTCTGAGATCTAAGCTGTGATGTAAAGCGTCAGAGCCCCATCAGGCTGTTTACATCTTTCATCTGATGAGCAGCTAACAAGAGTACTGTGGCCTAATTACTCTGCTGGCAGGGGGCTTGTTTAGCGAACTAGGAAAAGAGACTGGAAATGGTGATTCAAGGTAAATTATGATGAGATGATATAATTCACGACTATTGCCAATGCTAAATGACATGCATTTGTGGGGCTCTTTGCATTCTGCCTCTTTTAAGTTTGTGTTATAATAATTTAATTGATTTCTTGAAGTTGATGGTTTTTTCATATTTCCAATGTATTTTGTTTTGTGTTCCTAGCTGATTTTTCTTTTTTTATAATATTGTAATGCCTTGTTGGACCAATAATAAGATGCTTTCTCAACTTTTTATTAAATCCATTTTCTTTTCTTTGTCACACATTTTAAACACCCAAAAAATGGAAAGTTCATGTTTCCATTTGTTGATGCTGTGTCCCAGTGTTGCTTTATGCCAAATATACATTAGAATGAATCTGTATCCGATATTATTTATATATGTCTATATAATCTCTTCCTATAGAATAGTTTCAAGTGTTTAATGACACATCATGCACTCAGGCATTTACAAAAGTTCATTCAATTTAATGAGGCATATAAACCAGCACTTTACTGTTTGTGGGTTGTGGTAACTAACAGAGTAATATAAAGAGAAACGGGAAGCATCATTCATTCGTCTCCCCCCTGGTTGTCCTTCTGATTTGACAACAGTTCAGCCTCTGTGTCTAATCCAGAGTGTTGAATTTGATTTAAATCCCTCTTGTAACTATATGCTGTTCAAATATTTGTTTAAGAGGGAAAATGTATCACAGTACAGAAGCTAAAGACACTCTAACTTGTGTTTCACTGGGATTTTAAGCTGCCTCTCATCCGTTGCATGTTTCCTCTGAGAATTAATTGTATCTATTGAAGCCTGTATGAGTGCTGCATCTACCCTGAGCAGTTTATTTGCACCTTTAAACTCAAGTTTAGAAGTTTAAGCTGTTTGGATGGAGCGTTCACAAACTTGTTTTTTGCAAGAACTCAGATTCCTGGTGGGATGGGGAATGACGACTCTGTTACATTTTGAAAACATTTCTTGTCTGGAAGCAGGGCTGCTGTTTACGCTTTGGATCAAGCATTTTTGCTTCCAAAAGGACTTCACACAAAATTATTACCAGCACCTGAAAGTGATTGATTGACAGCAGTGTTTGCCTCCTAATAGAATTTGCATTCTGTGTGACTTGATCGTGCTTAACCCTGTGAAGATGAGTTATCAATCTACCGAGTTGTAGGCGTGCGTTTGTCATTTTGGCTCTGAGCACGGCCCTAATGTGGGTGTCTACCTTACCTGTCACACTGCTACTAACTCATCCTGATATAGTGTGTAGTACCAGCAAATGATTCACTTGATTGATTGTACAACCTGCAAGCAGGTAGTATTATAACCACCGACCTGTTAGTGCCTACATACTAACTGCTGACTCTTTCTTCACAGTGCCCAGACTCTACCTGTAAGCAGGATCTGCTGGCCTACCTGCAGCGTATTGCTTTGTATTGCCACCAGCTCAACATCTGCAGCAAAGTCAAGGCCGAGGTGCAGAATCTGGGAGGAGAGCTTGTTGTCTCTGGGGTAAGTTTAGCATCATTCCAGCACACAAACACATACAGAAACACCATAATAATGGTAACTTTCTCTTACTTTAGTGTTTAATATTGTTTTAACTCAAAATTACCTAAAAGTAATAAAATATACAGTCAATTAGTAAAAAACGACATAACAGCAGGTCTGGAGCACTCATTGTGTTTGTGCTTAACAGAAAATTCTAAATGAGAGAAAAGTTGGTGAATGCAGCAACTTCTTCTAAATTACTTATATAAGTCACTTAGAAGCAAATTTGTTCCTACAAGTTTGTTTATAGGTTACAATCTTCAATTTTCCAAAGGCCCCACAGTAACTTAAGTGTAGTAGAGCCATCAAAATGGGGTGCCAGACTATTTTTTGAGGCCTTCAGGGGGCAGTGATAGTTGGTGGCAGTAATGTAGCTTCAAACGTGGTAACGTAGCAATAAAAGGGGAGAGCAAGAAGACCGAGAGCTGACACAAACGGTGCAGGTTTCAAAGCATTCGCATAACAAAGGTAAATATTCACAGTAGGTAGGAAGTGCATTGTCTTTTTTTTTCTGAAGATGCACACAATGAGAAACAATGAAGAGAAACACAATTGAAGTTTGTTTACAATGGAATTTTTATCTCCAAACATGATTATATCAATAGAATGAATTGGCTACTTTCTAAAGTTTCATTATCTTGTGTTGCTCACATATATTAAAAATACAAAGACTCGGCTTCTTGTTGTGATTAGTTAATGATTTACTCCCTGCACTGCAATCTGCAGCTAATATTTTATATTGGAGAAACAGATAACAGAAATAAAGGCTTTCTCTGTACTGGAAAGAACTAATATTGCCAAATTGTTTCTTAACCGTTTTACTACTTAAGATAAGACTGTACAATCTCCATGTTTATAGACCCATTAAACATTAATTAACCACTTACTTGCCAGTAGTATTAATAAAAATAGGTTGTCACTGTTTGCAGGAAGTAATGAATTCCTCCCTCACTATAGGGCTAAAATGAGCCTGTGCTTCCAAAACATTTCCAGTCAAGTGTCACCGGTGTCTCTGAGGCTATTAAATTGTGGAAATTAAATTAGTGTGACCTTTTTCCATATTCTCAAAATTCTCACATCTGTTTGTATGCCAGACAAACTCTGAAAGGTCGTTGATTCTTTCTTCCAAACACTCAAGTCTCCTGGAAAACTTGTAGTACAAAACTAGAACACACTAGAAAGACAGGAACATTGAACTTTCACTGGACACAGATGTAAGTTTTTAAATAACAGGATGTTGACTGTGTCTCTGTTCTCTCCTGTCTCTTCCATGTACTCAGCTGGACAGCGCCATGTCCCTCATTCAGGCCGCCAAGAACCTGATGAACACAGTGGTGTCCACTGTCAAGGCCTCCTACGTTGCATCCACTAAGTACCAGAAGAGCAAAAACATGGAGGCCCTTAACATGCCAGCCATCTCCTGGAGGATGAAGGCTCCTGAGAAGAAGCCTCTGGTGAAGAGAGAGAAGCAGGACGACGGCCAAACCAACAGGGTCAAGAGATCCTCTCACAAGAAGCACATCAACCCTGTGCAGGCTCTGAGCGAGTTCAAAGCCATGGATAGCATCTAAACTCCCATATTTCTGATTCAAGAGAACACAACATATTGACCAATGAGTTTATATAGAGATAGAGCTAGTCCTATCAAAATGAAAAAGGTTTTGTCATATTTTTTCCACCTTTGCATATAGACAGCTTGTCTGTTTGACCAATTATATTCATACACTGCCTCATTTTTATTCCATAAATTCAGATTTGCTTTAGTCTGTAGTATTAACTGTCTCTTCTCTGCAAAAAAAGCAGTTTGAGGGAAATCAACTGGATAAAAGCATTCTTTTTATATATAAATATATATTCCTTCATGTTTCTGGGAGTAAGGGATGAGGATTTCATAGAAATAATAACTAATTTCAAGAGGCTTTTGATTATTTTGTACTCTAACCAGTTTTATAATGGTATCGCTGGTGTTTCCACTACAATGTTTGATTATGGTAAAAATGTCTTCTGTACTGCAAATATCAACTATGCAAAATCTGTCTGCCTTATTTTAACTTGAGCAATAACTGTAGTTCATGTGGATGTGCTGGGCTAACTGGTAAGATTTTAACTAGGCTTTGGTTCAGCCGTAATGGAACCAAAGTTAATATATTTCCATTTGTGCCTGCATTTACTTTATCCATACTTTATTATGCCACTATGAACGGAAAAGGTTATACTGGCCTAAACACAGTTATCAGAGCTGAGTGACTAATTATTTGACCCCCTTTAACATTTGAAATGGTAAATGTCATTTTTAAATCTAATTTTAAGTCATCTCAAGTTGTAGTTTGTGTTATTTTTTCATGTTAACATCATGCAGCAAACCAAAGGTGACAGAGTATTTATCCCTGCCTTCTGTTTTGCAGCATTACTGGTACATGTGCACACAGATCCACCCAGTTAAGTCCAACTTTGTAAATAACCCTCAACTCCTTGGAGTCTGGGAAAACCCAGTGGGCTAAACAATGAGTGGACCCTGTGTCGTTACTCTCCAAAGCCGACAAGCTTCATTAACTGTCAATGAGACCAAACGCCTCCACAATGTAAGAACGTGTCCAAATTGAGGGATCAATATGTTTTCTCTCTACAGCTTTGAGGTAGGCGAGGAAAAGGAGGGGATTTCACTGACTTTAAACTCTGCTTATTGTTTATATTCCTTGTCCCTAAGCTTGAACACTAATCAAGCTTTTATTGTCAGGCACAATCTTGATAGAAAACGAGAAACAAGTTGTCAGAAGTTGGAGCTTTAAAATTAAACAGGAGAGAGTCACAACTGTGGGATGCTTTCCAGTCATACAGAGTATTCTGCTGCATAGTGGTGCATTGGTGTTCAGCGAGGCTTTGGAACCATGCTGCTTCGGTCCGGGGGCTGAATCTTTCTTGTGCTCAATTGACATCTGTGAACTATAGCAGGATGGGCATGTATGGTTGTCTGACAGGTGGATTTTTGTTTTTACTGTAGAACCAAGCATTTTGACAGTTTGTCTTTTGCTGTATTTGAGTTTTGATTTGAATCTTGAGTGATATCACACTATTTTGCTGTGGATTTTTTTGTTATTGAGAGCTGACTTATTAGTGCACACGTTTCTTTTATTCATGTGCCTGCTTTATATCTTAATAAACAATTAAAACAAAACCTGTTTCTCTATCTGCAGACTGTGGAAATGTCTCCCTCCATGAACCCCTTTTATATGCTTTGTTTTGGTAATACACCAGATTTGTGGTGTAGTAACAAGGAAAGCAAAAGCCCTAAAGAATAATTTTCATTCTCAGAGGTAAAATGAGTTTTAGCACACCCAAAAATATGCTACTGTGCATAATTAAGGCATTATATTATGTGTACATGCTTCCCATACAGCCTGCATTACTGACTTGAGGGCTATATAGTGTGCTCTTGTAACTTCTGTAATTGGCTGGCTCTACTGTTTACAGGGTTGTTTTCTCTTAAAAAGAAGTAAGTGCAGCTTTTAACATCAAACACATTCCTCAGTCTGCAATAGTGTCTCTTTAACAGCCTGTGAAGAATATGCAGTAGGACAAAGAGCACAATGTGAAGATAAATGTATCTAAAGCAAGGAAGTATTCAGGATGAATTGTGTATTTTTTTGCAAAGTGCTGTAGTAATCGCACATCAGAGTCAGTGTGACTCATCACTGAGAGGACACAGAAGACAAATCCACTTTTCATAGTCCTAGACATGCAGGTCAGTTTGAGTATCACTGTTTTTTATGCTGATCGTCACCCTATCTCATCTACATCCATTTAAATCTTGATTTCCTAAATTTCCCAGAATAACTTTGCACAACTCACAGAAAATGAATATGAAATGAATGGCGAGCATCATAGTGGCAATAGAGCAAGATTTTAATACCCAGGCCTGATGACTTTGGCAATCAAATTGTTCCTGAACGCTGCCTTACTTAAGGATGTAATTTACAGATTGTTTTTATCACATCAGATGTAAATGCATTGACACTAATAAATCAGCAGAAGTATAACAAAGCCAGGGGTGAAGAGTAGCCTCCCATAAAACACTGACTCAATTGCTCAAGTGCAGGTTGAGATATTTGGAAAACATATGGCAGCAATACTGATCATCTGAAAATGAAAACTGTAATCATACTTAAAAGGTGTACAACTATAAATAGACTGTACGTCAGTCCTGTCAAATTGTATAAGATGGGTGCAGAGCGCTGTTGGCACATTTTTACACTTGATTTGTGATTGCACAATAATGAAGGTCCTTTCGGGAAAACATTACAAAATCCCTGGGTAAGATGATAGGCCATTACATCACCTGTGACCAAGTCCTGTCTCTAAACTACAAAAAAACATTTCATCTCAGTATAGCAAACAGAAGCTGGATGTAAAGTTGCAGCAATGCACAAGAGTGAGCAATAATTTCGAAGGATACAGAAGGAACCAATTAACATTATTATTGAAATAATGGACATATAGCTGATAATTTAAAGCCAAAGTGCGTTTGTTCAATTCAGATGCACACAGTCTATTTAAGCAGACATTTGCAGGAGTGGAAACTGCTAGTTAACAGTATTTTGAACAGTTCTTGGAAGAAGTATTCAGATTAAACCACTCCTCTACAAAAAAGAAGTCCTGCATTCAAGATGTATCTTAGTAAAAGAATGAAACAAAAAAGAACAAAACTATCCACATTAAAATGTAAATATCATGAAGTGAAAGGACTCGTTAGGCAGAATGGCCCTACTCAGATGTGAAATATATCCAATTTACTGTATAATTGATTCATTTATGTGACCGCGTTATAATTTTCTCAAGGTAGGGCTCATTTTATCTGCTTAGTATACTGTTATGAAGCTTACACTGTAGAAATATTGTATCACTTTGAAAGTATCTGGTCTAAATGTTATATCTCGACCTTAAAAGTTACTGAAGCTCCTATCAAAATAGTAACTGAATTATAAAGGCAAATGCTCCATGAAACCTAAAGTACTTTTTAATTTTTATTTTATTTAAAACAAAAACAAAAAACAGCTAAATAAACATCTGCGGAGTCTTGAGGAGTTCAGATGTCTGTTAACTCGACAGCAACATGTGGTTAAATAAATAAATATATAATTAAATAAATAAGTGACAATTTTCCAGTTAAAAAGTTGGGACACACACACACGCTTAATGGTCATCTGCCCGGGCAAACCCTGGACCTCTCGCTGCTACAAGGTAAACACAACATTAGCTTCTAGCATATCCAGGGGTGTCAAACTGATCCATGAAAGGGCCGGTGTGTTTTTTGTTCCAACCAAGCAGGAGCACACAGCTCAGGTGATATGAATGAATTGATTCAGCTGTGAGGCCCCACGGTGGCGCAGTGGTTAGCACTCATGCCTTGGTGTAAGGCATGAATCCCGGTCCGGGCACTTCTGTATGGAGTTGCAGGTTCTCCCCGTGGGTGCGTGGATTTACTACGGGTACTCCGGTTTCCTCCCACAGTCCAAAAACCTGCACATTAGGTGAATTGGCGACTCTAAATTGACCGTAGGTG
>JAOWBC010001868.1:8533396-8569723 GCA_028566105.1 Hypoplectrus providencianus | reverse complement strand
TGACCCGGGATTACCTGGATGAAGCGGTTCGGAAAATGAATGAATGAATGAATGATTCAGCTGTGCTTCTGCTTGGTTGGGATGAGAACCTGCAGCCACAGCGGCCCTTTCATGGATCAGTTTGACACCCCTGAATATGGTTCAGTGGAGCTAGCTCCTCAGCTAGCCGTCCTTTTCTACTTTAACTTGTCACGGCAACTGGAATCTAGCAATATATAGCGATGACACCACTCAGTTCTGTTGACCAAAACCACAAGGCAGCGTCAGGTGAGATCTGTGATGAGCATTGGGACTGATGAGACAATCCACACCATGTCTGGAGCCACAATTTTAACAACACTAATTGCAGGACAGACTGCCTGTAATAGCTGTCAAGCCTGCTGGTGCTGCTGTGCCAGAAATGCTGTTGGTTGTGTTTCCACAACCCACATCAGCGGACCAAACCAGTCTGTAAGGAATACAGACAGCACACACGCCTTGACTTTGGACACCTTCAGCTCCCTTTTGTGAAATTTCATTTGAGACTCATAAAAAACATTTTCACTGAACATCAGCAAGTCATGCTTTACACACTGAAGGACCTGTTGGTTGCATAACCGGGAGTCCAGCTGACCTTTGAGAGAAACATTACCTGCAAGAGCTCCACCAGTTAATGACTGGAGGGATGTAATCCTGAGATGGTTCGACACCTACACTCACTGCCCTCAGCCCTGCTCAATGGTAAGTGAAACTTGCTGTACTTTTAGCGCTAGTATAAAGGTGCTTCTGTTGTGTTGTAGATCTTGCACACATGAGCTGCGGTCTGACTTTAGATGTGATGTACAAATCACTATGTGCAGTTGAAGGACACAAATGTTTGTGCGCAATGTTTTTGTGTATATGCATTTCTGATTTGATGTCAGAACCCTTGATGGCCTTGAAGTCTGCTTGTTTCTCCTTGTTCAGCAGCCTTGAAGCCTCCCTATAAATCCTGTTGCTTATGCAGTTGTGGCACAGAGCAGGATGCTCACGGCTGGTTCATCTGCTAAGTAGCAGAAAGTGGTGTCTGATGCTATGAGGCTGGAGACTTTAGTAAACAAGAAGCGTCTAAAAACAGTTTTGAGAAAAAGTTTGGGGAAGATGCTTTCCTAAGTAAAGGATCTAAGCATTAGTTGCACCAGCACACAGCGTTGAAACTATCCTCCTCACTCCAGAAATGTCACTGACACCAGGGCATGACATCTTTACTGAACTCTTACTTTACAAAATGAATCAGTATGTGGTACCATGCACACACTGTTGACTGAAAAAAAGGAAGGAGGCAAAGATAGAAAGACAGTGGGGGGGGGAGAAAAAGCCTGGGCCGACCTAGTCAGCATTGGCTGCACTGTCTCTGTGGTATTTAGGCTTGTACCTTTAATTCATTGTAGGACTGGAGCTCCATAATGACCCATTTAATATTACCCATATTCATTATCATGAATAGAATTTTAAAGTATAAATCTTCCACTTCATCTCTGTGTAAAGTGGGCCCTCACTGACTATTACTCGTAGCCACATAAGGAGTAAATCTGCTTCCTACAATGTTAATATATCCGGGGTGGTTTGAACTAGTCTGCCTGTAGGAAAAGAAGCAGTAAAGTCTGGAACTGTAAAGGCCTCACACATCGGTTAACGGTGATAATAAATCATCCATGTGTTTCACTGAGTCCTGTGTGTTGATGTAGCTTTTGATTCGTGTTGACAGCGCTGTAGTTCATGAAGACAACAAAAACAACCTAAAAAACAAGTAACCTGCTCTTCTCTTAACTATGCAGAGTTTGGTTACAAACTTAATGGGACAATGAAAATGACAGTGATTTGAAATAGTACACAATGTACAGACAATGTTGTAAAAACCAACGTACCTAGAAATGTGATTGAATTCTCATAAACATCTTTACTGTCGTGTTCTGCATATTTATCATCTATACATTTTGACTTTCATCTGTCGTGGTTTGAATACACTTAGCACTTTGCAATACAGTCCTTGTTTTATGGAGTCCCTAAAGGGCAATGCATGGATTTTAAAATAACTTCTGCAATCCCTTACGGTAGCTGGTGTCTGCCTTTGCATTTGTTTGTAATTAATTTACCCTGCAGGTGTCCAGTGTTTTTCTGTTAAATCGTACAATTCCGTACCAGCGCAAGTCCATATCTCCCTGTTTATTATATTAAACTCGTAAGACATTATGTTCTATAGGTGATTTCTAGCTGTAAACATTTTGTCATAGGACCTTTAACCCCAGATGAATTCTTGGTTTGAGGTGGAGCAGTCCAGTCTGCTGGTGCTGATAACAGCTGAGCAGAGTCATTTCTTTTACCCAATCAGAATTAACTGAGTGCACGGCTTCAGTTATATAATCACTTGATCAACTATTCTGATAACCCCACATTGAAGTCATATTTTAAGCATCAAATTACAAAGAAATGATTCTTTATGATTTATCAGTGTGAATAATTTCTGGCTTTCTTAATCCTGTATGATAGGCCTTTGCTTTTCAGAAAAGCAAAAGCATTCTAAGAGTATTTGTTTTTGGGCTTTCAGCAAATAACTGATCTACTTTCTAACATTTTATGACCAAATTCCTCCCTAAATAGATTTATCAAGAAAACAAAGGGGAGAAATTTGTATGAAAACGTTAATCAAACCATGATTAGCAGTAAAGATGTCTGAGGTGTGTTAGAAATGTATTCACCGGGGTTCATGGCTGAGCTTAGAGATTCTAAACATGCTCACCTCATGTTTTAGCCAGAGCCCACTGCTGAATACTTATCTGTAAATATGACTGCTGGTCCCTAGAGACTGTTTGACAGATAACAGGGCTCTCCTCTGCTGTGAAACAAGACACCTGAATCTCCCATGGCCTCAAAAAGAGAAACGATTCATTGTGGCCGTTGGAGACATTTGAATGCAGATATGATGCAAAGGTGACAGCGCGGCCCGGCCCCTCACGTCAACCCCCCTGCTGCTAGTTTCCCTCCCGTTTGTATTTTGCTGTGCCACTCAAACTGCTGTCGTCGCATGACATGTTTGAATGAAGTTTTATCAATCACAGTGGCCAAGCGTGACAGTTTAATCAATAGAGTAAGTTTTCTTCCCAGAGACTCCCATTATTTTAAAATTATAGGGCCCGGGCTGGGGGAGGCAGGGACGCGGAGGTTGCTGGGGATGGGGTGGGTGGACTTGCAGCTGTCTGAGCCATGCTGTACATAAACACAGGAACAGAGAGGCTTCTGAAGTATTAGCCCTGAACCAAGCGAGAGTGAACAGGCAATAAACACAGGCTGCTGGACTGGCAAATCTGTCAGTGCCATGGTGGTCGCCTCAGATAGATAGACTTGGCTCTGTTGGAGGATAAATGTTAAATATGACTGGTTGAAAGGACCACTGAACCACACCATGCAGAGAGCAATCATGCCAAATAAGGTAGTCCTTACTAAAATGTCAATAGCTTTACACAGGATCTGAAGGGCCAGCGGGTTCAGCAGGACACCCGGGGAGCCCGGGTTTTAGTGCTCTCCTGTGCCTACAAACACATCACAGCGGCTCTTTTATTGGCTGCGCCGAGCGTCTTTGTGGTGGAATCAATTGACAGGTGAAGTTTTCAGATGCCCAATATGAAACCAAACGAGGTGTTGAATCATAGCCTGTTTATTCAGATGAGTTATTCAACAGCCTTGGCAGCACAGACACCCAAATGTCTCTTCCCTGTTTCACAAACACCAGAGGCAACCGGGAAATGGAAAAAGTTAGAAGTAAATTGGATGTACTTAATCCAATTTGAAGGTCTTCCATCAGTTGCCCTGACCTTCTGGGTTTAACCTTTCCGCAGCATCATTAATAATGACATCTTCACATTAATAAAAAAATTTCGCCAGGAGCTGTCTGGAGGAAAAAGGTTTCCAGAAGTCCCCTAAAGCTGCAGCTTCAGGCCGAGAGCTGGGAATTTGGGAGAACATTAATTACCTGAGGGCCAGCTGGAGAAATGGTAACCGTTGCGAGGTACTGGGTTGTATATTGGCCTTTCTGTGTAAGGTTTATAGTGGCACAGTAACCCACTTATCATGTTTAATGGAAGTATTGTCCTTTGGGGGGGGATTTCATTTTGCTTTTCTTCGTAGTGGTGTAATTAGTGATGTGGTATGGAGCTTTCAATCTCCTCAGCGTTCATCTCATAAAGTGTAGAATTCCTCCTCTCGGCCGCTCAGAGGTTTTTATTGTGACTGCTGAGTCTTACGGCTGCTCAGCCTTTTTATAGGCACCAGTCTGCCAATGGTGGGCCATGATAGCTACAGATCAGACGGAGTCCTGCATTACATGCAGTGCTCAGCTCCTCAGCACTGTTATCAGTGGTGGAACAAGTACTCTAATCTTCAGTAAAAGCAGTACAACCCGGCTGTCAAAGACTTGGTACATTCTCTCATACATAAATAAAGCAGAAGGCAAGAACTTGATTTGGAAAAATTGACAAAACCAGTTTATTTTATTTTCAAACATAAACTTTTGTTTTAAATATACACTGAATTCTAATAGGTGTTCTTTTCATAGCTAAAATCATAATAAAATAATTGTAATTAATATAATATATGACTTTATACGATGCTTTTGAAATTGGTATTTGCAATGGTTAGGAATAGAAACATTAACTCCAGGGTAAAGAAGTAAATTATGGATATATCTAATCTAGACATAGCATCCATTGCTTTTTTTCCTCATAAGCACCCTCACACACATGAATGCCTCACTTAACACAATTTCCATAGCTTCTTCCTTCCATGGCATGGCTTCTAAGACCAGTTACATCAAATCTATATCCTAAAATCACCTCTTTCTAATGTGAGTGCAGAGCCCAGGGTACTTATCCCCGGGGTTGTGAGTCTGAAAAACACTGTGGAGTTGGATGCTATGTAATCCAGTGAAATGGTGCCAGCATTGAAAAGAGCACTATCTTTTCATTTCGAGTCACTTTTTATAATCAGCTCCCAAGGAATCACAAAAAAGGCAGTAAAAAGTAATAGAATCAGCAGTGGCACAGACATAGGTAATTATGTTAAAAACTCCTTTCACAACGCGAGCTTGGGAGGGAAAGCGTAATACTGTAAGCCCTGCAGTGAGGGTCTGCTGTCATTGTATTGCAAATAAATGGCCGTGGTGTACATGTGTGTGCTGTCCCGGACGATTTGTGTGATGTAATTAGATGTAAAATGCTTTTTAGCTGGCTCTTTAATTGACTTTTGGCTGGAGTGATTTGTGGCTACCAGGTTTTCCCCCGTGGCACGGTGTTGTCTTCAGTCAAGGCCAGTGGATTATTTGCAAACACCTAAATCCAGTTTCTCGAGCCGGACCTGTTCGATTAGCTCTTCAGCTCTCTTGTGTGGAGGTGATTTCTGTAACCCGAAGGAAGAACTGCTTCAAACATATATTTTTTATTCTCTGTGTTAAGATTCCCTCAGTGCTACCCTCTGGTGCTTCAATGAAATACATCCTGACAGCTTTTTAAACAGACCTGGCCATTAAACATTCAGTCGAACACCTTTGCATAAGGTAATCCAGCAGTGTCATACAGCATTGCTGACTACCAATCATCTCATATGTATTCCGGGTACCCAGCACTGTATTTTAATGGCTGACATCTCAGGGCTGCAATTCAAGTGTGATTTATATCTTCTCAAGTCATCAGTTACAATCAGATCCAAGGATCTGACTTTGTGCTTGCTGGACAGGCATAGCTAATACAGAGGGGAGGCAAAATAAAAGGAGCTCTGTCACATCCCCAATTTTTTATTTATTTTTTTTTTTTTGGTGTGAAAATTTGAATCAAAGGTGCCGCAGGAGGGGTGGAGAAGGTTAGATAGAGAGAGTAAGAGAGGGGTGACGGGGCTTCGCATTGGTACGCAAGACTGTGTCTCATCCTTAAACCAATTTCCGTCCTCAATACTCTGGGGAGTGGTCTGATTTGCACCGTTTCCTTTCTCTGAGTAAGTGTTTATCCTGCTTTTACAATTAGATCTCGCTCCCAGCTGCAGCATTAATCAAATAGCCAGACATATTCTCCGCATTTGGAGATTGAGGGAATGTGTCCTACATGTCGTCTGCTGTGGTAACAGGCTGCGAGCAGCACAGTTATTGGTTTAGTAAGCGTCTCACACTTACTGTACACGGATTTCACAGGTCAGGAGGATTGCAGGGAGCTCTGAAAGGGAGCCAACGTGAAGGTTATTTAGATATATGCTCCGGGCCGGTGACGATGGGGTATAGTCGCTATACCAGTGTATACAGAATTACAGGCTGTCTGATTGCTAATGCCGTTAAGGATCCAGGTGAGATGCTGTATTTAGGCGACGACTTGTAGTGCAAAGCAGCCGCCACTAGAGGGCTCTTTTCATATGAGGATCACTTTAGTTGCCCTCTTTAAAATGTCAATTACGTGGATTTAGTGTTGACAGCTGAAAGAATTGTTACCTAAATGGCTGGTTGGCTAGTTAGTTTATCATCTGCACTTGTAGCTATGCTGCCTGCAAAGTAGTTTCCTAGCGGAGAAGACAGGAGGGACGGTTGTCCACCGTGTCCTTCAAAATCCGATATGGTTCAGCCTGGTTGAACAGTGGGGACGGTCTGCTGCAGGTAGGCGCAGCATGGACAGCTCGGTGTCTGAAAAAGGAAATTCATTTAAAAACCGATGTGGCGTATATGGTGGCCGATGTGGTCATTTTTTGAGCTGGAATGAAAAAGATCCTCCTTCTCTCGGCTGTGAGCTGATTTTTTTGCTGCCACTCTGCAGAGTTTTCCAAGAGCTACTTTCTCAAACTTAAAACTTTATTTAACATTGTTATATATTACATACAGACATTATATTTCATTGCCAACCAATCCTTTAAATTAAAAAATGAGATAATAAAAAATAAAAGGGGATAAAATAAATGGAAAAAGAAAAATATCTTTTCTTTTCAGTGTCAGTAAATTGCTGAATATTTACATAAATAAACACAATTATAAGCACGCCAAGTAACATTTTATTGCATTATATATATTGTTAAAAAAGTTTATATAAGGGCATAGATTTCACAGCATATGCTCTGTTACCAATGGGCCTTTAACTGCTGATAATATAAGTCAGCTCATGTGTTTTTCAGGAAGTGTCATATAGTTGTCTAGGCTCCACACTAATGTCTTCCTGTTTATTTCCTCAACAGTTATGTTTTTATTGTTCTGCTAACAGCGAACAACTAGAGATGATAATAGCAAAGTAAAGAAACAATATTTTTATTATTGGATATATTGCTTTTGCTTTAGGATGGTAGTTTAAAGAAAAGTAAAAAGCCATGAATGCTACAGCAATCTCTATCACCAGCAGTACCATATTATATAGTATAAAATATAAATATATAGTGAAATGTCAGGGTTGTCTAACAGTATGCCAAAACGTAGTATAATATGGTCCTATAAAACATGCTTTTGGGCCATTGGCTGTATTGATATCACATTTTTTTTAATCTTTGTTTGGTGTTTTAGACAACAGAAAGGCATAAAAATGATGTTCTGACATAGTTCAAAAACACATTACAAACTTTTATTTTGGAGCGCACACAGCATTTTGAATGATCTCTTGTTCTTAAGGCAGAGATTTTTTTTCTGCACCCTGGAAAGTAAAAAAGAGGCCAACAAAAAAAAAATCCTTTGATTGAGGGTTGTTTTTGAGAGGCACAGAGCCGAGCACTACATAATGGAGTAATTTAGCAGACAAACCGTGGACCTCATAGTTCATGGTTGCAGCATTATGTGGGTGTGTGTGCATTCCTCTCTCTTCATAGCGTAATGTCAATAGAAATCCAGTACAATCACTTAATGTACTCCACTGCCCCACTCTACATATGGGCTTTAAATGCTTTAATCGAAGACCTGCTCATTTTTATTGGTGTTCTTTATAGGTAAGGTTAGTGATGATTTTCAAATGCACTCAGTGATTTGTGGCTAATTAGGGCGAGAGTTAGTTAGACCACAAAAATGTATGTTTGCTCGGGGGCAGCGAGTTGGCCTGTGGTCAGGGCCGCCATGCACAGCGGGAGCAGGTCTGCTTTGTAGACGGGCAGCGGAGGCTATCGCACATCATACAGTGGGCAGATAAAAAGACGAGCATGTAGAGGAGTTACTGCTGCACCGGAGGGGAGAGCAGCATTGTGGCATTTCTCAGAGATGATTTACCAATCGAACAGTTGCCTCTGTCACCATGGTTACCTGTGAAGTTGTGACATTCAGCCAGGAACACGCATGACAACCAATTTATTAGTCCGGATTCATTTCAGATGAAGCCAGAATTAGGAGTGATAGAGTGGGATAGTGCAGATAGGAATCACTAATTGGTCGGTTGCTTTCCCTATGATGCTGCGTACTGCTCGTGTCACATGTTAATTATCATAAGCGAGACCTGCAACACAACAGCTCCAGCAGCAAAGCACCCAGCTTATTATTCACTTAATAATCCCTCCTCAGTTCTCAACTTTATCTGCTGTGAAACCTGTCCCTCTACACTGGTGGAATTGTTTATTCTGTATTTTTTCTCCCCCCACTAAGAATGCGTTCGCTGCCAACTTTATAAGCAGCTATTTTGCTGCGTTGGCCTAAATTATCTGCAACCAAATGGAAGTGCCTAATGCAGCCCTCAGGTGGGGAGTTAACACTTTATGTGTATTTCAATATTTAATGAGCGAAATGCCAATGCTTCCAAAAGAGTCGCAAAGACCTCTGCGGTGCAAATTAGTTCTTGTGGACGGGAATTAAGTGAAGATGATGATGTTCCTCAACCACAAATTGAATTATGGGAAGAATACAATAAATAATTTCCGTCTGTGCGTCACGTGGAAGCATTAGTTCATGTCTTTGAAAAGTGTAGGCAACCACAAGAAGTGAAGCTAACGGTCGCTAGTAGCTTAATGCCAAATGGTGCAATTTATTCTTTTAATAACAGGAATACATTTGTAAATAAAGCCTCCTGAAGTATTTGTATGGTTGTGACCATATAGATATTTGATCACTGCAGTGCAAAAGTCAACATCGCCCTGCAGTTTTGCAGTTAACCACAAATGCCTTCACTGGTGTGGTTGTGTCACATGACTGTGTTAAAGTTATTGTTACATTCCCAATGATTTCTATGTGTGTTTAGAGTTTGCATCAATATTACCTGATTATTAAATCAATATATCGATACAGCTCAGGGCTCCACAATTTTAAGAGCCATGTAATGGATTGACCCATTTTACTATAAAAATTTGATTCATTTAGCCTTATACCATAAAGAAGGTGTAAAGGAGCTGTATGATTCACTCATTTCATCCCTATTCATCAGCTGAGCACTAAACCAGATGTAGCCAGAGTCTACCTTTGAGAATTTATTTTTATTTTAACCATGCTTTCCTTTTTTTGTTTTATTAAAGTATCAGGCTGGTGATGTTGCATCACTTATTGTCAGCACATGAAAAGACAGAAACATATCTGAACATATAAATCTTTCACAACAAGTTACAAATTCAGTTTATTATACATTAAAAAAAAGGCCAGAAGGCAACAGTGTGGCTCATTGTTCTGTTGTAATAGATTTGATCAGTCGAGGAAGATGACCAGATCTGTCCTGACACACCATTACACTGAAGCCAGGCAAAGCTGAGGCTCACCTTAACACACCTCTGCATGATCCTTTATGATGTGGCTAAGATGAATGTCAGGATATGGTCAATGTTTAATAATTCAAGACAGAAACATCCACCTCAGTCTAAATAAAATACTCACGGTACATGCTGGGAGTTAAACCCAGGCTGAGGAGCTGCAGATAAAGGCTTATGATGATTCATATCTCCAACCACAACACCCTTGTTTTGCACTTCTCTTGAAGTGTCAAACAACAGCACTAATCCTTTCATGCTGAGAAAAGTTTCTCACTTGTTGTGCATGGAGCACACATCATCCTTACCCAACAGCACTTGGGAGGACCAGACTGGTGCATTAAGAGTGAATTAATGCCATGAAGGGAGAAGTTTAACCTTCAAAAAAAACAATGCACGCTCCAGACGCTTTATGCAGCCTTTACTTGCGATCTCAGTGGAGGTCGTTTAGACTAATGCATCGCAAAAGACCCTTGCTGTTTCGACTCCGCTGTCACTTCCCATATTCTCCCTGTCATGTATGTTTGCGGGCCTGCAGTGTGACACCGCTGAGCACAGGGGGCGAGCCTGAACGGACGCGTAAACGCCACTGAACTACACTGAGCTCCAAATACGCTGAGTAAATCATCCTTCCATTGTACCGAGCTGCTGTGTAGGCTGACTTAATTAAAAGTGATGTTAAATAATTTCTCTGTGGCGGTGGTGCCATGAACTCGGCTCAGCCTCGCAGTGCGACCTGGTGCTCTTCTCCATGCCTGATTTCAGTCATCATGCACACTTGAGAAGCAGTATTTATTAGAAAGGGAGTATTTATCCACCCATAGTGCTGAAGTTGGTTTGTACATTTCCCCCCTCTCCTCCTCCCCAGTAACAGGGTGAGAGAATCGAGGTGATCGTCCGTCTGTATGTGTGATGAAGCGGCGGGCAGAACAACAGAAAAATGAGGCTCTGCTTTGGAACAGTGCCCCAGGAGTGTCTGCTTTCTTGCCGTGATTGCTCCGTGTTCCTCGAAGGCTGTGTAATATGGACGACAGTTCAATATGAAAGTAGAGGGAGGGAGTACTATTAAATTCGTCTAAGGGTTGAGTGAACTTGTCGTGGCATCACTCACACACACACACACACACCAACAGTCCTATCCTGTTTCTCTTGGAGATTGATTCTGTCGCACAGAAATAGGCTTAGGATGAAGTCATATATTACAACATGATTCAGCCTCATTAGGACTACTTCACACTGCTTTGTGGACGAGGCTGTAGACATATCTTCAATTTAAAAGCAGCCAATGGGATTCTCATAAGCGTGATATGACAGACATGATGATATCAAGCCTGTCTGTCATGCATTGGATCAGTAAATGTATGCAGGGCTTTCTTAGTCGCAACCCATTTCTGTTGGAAACATGGATTTGCTTGTTTTTCTTTGGCCATAGACTGAAATACAGAAAATAAAATGCATTAAAATATTGAGATGCAATAATGCTAATTATCGTGTCAAATGTAAATAGAGTAGAAGTTGTTGCAAGAGAGTCATTAAAAATTAACCAATAACTCTTCAACATAGATGCTTAATTTAAAAAGTAATTATTGTTGGAAGTGTGTAATTTAATATTCTTTATCTTGTCATATCCTCAGTCAGCCTGCTCTCAAACAGCCCCCAGCCCCCATCAGCCAGCAGAACAGCAGAGTGCTGACAATGCAGCCGCCGTCACACTGCTTTTATAATAGCATACATCAAGCCTTAAACGCTTCGGAGAAACACTCAAACATCTGCGTGCGGGTAATTTTTGTTGCCCTATAGATTCTGCCCCAGACAGACAGACTGCGAAGTAATAGGTGTGGAGCAAAATGAAGAGCACACACTGTTTTGTAGCGGCAGCAGTGATTTTTTTTTTTCTTTTTTGTGGACTTTTGGTAATCAGTGAGTCGGTGGCATCTGCAGAGACCTCCTGCTTTTGCTCTTGCCCCGGGCGTTGCAACTAACTTGAAGTGCTCCAGTATGTAGAATGCTTTTCAAAGGGACTTAATGTAAATACTTCATAGCATGCTGAGTGGCCCTATAAATATGTGATAAGGATACAGGCACCGGTTTGAATTAAATGTTACACGAAGCAACCATTTGCATAAATGTGTACTTCATTTTAGACACAAAGTCACGCCCCCTTTGACACTATGTGAATAACAGCGAGCGTCTGGCCTCCTCTTTGAATGCATTTACTTTTATGCCACCTGGTTTTTATCTGTTTTAAATGAGGTTTTAGTGAGCTGTGATAGTGTTGTTTGTAAAATGTAATGTTTGGTAGCAGTCAGCCATATCCGGCCAGCGGCCACCTGAACTGCACTGGTGTTCAGTGTGACAGCTGCACTGGCAGCCGTCACTGCACATCATAACTGACGCTGTGCTGAGCTCAATGCCCATGACTGCAAAAATCACGGGTTAATTGACCTGCAGTAACTCTGGTCAGTGGCTCATCTTAGCCTCCCTGCATGGTCAAACAAGTCCAACTATATTCTGAAAAGCTGGCGAGGCATCCGTGTATAAATAGACTCGCACGCATCCTGATGCTGTTTTTTTTCTTTTCTTCACAGCAAAAAAGCCATGAAAATGGGCCTCTGCTGGGGAACTGTAAAGCAAACCACAGCGCTTATTAGTTTGTCCCTCAATAAGCATCGGCCTGAAAAAGTGAAATGGATGAGTTGCTTTTGGGTTCTGTCGGTTGACATGACAACCATGGCCTGAAATAAGAACACAACATCTGTTCAGTCAATAATTGGACCGGAGCTCCTTGTTAAAATGTCTCACAATGCTGAAGGTTGGTTCTTCCATCTCCGCAGCCAAACTTGAACATTGTAACGATCGGCTAATTCAGATTTCCCACAAGACTGATCACTCATAATCTAATCTGTGCTGCTGTGTTTCCTTCAGTCAAGTTGTACCAACATTCAGCATGAGTGTTTGGTACTCAGAGGACAGTGGGTGAGGTTGTTTCCTATTGTAACACACAATGCAATTAATCAATGAGTGTTCCACAAAGCGGCTCCTTTGTGGGTAAGTACATCATTTTAAAGAGACGCTCCTTTTTGTTTCCATCTGCCAAGGATGCATACAAGCAAGCACCAATTAATGAAGGATTTAAATCATGAGCAGTCTAGACTTAAAACACGCCACTGGCCAATTAGCTCCAGCAGGGTGTGATCCGAGGCTTTGCACCACACCGCCTCTGGCACTTCTCTCTCTCGTTCTGTTCAGAGAGTTTTGTGAAGTCCGGCGCCTCACCCCATGTGACCTGGAACTGGCTGAGTCTTACTCTTTTGTAGCCTTCCAGTTTCAGACTGACAGTGACGCATTGGTTGCTGCTGGCAGAATTAGATAGATAAATACAAAGAAATCTGTAACACCCTACCCAGAGTCCGTGTCTCACTTATTGATCGGGTCATGCACCAGTAGATCTCCATTTGCCTCTTCTAAAGTACATCATGCTTTTCTTGAGGATGACCCTGAGGATTTACAGATATGAAAAAAATGACGTCAAACTTCACAGCTTCTGTTGCTCACATGTAGCGAGAGGCACTGATGAGATTATATTAATATCATTGCCATTATCGATTCTATGTATCAGCCCATATAATAGATTCCCTTATTGGTTCCTCATTTATATTCTGTGTTTGGAGGATAGAAGTAGGTCACACAGATTTACAGTTGCATAATCCAAATTACAGACTGTATAACAGAAGTGGATGTAGCCATTGCAAAGTCACCCAATGCTTTGTGGTTTAGCATTTTGAATCCTCGACTCATGACATTTCCCCATGTATTTTGGAGCCAGAGGTGACCAATGGGGGAAACAGTATTCAGTTACTTTAGTAAAAGTACTAATAGCCCACTGAAATTACTCCACTACAAATTGAAGTCCTGCATTTCAAAAGTACTTTAATCACAGCACGAAATTACCAGCATTAAAATGTATAAATATAAATAAGTATGAAGTTTCATAAAATGGAAATAGTTAAGTAAATTACAAGTGGACAAGGTCATGATAACCAGCTTGGTTCTACCTGCTTTTTGTGTATTTCATCCTAAATGGAACCATGAATTAGAATATTATCATCATTCTGTAATAAACATGACTTGAGGCTATTGATTTAGAATTTTTAGAAAATGTTTACTGAGGTACTAAATCAAGTGTGAAGTAGTATAATTTTCTCAGACTTCTATGCAGTATTACCTTTTTCTAAGCCAGTGTGTGGCCTGCTGCTGAAAGAATGAAAGTTTAAGACACTTCTGCTTTGACTTCGCTCTGCAGGTCCAAAGGGGCTCCTTGGTCTGAGAAAGTTTTTCTTTGGTCATGATGTCCAGCATGTTACTGCACATTCAGAGACTGAAGCTTCTACTTAAAGAGATCAATCGTGTTTCTTTCTGTTCACAGCAGCACAGACGCATGAGTCTGACGTCACTGTTTTGCACCACTGTCAGAACAAAACATCAGCATCAATAAAAGGAATTGATAAGCTCAGAGGCATATGATGCACCGGACAATTTGGATTCACGTCCCTATTTACACGACAGGAACACAGAGAAAAGAGGCAACAAAAACTGTCAAATATCATCTCCTGGAAAATCGTTCATGAAAGATTGTTTATATATTTACAGTGCTTATTCACATTTATCCCTCTTGTGCTGAGCTCTCACAGAAAGATTATTGTAGGCAGGGAATCATGTGACAATGTACAATGTCAAGTTGCTTTTATTGCAGCTTTGCTGCCAAAGCCCGGTAGTGTTTAAACTGGATCATAGCAGAGCAGGGAGTGATGGATGTTTGGAGCAGCTTTTTTCTCTGTGTGGTTATTACATATCCCTAGCGTGAAAAATCCTTGGGGACATAAATTCTCACATACCATTAAGTGAAATGTAATGTTAGAGAGGATATTCACCTTAAAACGAAGAGGGTAAATTACGGAGCATGAGGCTCGGGAAATGAAGGTCTGGCTTCATGTACATGACATGTATTATGACACTGTAATTTTCATCTAAAGTGTGTAAGAGAAAAGCGGTGGGAGAAGGTGAGAGAAAACCTTGACGTAAAGAAGTGCTGAATGAGTCATCTTGTAATGTTACCTGCCACAGTGTAGCAGTGACTTGTCCTCTTTGAAAATGAATTACACACCCAGCCATAGAAAATCACAAAACAGAAAGTGCATCTTTCAACCATTTGTGTTGCTGTTGCATCACATGGTCCTTTAATCTCTGCTAAATATACCAACGCTGTGAACAGATCACTGCATTCTCACAGCTCAAAGCACAAACCTCTGCATCTTATCTGGAGGGTGTGCTCACTTTTGCACAGATTTAAGGACTCTGGACTCCTCATCTGCATTTATATAAGCAGCCATAAAAGCGTGTTTCTGGTCCTTTTGCTTCCCTCTTCCTTGGACAGTCTTGAAGAACAGGAATAGAATTGAGATGCTGGCATAGGCTACTTACTCGACGGAAGCAGCAGCTGCATAAACAATGCTTTATTTCACATCCTCTTAATGTTTATTCACTGGCTGGCATTCGTACACTGATAGTGCTGAGTCACACCCTCATGTGCACGCTCTCTAATTATTCTGTACCATAGCAACCGTAACTTAGCAATTGCTAAACCTCTTCCATTTGAGAGGTTTAGAAAAATGTCATTATTTTTCTCTATTTATCCTTTGGAACTCAGGAGCGTATGAAGTAAAGCCGGCTGTGGCTACATTATGATGAATTTCTATCGAGCCATCGCTCCGTGAACCCACCCACAGAATCCCTTTCGTGATATGCTGATTTCAGGTCTTTAGAGATGAAGTTAAGTCATTAAAACTGACTTGAGTGACTTGTAATTTCGTGTCGAATATAGAGCTTACATTGTTTCATTAAGGTGTGGGCTATTAAAATGTAGTAAGAGACTTCTATCTGATGTCCTTTCTGCACAATCATGCAGCACCGTCTGGAGGAGAGCCACGATGAATTCTGGGCTCTCTGACAACTCGTGACACTCTCTCTCAGCTGATGCGTCTTATACCACTTTGACACATGCAACTGTGAATTGCACAGGATATTAGACACTCATTCATAACCAAATGATGACAATAAGTAAGGTAAACAAAAAAATATTGGGATCTGAGTTTTTAAAGGAGACCTATCATGCTCATTTTCAGAGTCTGAGATGCCTGTGTCTTTAAGCCCCCAGTCTGCTCTAACTGGTTAGTTTCTGCATCTTTGCTCTTGTTGCTTCTTCGCTTCTTCTCTACTAAACACAGATTTGTGGCTGATGTAGATTATTTGTACTGTAACTACTGTGTTGTTGGATATTGCATTAATCCATGTTGCGATTGTGATTCAATTAATTATCCAGCTTGCATATTCCTTTTTGTGGCTTCACAGCTAGAAAGAGTGACATTTCTGGCTAGGACAGCTGCTCCTTGCTAAAGCTCTCTGCAACACAATATTTTCTACAGAGATTGAGTGAATCTGTTTGAATATTATTGGTGTACTCAATTAGTACATAACCACAGCCTAAACAGAAGCTGTACAGATGTGGCTTTGTTTGGTTTTGTTGCAGTTACTTACGAAAGCATAATAAGCATCAGAAAATGGCTCTCAGTAGCTCTAAATATTGGGCTCACACAGATAACAGCAGCCCAGCTGCCATAGCTGCTGTTATTGATGGGCTGTCGCTTCCACTGCACAAGCCAATCATTGCTAACCTGGACACGGCTCACTTACAATGTTGTTTTTGTTTTTTTTTCCAAGTTGACTCACAATGCAATGACTCATAATTTTTAAGTGACCTGGCAGTTGAAAGTTCCTGTCTCTAATATATAATAAAACAACTGCTCCATTCTTGTATGCCATAGCCATTACTTCATTAGGAATGCAACCAGTGGGCGGCCTGCAGCATGACTAAAATGGTTAGTTAGGTGTAACTTCGCAGACTCTATGGGGTCAGATAAGCTGTCCTGACCTCCTCACCTTAACAAGGGATTTTGAATAAATCATAATGGAAAAGTGAAAGGTTAACCTTGTTTTTTGTGGTTAATTTGGGTTTTCGTTGACCTTGTCAGAATGCTGGTGTCGCAGGTTGATGACTTAGTTTATGACCGCTTTTCATGCAACTTGTGTACACAATGAGCGAACATGAATCCCTCGCTTTTTGTGTATCAGTTGTCTCAGTACAGAAGAGTTCAGTTCATTCAGATGAACGACTATGTAGAATTACAGCATACAGAGTTTAACTTGGATGGTAAAGACTGAGTGTTTCCTGTTACTGTAAGCAAAGCGAGGCAAAGAGTAAGATTTGCGGGGTTTCCATTAAAGCAGACAAACTTTGAAGCGAAGTTAAAAAATGCTGCATTAAAGAAAATGCAAATTAGGGACGTTTCCATCAACGGGTAATAGCTAAATAAACAAAGCTGCGTAAACGTATTTTTGTCAGCAGATGGCAGTGTAATGAATAGCTGTATGCTAATCCATCAGTGATTGTGTGAGAAAGAAAAGAACAACAACAAAGATGCTAATCAGAGCGCAAACTGCTGATCAATCATATCAGTTAAATGAAGGTAACCTTCTCAATCTCATGTTTAGCGCATTTACTATTTAAAAAGAAAACACCTCAAGCAGTGCAATTTTTTGTGCTTTTTCAATGTTTTAGCAAATTCTGATGCCCCCATTTGGGGTTTCTTATGCAAATCTTCAAAATGCAGATGTTAATTAATTAATAGAAACACGTCTAAAGGGCTTGTTTAGTTTTCATTTGACTTGACCTCTGGTGGCCAGTTGGACCGTGGTGTTGGAATTATGTGTTGGAATTTACATAAATACTAAATGCATAAAAACTAAAAACAAATCAGATCCAAACTCAGACCCTAAAGGGAGTCTGAAGGGGTCCCTTAATTGCCAATACTTAATTTTGGCTCTTGTGATCACACGTTTCATCAACTGTAGTTTACGATTGTAAGACTGTTTAGAATCATATCTGACATAAATGTTTATCAGACGAGGGATCCTTGAGACTGGGAAGGTTGAGAATCACTGCAAGGCAAATTCATTTAACTTTATTCTGCTTTCCAAGGTTTCAAACCTGAATGTCAGCATAGTTTCTGGTTGTTTTTGTGCAGGCTGTTTGGTTCAGACTGCCTGACTGGTAAAAGAATGCACCGCAACCCGTGGTCAACAGGAGACCTCCTCTCAGACAAACCTGGAGCAGTTATTTGGCACACACTAAATAATGGCACTGCTGTGACCTGCTCAAACAGCCAATTAAATGAATAAACTCTTCAGAATTCAAGAAAAACAGCCACAGAAGTGCTCGGTGTGAACATGCCCTTATGCCTTATGGCTCAGAGTATCACCTGGTCCGTCTCAAGAGCTTCCTCTTGTTGAGATCCTCTGAAAATGTCTCCGCTTTCCCTTCACCCACTGTCTTATCTTGTTTGTTACTGCCCAGTCTCCGAGCTTGACTGTGCCGGATGCATTCTCCACATGCACACACACACACACACACACACACACTCACACACACACACACACACACACACACACACACACACACATATAGGCACAGAATCAAAGTCAGTCACACAACGCCGCACGTACACACACACAAACCAAGACACACACTTTTTCCCTTTTCCTGCCCTCGCCCAAGGGTTTGGTTTGATTCATGCCCTTTGTCAGAGTTTGAGTGGGTCTCAAAGAAATAATGGTGTGACTTCTCTGGGAGTGTGGCGCCTTCCTTAATTGGTGCCTTTTCTCGCATGTACATCACATTCGCCCTTGTTCACTTGAAATCACACATCAAAGGGTCTAAAAACTCCTCTCCTGCAGTGTCAACTTGAAGTTCATACCACTGAGGTCCTGATAGGAGCTCCACATAGAAATGGGAGGAAAGGGGAAGGAGAAAACAAGAAATTAGACCCAGCCAGCATTACATCTACAGAACACATGGAGCAAAGCTTTCACAGCATGAATCCCACAGTTATCTCTACAACATGACATTAAACACACCTCATCTTCCTGGTTAAAAAAAAAATCTACATACAATTACTGCAGTGACATGAAACAATAACTTAAATCTTAAATCTTGTAACAGAAGGAGTAATCCATGTTTGAATAAGACATATGAAAAGCCTGGTTCTAAACACACAATGTGCAACATAACAGTGGTGTCAGTTGTTCTTATTCCAATGTCACTCGACACATGCCCTTTAATATTAAAGAAACAAGATTTTCCTGCTCTACTGAAGGCGAATGTTGGCAGGGCACTGTGTTTATGTTGTCAAGCAATGCCTCTGCCCCTGGAAACAACAATTCATGTCCTATAAATGTTAAACAGTTCCTATTTAATTCAATGAAGAAGAAAGGAAACGCTTAACATACTGTATATTTTGTTTACAATTGCTTTTTGACTACAGTCATGAATGAATGATCTCTCTGAGAGCTGTGTTTTCAGCCAACCCACACATAAGACATGGCCAATTACTTAGTCATTCAACAAATGATGTCACGTGACGGCACCAAACTGTGAAACGACATCTAAGCGCAGGAGAAGACAAGTAGTCTCAGAAAATAATTGAATAGATAATTATAATGAAATGAAAGCAATGTCTTCCCTGAAAAACGCTCCCATGAATGACGGGGGAACATATGTCCCACACACAGTGGTTGAATTTAAGCTGTGCGCTTTTTTCCCCTGTCACCAGCGAAAAAAAAATGAATGGTCATGTTTTTATCCACTCAGGTGTGAAATTGCTGCTGTATTTGGCAGATCGGCTCGGGTTAATGTACTCTCCGAGGTCCTACTTCCTATCCCTTTGCACCGCCCTGGCTAGCGCGAGTGGTCCGCATCACACATGGTGTAGTGGTTTCACAGCGGCCACTTTGGTGATAACAAAAGATTTGTGAGGGTGCTTGTGTGCAGGAATGTGTTCAAATGTGGAAACATGGCCTGCAAAACTGCTCTGATGGATCTGCCCAAATGGCCGTAACTTCTCAATGGTCACGCTGGCTCATTTGCCAGTTCTCCCAAATGAGGACAAGGCTGGAGTTTTTTTTTTTATTTCTCCCCCACACGACAGTCAGAATGATAGAAGTGGCCGCTTAATAGCTGGTTGTTGTAGGGGGAAAAGGGGGCAGGGAGCTGTTAAAACAGCCCCTGCACCTGCCTGTGTGCAGCGCTCACATCTCATTGTGCCGTGCACTCAAACGCACAGGTTGGAGTCGTTGGGCAGCCGGTCTCATCTGTGCATTGATCGCTCTGTTTTGGATCCTCTTTCATCTATAAATAATGTAGTCATCTGCAGAGTGTACTCCCTCTGAAACCCCCCTGTTACCAGCACCGGGGAGGCAATCATCCCTACCAGGCATGTCACGCCTGTCTATGATAATTGTTTCATGGATGCCACTCTCATTTTCTCCCTCTCCTCTCTCTCGCAGCCTGATGATTGCACATTCCAGGTACTGTTAAGAGATCTGTTCCCCTAGTCCTGCTTTTGAAATCCCCTCACACCTTCCCCATGACGATCATTCATAAGATCACCAGCACTGCTTCAAAGGGGCCGAAACACAAAGGCCATCTCCACTAGAGGGGTAAATAAAAACAAGACTCTCTCGTCCTCTACGTGCCTGCGAATGTTGCCCAAGTAACACTTTCTCTCTCTCACTCTCTCCCTCATTATCAATGCTTGGTTGCGTGTCTTACCCAGTGTACTGTAAATGCTTTCAATAGCAATCTGGGAGGGCTGAGAGTGTTGTGATTTCCATTCTGTTGCACATTTCTCTCTGCTGGTCTCCAGAGAGAGTCAGGGGGATTGCCGGGGCTCCCCTGAGGTTGGACACCAAGCCCCAGGCAGTGTGAACAGATTAAGTTCAAGATGGAAATTCACATTTCTTGACTTTTTTTCCCCCCTTCCAACTTGATATAATCCATACTGTTGTTTGTGAGCCACAGGGCGGGATGGGCATTGTAAATAACTGAAAATAGAAAAGCTGCCATTTATGATATCCGCTCGCTCGCGTGCTATGTGTTGCAAAGTTTTCCTGAGAATGCGTTGTTATATAATGAAGCACGGTTTGTTTGTGCTCCTAACTTCACATTAAAGTATGCAAATGGTGCAGGAGCTGCCATGGCTGCTCAGAGATGCTGCAGCTTTCCTCTGTTGTTGCAAGCTGTGGTGAGCCTTTCCAAAGCACCTGGCAAACATGGAATACCACAGTTTTGTTTTTTTTTCTATTACTCCAACTGCCCAACGCATGTATTTCGGCCTAATCTGGTTCTTAGACTATTCCCGAGCCAAAGAACTGTGTGAATATCACATCAAAAAGCAGAAATGATCCTTTAATCTTCCCCTTCATTGCAACGCCACTTGACATGGGCCATGTCCCATTATGTGGCTTTGTTGTTGGGATTAGGGGCAGGGTTCTTTCTAATGAAATGTGATATTTTACTGAAAAAAGGGCGAATAATGGATAGAGTAATAGCTTTGTGTTTGTAACAGTGAGCATAGATTGATTGTGCCAGCTTACATGTTACTGCCAGCAGAGAAATTAGAATATTTCCCCTCAAACACTGGATGGGGCTGAGTTCCCATTGTTCCACACAGTATGACCAGACAGTAGATATCTCTAATCTCCTGACATTTCTCCTGCCAGTCCCACCGTTTCTTTGCTCTGGAGCGTATCTCTGTGAGAATACTGCTGCATTCTGCAAACTGATAAATTATTCTGTCGAGGTTTAGAAGACACGCTTGGCTAAATGGCTGCCAATAAACAAGACTCTGTGGAACCAAATCACCCTCGCAATCATCCCGCTGCTGTCACAGTTCTTGAAGACAGGTACGAATCAGTGTAGCATTTACTTCCCGCACAGCTGAATAGGAAAACTAGCGAGGAGAAACAACTGTAAATGCTAAGGTTGCCTTCTAACAACCAGATCTGCGGATGAAATGTGGTGCCTGCTGAGAAAAAAACATTTCAGACTCACAATTGTCTTTATGTTGTTTTTTTTGGAGAACATGAGATGTGATATTATATATCCTGTTTTGACACCCTTGTGTGCGCTGCTGGAAAAAATCACATTTCTTTTCGAGGTGGTTTGATGTGCTTACATCACTGACTCATTGGTTACTTTGAGGTTTGTAGCTTTAAACTTTATAGACACGACTAATGGTTGTTGACACGCTGCACCTAAACCTTCAAATGGGCTCATTTTGTTTCTAAAATGGTTTAATCAAAGGATCAGTTCATCCCCAGTGGTATCAAGCCTTGCAGATACTTCCAGTTTCATGTGCTGAGATTTTGAGTTGTTTGCCTCAGTTGGAAAAACTTTCTTCAAGGAAGAAGGAGAAGACATACTTTATTAATTCCTCTGAGGGGAAATTTAATTTTTCCACCCAGTTTTCACACATACTTGTGAAAACTAAGATTCCATTACATCTCTCCTCATAACACATACACACACAGAGCTACATGACAAAACTTCGGTAGACTACAGAGAGCAAAAAGGCCCAAACAGCATCACGTATTGTATATCTTGTGCAGCAGCTTTAGTTAGTTATAATGGGTTCGTCCTGCATCGGGAATGCTGCAGAAACACTTGCCTTGTGCTTGTTTACGGTGGCCAGGATGTGTTGAGCGATTTGCAAATTCAAAACGCTTTGCAAACGAAAAAAGCATGAATGCCAATGGCTGCAACACGAATGCAAAAGATCGACAAAAGAAGTAAACTTACAATGGCAGCAGAGGAGAGGCACACCCCTCACCCCCCGCAAATCTGCTGTCTGTCTGAGGCTTTTCAGAAGCAGTCATTCAGAAAAGATAGCTTTATGGTGTCAGGCTAACCGTTAGCCGCTAACGTTAGCCAGTTGTACACATGTGAGCTGTACCATTAGCTTTAGTAGATAACGTCACTGTGTCCCAAATTGGCCAGCTAATGGCTATCATTCTATCAAAATATCACATTCACTAGTAATATTAATGAGCATGTCATGGTTTCAGTAAATTCAGTAGTGTATCACTATGGTACAACTTTTTATCTTTCTTTATATCGTTTAAACCATGTTTGTCAGCCTTGGATTTACCAAAGTCAGCAAAATGTCCCCAACGCCAGTAAACTAGCCGTGAGCTAATGTTAGTTATTTCCTGTTCAGTCATCTCATTGAGCAATCGTTTAGATCTCCCCTTCATTTAACCATTCATGTCTTAGGCTTCTCATTCAGTAAAGATAGCGTTATGACATTAGGCTAACCCTTACCAAACGATAAGTGGTTGGTATGCATAAATTATAATTTTATATTGAGAAAAACTATAAATGGTTGCATCAATACTATTTTTTTGACGTGTGCCTCTCCTCTGCTTCCGTTGTAAGTTTGCTTCCATTGTCGATCTTTTGCATTTGTGTTGTGGCTAACCGCATTTGTGCTTTTTCCTATTGCAAAGTGTTTTGAATTTGCAAATCGCCAGACACTTCCCGGCCACCGTACATGTTACTGTACATGAGAGCAGGTTAAGCTTGGGTCATATGTCAAATCCTTCAAACCGGCATCATCAGCCCATCAACCTGGAGACTGGGATACCTTTACATGCTGGTGTATGAGCCCCTTAAATCCCAAACCCTCCACCACTCCTCTGCCATCGTATCAGCTGAGAGTTGTATCCAAGTGGAATGTTTGCTACATGGTGGCTGTGGCTCAGCTGGTGGATCAATTTCCAACCACTGATGGGAAGGTCAGTGTTTGAAACCCTCACCGTAGCAACCTACATGTCAAAGTATCCCTGGGCACCATGCTGAACCCTAAAGAATCAGCATGCGCTTTATTGGTCAGGTATGTGTACTCCAGTTTGCCTTCCCTTAAAACAAAAAACACAAACATACAAATATTAAATATTAATAGAGAAGAAATAAAATATTAGAAAAGGTTTCATGTTGAGCTATGTTTCTAAAGCGCTTCCAATGTTGCGTTCATCGGTGTGTAGTTGAATTCCTGAGTGTCAGGTAGTAACAAGGATGAATGCTTTGCGTGTTTGCTGAGACCATAAAAGCTCCATTTAAGTGCAGTCCATTTACGTTCCAGCGCTCTTTGCTTTAAAAAGTAATAAAAAACTAAATTCACAAAATGACAAAGAATGTAAATATTCTTTCACTTGTTTACTTACAAAAAGACAATTTAAAAGGTTTTTGTGTATACAATTTATACACCTTTAGAATTCATAATTTTTTAGCGACGCTTAATTTCCTCATTAGCTCATCGTAAAACAAACCAGTTAAACTTGACAGGAAGAAAATAAAACTCACCAAATAAATCCTAAATTTACTGGACGATGTTTAGATATGCTGCTGGCTCTACAGCTGTTTTCCTGCTGTCTCTCTTTTGTTCCTAGCTGGCTGAATGAGAGGCACACAGCCAGGCCTGTCTCCACTATAGTCTGTATGTATACAGCCGCTGATGTCCAAGCTTTGTTTTACTCCCACTGACTGACACATGTGCTGCGTTCAGGTGCAATGTGCCCGCTGGAGCTCTTATGGCTGTTCTCTGGAGGCAGAGACCCGTTACACCAGCCCACACATTCTTGCATTGTTAGTCCATGGGATTAATCTGATGGGCTGAGAAAAGATATGCTATGTTATCAGCAGATATCTGTAATATAGTGTTTTTTAATATTTACTATGGCAAAGTGTCTGCGTATACACACAAAAATCTGTGTATAAAACAAAGAAAAGCAACAGGGAGCACCTTTGTATGAAGAGGAAGTATAAAGAGATGCTTGATAATTTATATATTATACTGTCTGAGTTCCTTTGGTGAGAAATTATGATCTATCTGAGGGCCTGATGGATGATCTACATGGGAAAAGAAGAGGAAAAAAAACCATAAGGTTGTACTGTTTTAATCGCTCTGTGCAATGAATTTTAAATTTTGTTTTTAATTCCAAAAGCAATGAAAAATGAATAGAATACAGTCCACAGCATATTGTGAATATTTGATAATATAACAGAAAAAAAAGATCCCTTTGAGAGGCTGCGTTGAGCATTTATGTTCTTTACTCCAGCAACCCCTTTTCCGCTTTAGTTTGCCTGAAGCCTATTAAAAGCACAGTTTAGAGCAACAAAAGAAAAAAAAAACAACCATTTTATTGGTTTAAAGATGTCAAAACATTTACTGCCAGAAACGCCTACAAAAGTAGTTCAGTTCTCCCCCTGAAATATGTTTATGATTACACTCATTATGATGATTATCATTATGATGAGAAGCTGCAGTGTTAGCAGCAGCCGCAGCAGCAGTGGTCATGCTTCCAGCCACAACAAAAAATTACAGGCAAACGCAGCTTTGACAAACAGTCTGACACTCTCAAGCTGCACATTAATACGCAAGATTAAAATATAGGAATTTTGCAAGTGCAACAAAAATATCAAAGAGAAACAAGGGAGAGAGAGGGAAGGGTGTAATAGCCGCTGGATAAATTGTGCTTAATAGTGTAAAAACCTTTAAAATTAATTGAGCAGCCAAATGTTACTTCATCCTTCTCATGCATGCTTGCAGCTATGGAGAGTCCTGCTGCAAATGGAAACGGCTCTGTCCTTTCGTCTCGCAGCCTGGCACGTGTGGACATGGAGTTCATCACATTATTCTTTTTTATTATAGCGATATTAATGCTGCAAAATGGACTTGCCCCTGTATGTGAATGCACAGAGGTGGTGGGTTATGGTAGACAATAAATGGCATGAATCAGTATTTTACTGTGAGCACACCAACAATCAGTAATAGCACGGCAATCAGCGGCTATTAAGTGGCACTGGATTTGCATAAAGAGCAGATAATTTACATGATCAGACTATAGCACAATTCATCTTCAAAGGCAGGAGGTTGTGCCCCTTTTACACCATGAGCCGTTTAAGCAATGCAGAGGCATGCGTGACCAAAGCTTTTTTTAAGTGGCAGTCTAGCTTTCGGTTAAAAAAACTAATTGGGAAAAGGAAATTTGACCTTAACTCACATTGAAAGCCAATGGGAGGACAAGTTCGGGGCTCGGCTTTCAGAAGCAGTTTGGAGTCACCAAAAAAAGCTTCGGTCCAATGTTTTCAATTATATCTCATCTCAGTTTGCTAGACAGTAGGTGTGGACCAATATGACACTCAGGCCACTGTATCTGTGTGCTCTGAGATTGTTAGCTGACCCAGTATTCAGCCAGCGCTTCATGCTTCACAGAGCCCCTGCAATCTACTCCACCGTAGCACCCGAGAAATTAGGGATGGGAGGGAGCTGTAGCAGCATTGATACATTTTATCTTTGCTCCGAGGGCTGTCTTTCTCATGCAATCAGAAAGCTGGGGCCCGGCAGCGACAGGGGTCTGCTAAAAAAAAAAAAAAAAAGGACTATGAATCCTTGTGAAGCCATTGGGGTTTTATAGGCTATTCTCTGGGAAGCAACAATTATTCCATTATAATGAATGCATGCGCAATTGTGGTGTGGCGCACCACATGACCATCTTCCACATTATGAACACTTCTAGTGCCCCTGGCAAACATTTCAATCTCTCTGAAAATGATTGTCCGCGTTGCTGTCAGAATGGCTGCGCTACAGCCATCACCTGAACCTCATAATGCCTGAGGGGGAAGACGCTTTTTTGGACCTGAAAGGCACAAATGGGCTGAAAAGAAGTCTGTTGCAACACGTTACGGTCACAGAGTCATAAAGATGATGTGTATTTGTCAATGACGAGACAGAAATCGCAGTTCTGCGCTGTGACTAGGACCACGGCAAATCTACATGTCCCCAGAGGCTCCCGGGTTCATCCTCCTCCATCTCAACCCAACGAGCGGGCATGGTCGCAGATAAATCATATTGGTTTAAATTGAGCAATGATCTAATTTTTGAAGTGCTGAGGGATAAGAGAGGAGGGGAAAACACTGATCCTACAAAATGCAATTTTATGACTCCTCCTGTCACATCTACTTGCTTTGTCAATTTAGCGCTAACTCTGCTGCCTTGGGGGCTTCAGCACGGAGACGTGGTGTGTGGATGTACCAGCCCCAGTGCCTCAACTGCTGGAGCATGCAAGAGTGACTTTCACATCTCTTACGATATATACAGTTAGTTCAGGAGGGGCAAGCATGAAAAAAGAAATCAGTGTGTTTTGTAGCTAAAAGGGCTTTTAATAATATCTGAGGAACCTTGAAAATATTGCCTTTCTCAAAAGTGTTTCTCAAACTTCCCTAACCTGAATCTACAACAGTGAAGTGGATGCCTTTTCCCATTGTGGTCCCTCCCTGGGTACATGTGAGTAGCTGCCAGCGTGTGAGAAGAATAGTTAGAATACTGTGTTGAGAAGCAGCACTTTGCTGAATCAGAGTGGGCTCTTTGGTGCATACATGGCCTTTACTACAGTGTTGTGAGAAGGGAAGCTGTTGCCAGGTAACATAGTAATCACAACCAGCCAAACCAGTGATTACATCCACAGAATATGAAATAATAATAACCTAGAGAGATATGCATCAGGACACAAAATATTACGTGGATGTTCTGTGAAGTGGAAGCTGTACCTTGATGTATTTTCCAGTGAAGTGGAATGTGCGAGTGATGTCCCGTTACAAGAGGGACTGAAGTGGTTTTTTAGGGAATTTTCGTGGCTCAAGTCACCCTCATAACTACTTTGCTTCTGGCATTTACATACATTTATTTAATTTTTAAATAAGGTTTTGTAACGCCCAAGAGAGACGTTGTTTGCCCTAAACATAGGTCAGTGGTTTTGTAGCATATATTCACAGAAGCTGTGCATGGCTAATTAGGTGTGTGCTATTTTTAGAACCTTCAAATGTATCGTGACTAGTGAACGCTCATATGTGTGATTATAGGTGGTCCTGACATATGGACATATGGTTACGTAACGTAAACCTTCCTTAATCCTTTAAATGCAGGGTCTCTTCCCATCCCTCTCCACACTACTAGCTGCTGGCCCACATATGGTGAAGTGTAGCTTTTTATAGCTGATGTCACCAGCTAGTTGCCTAAAGTCTACTTTGATTGGATAAATCCTTCTAAATGTGTTTAGAGCAAGCCATCAAACATTAGAATTTATTTTACATGCAGACAAAAACAGGAATTTTGATGTAAAAGTTCTCTGACAATGATTTTTTGACAGACTTTGCATATATCAAGAAATAAATGAGCAATTAACATGACGAGACTAAAACTGTGAAAATGTATTCATTGTAATCATTCATTTTACTGGGACTACAACCTCATTGCTTGACAATTAGTTTTGTGAATGAAGAGCCTTACACTGTTGATGCAGAAATTTCCAACATTTCTATCCCTGCTGGCTATGATAGACTAGATGGTGTCTTCAAAATAAAATTGACAAAATGCAGTAAACCTAAAGTTGTAAATATTAGTACCAAAAGTGCTTTTCTTCTTTAGCATGCTGCTGATGGACACTATTGTGCCACAATGTTATTCACAAACGAAATGGGGGTGCTGCTGGCAGTTTGAAAAAAATCAAATGAACAGATGACAGCTCTAAGAACGTTTCCGGGGAACAAAAAAAGCTTTGGAAAAAGCATTTTGCTTTCACCTTGTTAAGTTAAATTGGCAACAGCTTTTCAGAATCAGGATAGACAAATGTTGTGCATTTGGTCTCTTCATTGGAAAATCTATGCACTTTGATAGTGTTTTGTTGCCTCCTTGCCCTGTAAAGGGTTTCAGACTGCAACATTATTATCCAGTGTGCAAAAGCTTCTGTTTTTATTTTACTTTGACGGGTACTGAGATGGCTTCTGGCTGCTTTGGTTCGATCAAAAAGTACTGCTACAGCAACATCTGTGTGGAAATACTTCATGCAGCATTGTGCCAGTGTGTCTATGTGTCCTCTGCGACCATCAGCTACTCAATATGTGAAGTGAAAAGAGGTGCCGCTCCTCATGGCGATAGGCGATTAACGTGATAAAGATGGTTAGTGTGATAGTTTAAACCTGTGGCGGGGTGATATGCAGTAATGCCGGAGTCTGCCCCGAGCTCCAGGGCTTGATGTCACAAAGTGCCTCCACAGGATTCAGCGGCAGGCATTAGGTTTCCATTTAATATTGACTGTGACATTTCAACCTTTGTGATGAATTTTCCAGATTAACATTACTTGCTATCTGTGCTTGTGTACCGGCGGGGTCTCAACAAGCGCACAGGAAGACTTCAATACGGAGGAGAAATAATCTGCTTAGAGATGGCGGATGAGAAGCGTCAGCCTTCATCTCTCTCTGTGCACCCTGTGCTCTGTGGAGGTGTCTGTGGCCTTGACAACAACATTACATGCTCACCAGGTGAGCTCCATGACCCCCGCCAGCACCACCGCCGCCACCTCCTCTCCCAAACACACACACACATACATACACACACTGTACATATCCCGCCATGCAAAGGCTTATCCTCACAAGTGTTATCTTTGCCCAAGTCCTTAGAGAATCTAATCATGAGAGCTCTGTGCAGAAACCTGAGTGCAGTTTATTCTGCTGAGCCCTTCTCCCAGATAGCACTCCTAATACACTCCTCCTCACACAGGCCACATGCCACACATGCCAGTATTAAGTCCTCACTTCAAACAGAAGACGCCCGTCAAACTGCGAAACTGCACAACGGGCGCGAGATAACATGGCATTGTCAAACTTTTTTTGTGTGTAATAGAATCACCGCTCTTGTGCCGCTGCCTGTAAATGGGCTGAAGTCAGATTGCTGCCTGGCAGAGCGCAGATCCTCCAGCGAATGAGTATTCATACAGCAGCAGGAGGGGCCTCGTATCCCGGAGGACAGCCGGAGCCCAGCCATGCCTGCAGATCGGAGCCCTCAGGGAGGCAGAGAGGCTGGAGAACCCTCTCGAGAGACGCATGTACACAGGGTCACGTCCTCTCCATACATTGTTTTTGCTCATGACTGTTTCTCACCACTTTTCCTGAGGACCATACTCGAGCATCGTATTTGTCCCTCTGCCTCCGTCCTCAACACAACGAGCCTGAGACAAGATGTCTGCATGCTAAATTGCTTGCTCCTTGGTGACGGTGACATTTGAGCTGCTAATTATTATGTTCTCTCATGCACTGTTCCTCCACCTCTCCAAATCACTCTTTGAACATCTCAGGTCAGCCTTTTTCTCACAGTGCGACAAAAATTGGAGTCTATTATGAATCAGAATGCAGTCTAGTAATCCTGAACATGTCATTAACTGCCCATTGTATCTCCAGACATGTAATTTGGAAACTCGGATCTTTAATTTTCACTTTAGATTTCTTTTTTTAAATTATTATTATTATTATTTGAGGTTCAAAATTCTTTTAAATGGGATATGCCAGTTTGGTAGTGGAAATTAAGTTATCTTTATCTGTTAACTTGACAGTGCTTAACCCTCCAAATGAATGAAAGGGAAATTCAGACATTGCCAGCAGTAATAATCCCGCAGAATATCCCTGTTCGCTCCCACTGTGAGCCCGCCCGTCTTGCCTGACATGCAAGTAAAGAAAACACGAGGAGAGGAGTGTACACATAACATGACCTCCGTCCTCCAGAGAGCTCTTTACGTTCCATAAGCATCTGCAGGCATGTCAGAGGAGCAGGTTTATGCTACTCAGCAGTAAAAATGTTTCTATTATAGCTTTAATGCGGTTTCCTTTGGAGGCCGCTGTATCTGAAACGAGCTCTATTAAACTGGGGCGCCATCATCGACACGTCTCCCTGTCAGGTGAGCGCTCCGGAGTGACATCTCCACTCCCTGACATCCATCTGTTCGATTAGCCCGCATCCTAACATGTTCTCCTTCCACCCTGGAAATCATTATCCTCTCTCCGAGCGGATCCTGGATGTACCTGTTTGACCCGGCGTTGCTGTCTGACCACGGGAAATCACAGCAGCGCTCCCCGTCACGCAGTCCCCACTGGGACGTATCCACTTCTTTCAAATGGAAGTGCAGTTTTTTTTTTTCCATCTTCAAAGGATGCTAATTTGAAATTCAAATTTCGCAGACATGTTTCACTGCATGTAATGAAGAGCTCGCCTAAAACATCTTCTATTCAAAATAACTAACTGCAGAAACAATGTTTATTTAATATCTTCAGACAGGGAGTAGCGAGAGGTGTGCAAGACAAATTCATTACATGCAGTCTTGCAGCGTTTTCATCAGCTATCACCTATACAAGAGCTTCTGCTTTGCCTTTGTGGCCATTATGTGCAGCATTAGCAGGAATTCTTTCAGATCTTCAGGATTGGGGCAATGTGACCCAATCAGGAGAATGAGAGACATTGTGTTCCTTCATGAATAGGCTAATGCATCTTCCTCTACTTGTTCAGTGGCAGCGCTTTTAAAGACTCAGCTTATTCAAGATGTGAAAATGTAATGCAAGACACTGATTCAGACATCTTTTCAAACTTTTTTAATTAGACCATTTTTTTCCTGAAGAGAGAAAAAACAGCATGGAAATGACAGAATTGCCGGTTTGTCATAATTACTATACAAATATTATTAGATGTTGTGCATGTAGTTCTATAGTCAAAAGTAATGAGACATTTTAAAACAGCCTGAATGAGATTGAAAGTGACTTTATAGTTTAAATTAGAGTATGTTAAATGAACTTTGGGAAGGATATAAAGACGATTAAGTCCAGGCCTTTGATGGATTCCTGCTGCATGCAGGATTTGTCCCAGAAGTGCTTCACCCCCTTGATGTATGTCAGGACTGTAGGTGTAAGCTTCTTGGGAAGAAATGTTCCACCTACAGTTGATTTCTGTGGTGCTGAATATTGTCCATCCATGTGGGGGATCATTAAACCATCATGGTTCCTTCAATACATCACTTTGTATTTTGCATAATGACCTTTTCAGACCCTAGTTGTTAATCAATCAACCAACCAATACTTTAGAAACCAGATAAAGAAGTTTTTGGTGAATATTGGCTGCTTTTAGTCTGTGAGCAGTGCAGGCAGCAGTACTGGCTCTAGGGGCCACGAACAGAGCTTTACACTTTAACTATTTTTTGGAAGATTGGAGGTTTTATTATCTATCAGCTCTTTCACTACCAGAGGGGGGAAATCAACTGCTTTCTTGTCATAATTTCTCCTTTTGTTTGACCTACATTCCACATTACCCACAGGCTACTTTTAATTGTACAGTCTGAATAATATCAACGTGAGCTCTTGCCATTAAATTTAAAATGATACAGGACTTGCTAATACTCTCATACCCCTCCAAAATTGTTTCTGTTCACTTGATGGTCAATCACGGTTTATTTCCTTTGTATCCCCCTCTGTACGTTAGGAAATGAACTAGAAATAATGTGACACTACATCTGTCACTTGTTTATTCTAAACAAATGTGTGCGTTCATGTGAGCTATTGCATGCAAGCGAATAGCGAGGGCAGCCCCCTCTGCAGCAAGTATGTCCTCACATATAGGAACCGAGATGACATATGAAACGGTTGAATCATGTATTGTTACTTTACTCTCAGTAGGATGTTTGTTAGTGGGATTTAAAGCTCACTGGGGCCCTTTTCACTGTACTGCGGCTTTAAATTACATGTATAATGGCACACACTGCATCCATTTTTTTTAGATGGGTCACAAGTCTCAGAGGGAGGAGAGAGAGTGTTTTTAAAGTGAAGTATCTTTTATAGGTTGCAATCAGAAATCTAGCTGTGTTGACTTGTTTAAAAAGAGTATAATCAACTAGCTAGCGACTCGTCCGTGTGTTTTGATGGCCTTCCTGATTACATTTAGAATATACATTAAGATGTCTTGCGCTTTTCATTTGCCTTTAATTTATTCAAGAGTGTGTCATAGACATCTAAATGTGATATGCAAGGTCAGCTCATGCATAAAGGATTATGTACAGGAACAAAATGTACTGCAAAGGTGGGCTGTGAAACCAGGCCACCTTATACTCCCCACCGCTTCCAGATGAATCTTTTCTACAATAACACAAAATATTTGATTTTCCCTAAATCTTAACATGCCTAAGTCAAACCCAGGATAACATAGCAAAGCTTTTTGAGCATTTTATTGGATTGAACAGATTGTATTTAATTTCTCCAGGCTGTGGAGGAGCACTGCGGAGACTTCCAGGCAAATGCATGTTAGCCTCTGTAAGCTTGAGGAGACGCTTGTCCTCGTCCTGCATCCCACATGACACAAGGCCATGACCTGTGATCATGTTAAGAGGTGCTGCTCTGACCTCCATTCAAGGTCATCCCAACTGAGGCTGATTGACCCCAACCCCACACAGTGCTGTAAACTGGCCAACGACAAACCCCCTCCAGCGGGCAAGGGAGTCCTTCACAAATCATCCAGGTCCTGATGCTTCGCGTCAGGCCTGTCAGCGACTGGGTGAAGGGTCAGTTTGTACCTCCCTGATTTCTTTTCCTGCGCGTGAGGAAACAGGCGTTTGACAAAATGACTCATCCTTGCTTCCTAACCGTCATTTTCAAGTGGCGTCAATTAAATATGATGCGAGGAACAGCTGCATCAAGTGTCTATTGTTTTTTTTTCACACCACTGTATTATATGTCTCTGTCAGGTAAACATTAGTACTCATGAAATTCATATATTTACTCCATAATCAGGGTCACAACAGAAAATAATGTGTGAAAACCTACAGATATGAAAACACCTACAGAAATAGAGTGCCATATGTTTGACTGATATATTTACACTGACTTTCTGGCTCAAAATATTTTTTTTCTTATTTATATAAGACATAATGGATGGTGTTGGTGCTGAATGCAAGAGAACGTTCTTGTTGATATAATAATTTGACATTAGCAGCTGTTTACACTGATAAAACATCTTGTAAGGATTATAGCATTGAAATTGGGTGTAGCTTAAATATTATTAAGGTTAAATTTAATCTTCAAAAACGTATGACTAAAGCACTGGGTGCTCCTGCCACGGCTTGAGATGATTCCAACTGTGTGTTGTGGCTCTTTTTGCTGACCAAACTTTTGCAAATAATACACCAGTGTGTCCTATTGCTTATACATTCAACAGCCACTACATTAGGTAGTCCTGGTTGGTGTAGGTTTAACAAGGTTCTGGACACATTCCTCAGAGATTTGGACGATACTGACATATTGCATCACGCAGTAGCTGCATATTTGTCTGCTGCACATTCGTAATGTGAATCCCCTGTTCTGCCACATCCCAACAGTGAGATCTGGTGGCTGTGGAGGCTGTTGGAGTACAGTGAACTTGTGTCATGTTCAAGAGGCCAGTTTAAGATGATTTGAGCGTTTTATCCTGCTGGGAGAAGTCATCAGAAGATGGTACACAGTGGTTATAGTCAGCAACAATACACAGGGAGGCTGTGGCGTTCAAACGATGCTCATTTGGTACTAAGGGGCCCACAGTGTGCCACAAACTATCCCCCGCACCATTACACTGCCAGCAGCCTCAACCCATACAAGGCAGGTTGTTTACATCAGATTCTGACCCAACCATCAGGAGAAATAGAAGAAATCGAGGCTCATTAGACCAGGCAACGTTTTTCCAGGGTTCTATTGTCCAATTTTGGTGAGTCTGTGCGAATTGTAGCCTCAGTTTCCTGCTCTTAGCTGACAGGATTGGCACAGAGTGTGGTCCTCTGCTGCTTTGGTTCTTTGAGTTCCTGTTGCCTTTCTATCATCTCGAACCAGTCTGGACATTCTCCTCTGCCCTCTGGCATCAACAAGGAATTTTTTCTCGCTGGATATTTATGTGAATTACTCATAACAACAACCATGTCACGTTCAAAGTTTCAAAGACACTTAAATCACCTTCCTTCCTCAGTCTGATGCTGCTTATAACCTCAGCAGCTCGTCCTCACCACGTCTACATGCCTAAATGCTTTAGTTGCTGCCATGTGATTGGCTGATTAGATTATTTCTATAAAGAGCAGTTTATCAACTGTACCTAATAAAGTGGCTGGTGAGTGGAGGCCTCCAGCAGGCCTCCTTTCTTCTGGCTCCTTGAGATGCATTTAAGCATTTGGTATGTCGCTCAAGGTGGAACACTCCGAACAATTTTCAGGTTACAATCCAGTGGACTGAGAGATGAGGAGGCAGCAAATCTGCAAATGCTCAGGGATTGTATCCTGACTTTACAACTGCTGCAATAAAACTCACTTCAGATGTTTTTCCACAGGAGTACCTCCACTAATGAACTGCATGGGTCTCACTTACAAATGTTTACAGAAGTCACAACTGCAGGAATCAACTCAATCTAGTATCCTCACATGACCAGGTCAGTCTCTGCTCAGCCAGGACCAAAACCTGCAGTGAGCAGTTTTAAATATTCGATCACTTTTTTGGCCTTCGTTTGTATTTCAAACTCAATATTGGCTTTCTTTAACTGCCTTGGTCACATCGTCTGAGTCTTCAACAAATTATAGCTTTTTCCACTCCAGTAGACAAGATAAAAAGAGGAGGCAGAATTGCCACCATTTTCTCTTATAATTTCACCTGCTCTCTTTGACTTTTTACCCTTTCACTACTTAGCTGTGGTCATCACAGCAACCCAGTTTGTGCTCAAAGTGACTGTTTGCATGTGCTGCAAATGTCACTGACATTGAATGAAAAGGTTTATTTTCACATGTGGTGACTTCTCCTACACATAACCTTGGAGAAAATATAACAAACTGAAGTCCTCAGCAGATCCATTTGGTCCTGAACAGAAGGAAACAGGAATTCAAGTGAAAATCATCACAGCAAATGCTAATGCCAGTTAAAAAGAAACTGTAAAAACTCTGTGCTCTCTCCCTGCCCATGAACCTCCACCTAAAATGTCTTCTATAATATGATGACAGAAGATGCAATCAGTGTTGCAATTAGCAGGATGAAGTCATCCACTTGTGTTCTTGACCCTTTTCCAGCCACGCTGTTTAAAGCCAGCTTCCAGTGCCTCTCCCGGGAAACAAGCATTATAATAAAGTGTTCTCTAAGTTCAGGCCTCGTCCCCGAAGCTCTCACAATAGCTCTGGTAAAAGCTCTGCTTACAGAACCAGCTCTAATCCTTCTGATCCTGGTTAGCTGCCTTTTTCGAGAATCATTTTAAAACAACAGACACCAGAATAACTACACTGTAATAAAAGGCACATTGAAGTATGATTTCTAATGTTTCCTACTATAGTTCTCATTGTTATATTACTCACTTTTTAGTCATACTTGACCTACTGTGAGAAGTGTAGGGTAACACATATAATACCACAATATATTCAGTATTCATAGAAGCCGTGAGGACAGTACTTGATGATAGATATAAAGAGCATCAAACACCGTTTGACAAAGGCATACCTTGAAAGTAATTGATTTGGTGGAATTCCAGACTATGCATATAATGTTCAAGGCAAAAAAAAACAACCTGTTCCCTCAAAGGTTAAACAACTATTCACATATAATATATGATATTAATTTTAAAAAGGTCGTTTGCTAGTACCACTCTTTTGAGAAGCTGATCAATTTGTGGTGTAAATCTGTGGAATACTTTGCACGATGAGATTAAACAGTTCACAATAGAATGATTAATCAGTTCAGCAACATTTTTTTATGCTTTTATGTGTGTGTGTGTGTGTGTGTGTGTGTGTGTGTGTGTGTGTGTAAAACTGAGGTAAATCTATGCTAATCTGTGTTTA
>JAOWBC010001868.1:8518113-8533296 GCA_028566105.1 Hypoplectrus providencianus | reverse complement strand
TGTGTGTGTGTGTGTGTGTGTGTGTGTGTGTGTGTGTGTGTGTAAAACTGAGGTAAATCTATGCTAATCTGTGTTTAAATGTTGAAGTGTCGGAGCTCATTCTCAGACATTTCATTTCCATTATTAAGGTATTTTCATTTATTTATGTCATTGTGTCATGTCTGAAACATAGTATATAAAACTATTTATGATGAGTCAATGGAATTGTATTTTAACTTCACCTCTTTAATCCGCGTGTTATGGAGCAATCGTGGATGTTTTCCATTACCTCGACCAGCAGCACACAGACCCCCACACCCCCCCTTTAGAACCGTTTTCTAACTTTTTTTTTTAACTGGAAATTGCCAGTTTGGCTCATAACAGCACAGCATGCTGCTGTCGACTTGACATAAAATAATTTCAGTTTGCAGTAGGGCTTTTCTCTGAAAATAGATTAAAAATCATAAACAAGTAACCATATGCTGGCTTTTGATGCATGCGGCTTGGAAACTCCGTACATCCAACTCCAGCTCGATAAATGCTCCTCTGTGTAATTCGGTTTGTTGCTGCAGGTAGCACACAGTGGGTTTATCAGAGCCTTTTTTGAGGAGATGCTAAACATCAGAGGGGAGATACAGAAATGGATAACAATGGTCTGTGGGTTGGTCACTGTAAGCAAAACCACTTTCACATTACATGTAGAAAACTGACCCGCTGTTTCAGGAATATTAAGTAGTTCAGCTTTAACATTAAGACATGTATGAATGAATAAACACAGATTGAAAAAGTAAAGTGTAAGAAAAAGTGATGCTGACAACTCAAAAGCAAATGTGTTTGTGTCTTTGTGTATATGTGGCAACAAAACATAAACCCAAGTGCATTATGGTACACTATGTCTTAGGAATAGTCCCCTACATAAGTACCAGATCCATCCTGCAGTATCAGTTCAGTTTGTCTCTTAAGACAGAAAGTGCTACGCTTTTCAATATGTCACTATTACTATAGCATCCAATTCCCCTGTGGGACTTCAGGCTTTAGGTCTCTGATTATTGGTTGGCATAAATACAGCACTCCGTGGTTCGTAAGAATGAAATATTTTTGGCTCGTGCTGAATTTAATCTTTTTATTGAAGTTAAGTCCCCTACAAAAATATTTCCCTCTGCCACTGTCTTGGGTTTTGCACTCGTGCCAGTGTCTCTAAGAGACATCGTAAATTCTAGGCAGGCACAACCCGTTCCCTAAAATCTGCAATTTGATTTATGTAGTGTGGAAATAGCTGAGCGCCAAATTGATCATGCTTTGGCCTTGATTGTGCAAACACGTCCAAGTGGATCACACAGATGAGTTGTGAACATGAGGCCTTTTGTTATTTACACTGTTGGTAGATTCCTGGTAGTCCAGGAGAGGCTGACGTAGACTAGCCTTGAAAGTAGAATAATGAAGTCCGTGCATTTGCAGCCATGGAGAGTCAAAGCATCGTCTCCATCTGGTCAGAAACCTAATCCAACAAACAAAAAAAAATCCAATGCATAACTGAATGTCATACGCCAATTTTTATATGGAATTCTTGGCATAGGCTCATCTGCTCCACATTCCCCAAAGCTGCATTTTGTTGTGATACTCAATCAAATTAGCTTTGAATTCCAGTGATCATCAGACTCATTAAAATGTGTTTATATTGCAATCAATTTTTCCATGCCTCAGTAAAAAGGCTGCTGCGCAGTCTTAGTTATGTGCAGCCAATATTCTATCCCTGTGAAGTCTGAACAGCCTTCTTATGAGGGAACCGTCGTACGCACGTCTGGCACATAATTTACTTTTACTTGTTGAGTACCTAATAGTACAGTATTTTATGCAGCCCATGTTAGTTTGCCATTGTAATTTAATGGCTAGCCCTTTGAAAGTCCCCTGAGCTTTGAGATACTGTATAAAATAAAAACTCCTGATATATTTATGTGCTCATTGCAAATAATAAATCCAAAGTAGATATGTAATTCAATAAAAGTGGATTACATTAAGAGAAATGCATCTCAGAGATTCAATTTAGGACTTATGAGGCTTGAATTCTAAAACACGATTACTGTCTGCCGTCTGACTGCATGAAACTGGGAGAAGCGTTTTATCAAAATCCTCTGGCAGTTAATAATAAAGTCACTTTTATAAATAAACTGCAGTTAAAATAACTATTAGGAGAGATGAGCATTTTGGGGAGATGATGGTTTTGCTTTAAAGACTTAAAAGCCAATTGAGGTCAGCATCATGGGGTATGTATTTTCATCTGCGATGCAAGTGCAGAACAGTTGCAGCTGTTCTTTAGCGATTAGCTCGACACATCATGTGGTGTGTACAAAGTGCTACCAGGCTAACAGCTGAGTCAAAAGTAGAGGGCCAGACCCTCCTAATGGGATTTTCAGAGGAAGACTTCTTCCTTTATTTTTTTTTATTCTTCATTTCTGTCTCTGTGGGTGAAAGTAAAAAAGTAAAGTATCCTCCCTTAAAAGTCTCAACGGAAAGTGATTTGCATTGTATTATTCAAATTGCAGTTAAGTGCATAATACGCTCTAATTACACGGTACAGTACTGAGTGTGTTTTTGAATTCATGCATTTCATTTTTGCAGGCAGACTAACAGAATGATTCATACAAAATGAATAATGGAAGGTGGCTATTGTACAGAAAATAAAATAGTCCTTGGTACTCTCTTTTGCAGACAGAACGAGGAGAAATGCACATTTTGGATATGCAAGTAAACATTTCCATATATGTGCACTTATATACACCTCCGCCTGCTTGTCAGTATGTATGTGTGTAGTGTATCCACAAGGGAAAAGCGCTGTTTGTGTGAGAGAGAGCCTGGTCAAGTAGCATTTGCAAATTAATTCTCAGCACTTGTTTAAACGTAGACCTGATGGACTTTGTTTGTCTATAGGGGATTGAGTAAGGTACTTGATTTTCAATGATCTTAGAGTGAACTATGGTCCTAATTACATTGATATGGTAATCACCATTCACTTGTTATGCTAAGCAGGTTTAAATAAATGGTAAGTGTTTTATTTTAGGGCTCCTCCGTCTGTGTATGTGTGTCTTTACGATGCTAAAATAGCTGCAGTTAAAGCCGCAGTGAGTAAAATGTTAACTGACACATTTTGCACCATAACATACCTGTAAGTGATGTGTGATGGAAATGTTGCTCAAAATCAATGAGTCGGCTCATATTCGCTGCACGTTCAGACTAAAAACAGCTCTGGGTTAAAAAAAAAACAACAACCACGAGGGGCTGTGTCGATGGGGGTTTGTAGTTTCAGTGAGATGATGAAATACGGTCCAGGGAAAGCTGCTTTGAGTATTAGATTCATGAGTTTGAAGGCTTATCAGACACCACAACACTGCGCGGCGTTCTATAATACCATCTGGAAGGATTTGACAACTCTGAAAAGTTCTCACAGCAACAATCAATTCATCCTCTGTTGCAACAGTCGCCAGGTAAACAGTAGAATTAAGCCGTCCACGTCCCAAAGTAAGCTACCGCGAGTGCATGTTTGCCTGTACGATTTGGCTGGACGACCCGCCTTTTGTCGCTTTTCCTCTGAATTGGAAATGAATAAGATGCCAACGTTTTTTCAGGCAGTGCTAATGTTGGTCTGAACAGCGTCCACGTGGGGAGACTTATCAGAACTTACTTGCCAGCTCATACTTTTGTGTCAGCATTATTCAGGCTGTCATGAGCAGTTCATAGTTATTCCTACCAAAAGTAAACACTGAATTCCCTCGCTGTCCCCTGAAATAATGTTTGTTATTGAGCATACAGACTGCAGACACATCCAGGGGAGGGGACTGGTACAAACCCAGGGCTCCCTTTTAGTTGTTGGAATCTTCCAGCAGTTCGGTACATGACGAGTTACTTAAGTCTGACTCTGCTATTTTTTTCTTACTCATTAAACAAGATGTGTTGTTGCCCAACCTGAAGCGTATTGCATAAGATTTCATCAGAAACCACATGGACATGTTCATTAGAATGTCTTGGATAATTTAAGGCTACCTTTGCTGTTGTGAATATGAAATGTCATCATGCAGTGCTCCTGCGTTTCTTGTTGGGAATCCCCACCTCTTCGTCTGGAGCGCAACCAAATGCAAATGTGGACTCCAACTGTGGATGGAGAAACAAAGACGTCACCTACCCAGTGACAGACTTTAGTGAGCTAACAGAGTAGCACGACGGGGCCAACAACAGCAGAGAGACAGCAGGGAGAAACAGCTGTACAGCCTGCATATTTTCACATCTCACTCGGCGAATGTAGAATTTATTTTAGTCACCAAACCAGAATTGATTGTTGTGATTGTTGTTACGGTGACAAGATCAACAACTCACATCTGGTTCCGTGAGTTCTATTTGAATGAAGTGCTTTTTAAAAAGGCATTCAAGCTAGCTTTAGTTCAGTAAAACAGAAACATGACTTCTTGCATGACATTTTTTTTAATTAATTTTGTTTATTCATTGGACTTAAAAAGCTTCAGAGAATGGCACTTAAAAAAACTCGCCACTTGAACACATGGCCGGCTTGATATCACAGGCAAAAATATCAGCAAACTCCAACTGCTCTGCTGATGGTGGCTGATTGGGACATTTCAATATACCACCCAATCCTATTTCACTCCTGTTCAATGATTTAAAAACACAAGTTTTAAACAATTATACTTGTAGAATTGTGTTTTGTTTTGTTTTGTTTTTTCGAAATAAAGACAGCATGCAGTTGAATATTCTGAACTGCAACAAGCCTTGTTGGTTAAAACTGCACAAAAGGATCGAACATCACAGGAATCCTTAAACGCCCACAAGAGCTGATAGCTTCCTGCTTTGTGGTGCATTACTCATCAGATTATTATTGACGAGTCATGTTTTAAATACAGTCGGATGTCAGATCTGTCTGGCTCACAGAATCAGCACCGGCGGGTGCTCTTTGCTGCACAGAGCGTTTGTTTTTATCTCCACCTAGCTGGAGTGGGAGTTGGGTTATGGCTGCTCTGTGCTCACATGAGGACAGGAGTTGAAACAAAACAGGAATACACAGGATTTACAAGAGGAAAAAAGAGTGAGACAGCAAACATAGCGTTATCTCAGCTTGCTACTGTTAACCGCTCTGTGAGCAGAGGTGACACGGTCACATCATCATAGAACGGTGAAATCCTATAAATGTTTATCCTGTTCCTACTAGAACCACAACAGGAAGAATGCTTTCATAAATGTGCCTTTCTTGGAGCACACATATTGGCTCGCCATAGCAGGAAAAGCACAGGTGTTGCAAATAACATTAAAAACGGAGCTTCTTTAATTTATGTGTCGCAGTAAGCTGTGACAGTGAGCCACCATGCAAAATACTGGAGCAGCTAAATGGAATTCCCTGCAAACAGTAATTTATTATTTGCACCTGTGACATATCAGAATGACTTCTGTGAGAAACCTATTTGTTAAATATTTTTTTAAGCAGAATAAACTGCAAAACAATATGTAATTTCCACTCTCCACAAACTCTGCAGTGTAGAATTATCCAGATCACCTCTTATATGAAACTAATTTTTAAATTAGCATTTATATAGGTGTTAGTGGTGTTGATGGCCTTCACTTAACTCACACTGAGTCATTAACAATGCCCTGCAAAGCATGATTGGCATGTTCATTAGTGACATGGCTCGACTAGAGAGAGAATGGTGATTGGCATTAGTGTCACAGGAAAATATGCCAGAAACGAGAGAATAATCAAACCAACTCCTCCCCTCATGCATAAACAAATGATGCTAACTGTATGTGCACAATTACCAGTTGTTGACATGTTATGCAGAGGTGTTTATCTCATCTGGTTGAAATGCAAAGTCACAATGTAAGGTGCAGCAGTAATCAACCACTGTGATCTTGCAACAATACCCGCGTGTGAATTCTTCAGCTCGTCTGCATTGCTCACACCTTGATTCATTTGCACATAAAAGGAGCCCCACCTGTTTTGCTGTAAACATGTCGCTGCTGCAGAGAATGACAGCACTCAAAAAGTTCTACGTCTCAGCTTTAATGCTGGAGAGACCGCCCCTTTCCTGGCAGGAAAATGAGAGTGATTTGGAGAAACGGCTTCCTGGAACTCCCCTTACATCAGCGCGAGTGTAAAGAGGGATGAGTGGCGAACCACCAGGATGTTACAGCGCTGTTTTCACAGCTCAACAGGAATCTCCACCTCTTCGTCGGAGTGCAACCACACGCAAATGCGGACTCCAACTGTGGATCGAGAAAACAAAGATATCACCACACACATCCACGGGGCCTGAAAGTGCACACACACCTACACATGCGCTCACTTAACTCTTAATTATCATGGATGCTCCATTCATCAATTATTAAGCACACTCTAGGCGTTGCTAATGGTATTTTTGGAGAGGAAGCTTTATCTACTGTAAGAAGGTAGATGTCTCGTTTGGGAGCCTGTGAAATAATTTATTGTGGGCCCCAAAGGCAGTTTAAATGCTGTCTGTATTTAAATCAACTGCAGTGTCTCAGCAAGTTTAGGTGTTTTTGTTTTTTTTCTCTGACCATAATTTTGTTCCCATTCAGATTGCAATTACTTTCTGGCTGGCGAGCAGGATCCTTTGGATCCTCTCAGACAAACATTTCAGACAGATGTTACAGTAACACTGCAGTGCAGGCACTTCTCTGTCTACTGTATTACACCGTGGTTTCATCAGTACCTTTGTCATTATTTTTTTCAATATAATCAAAGGGAATTTATGACGATCTGAATCAACTCAGTCACTCCAAAGAAAAAAAAGATTGTTGTCGGCATTGTACTTTTCTATAAAACACAGATATGTTGATATGAAACATTTTGAGCACTCAACCATTGGAGTTGTCATAATTTGTAAATAAACGATGTAAATAGGTCCTGTTTTTATTTCCACACCTTTATTCCAGAAATACAGCTCCAATTCTAGAAAAGTTGGTAATGTGTTTAAAATAAATTAATAAAAACTGAATGTTTGAGCTTTAGAATGAGTGTATCTATTCACACATTTTGCCTTTTCGGTGGATTCAGTTGAATGTCTTGCAGATCCTATCCATCCTATTTTTAATCTGTTTTACAAGGTCCCAACGTTCCAGGGATTTAATAATATTAAAGCAAATCTTTTATTCTTTTCTCAACCTTCACAAGCTAGTTTTGTCTCCGAAATTCAACCAAATTATTTTGCTTCCTGACAAAAACAAAATGAGACCCAGTTCTTTTTGCAAGGACTAAAAAAGTCCCCCACAAAGCTTTATTAAAGCCATGATGGGAGTGAGAACGTGTTGCAGGATTCCAGAAACGCACAATGTCAACATTCACAGCGGTGACTGTGTTGGAATTATGAGTTATGTAAAAGACTTAACATTCTGACAGGACATTTGGATCATGCTGTATGACTGGTTATAATGATGGCAGTTTGATTGACAGAAATTCATATCATAGCAGATGGCAGCAGAGTCTGAGGCCGGCGGCGGACATTTCAGGGAAAGAGAATATCTGTTTGGATATACTGTAAGACATTGTATCCAGTAGCTTAAAACAAAATAAAACACCTCAATATCCGTGCACTGAGACAGGGCTTGAGATTCACCTCTCAGCTTAAAACAAATGCTTTCAATTTGGGACAATCCAAGCATCACCAAAGTGAGACATTGCGCTGGGTGAAGTAGGGATACTGTATTTCAAAGGGGGAAAGAGAGACAGTGAAAGGCTTTGCTGGTGAAATCAGCAGTGTTGCTTGTCAGCTCCTCCGTAATGGAAAATGTATTTAAAATGGGGTCTACTGGATCTCATTTTACGAATCATTAATAATAAATTGGTGCCATCAATCCTAATGATGACGGGTGCCCTATTATCAGGCCAGCGTTTGGGAAATTTCTGTTGGCTTGGATCAATTAATTCCCCTTTTTCCCGATACATAAAACATCTGTTTGGTTTCGTGGAAAAAAAAGAGTTGCATGAAACGAAGGACCTTGGGGTCTGAAGCCTCGCTGGGTGGATGGGTGACCTATTTAACCTCTGTTTGCTGTTGCTGTTGACTGCTGATAGCAAGAGACGAAGAGCAGTGAATGCTGAGCTCAAGGCAATGACCACATACAGTGCAGGAAGAGGAGGAAAAAAAAGGCTAAACCTACAATAGCAGAGTTAAAGATCCATGACTGTACACGCTGCAGCCATATGACCACACTAATAGAAGAGATTATTCCCAGTACTGGGGGCATTATGGTTAGATGATCATGGATATGTCCTTGAACAACATCCATCACTCATATTCCCCCCTTCGCTTCATGCCATGTTTATGAGCATGCCTTGATATGCAGTCATTATGAGGATTTACTTTCTCACACACAGGCATGCAGGTAGGTCAGTGCACATAAGCACAGGTTATCTGGGAGACAAATAAAACGGGGTGCCATTTATTAACTGTAAACCATTTTCACAACAGCATTATTTTCATTTCTCGTGACAAACACGGGCACGCTTCCAAAATTGGGAATGTTGAAAATGGTGCATGCCAGGACATTCATCCAGCAGGATAGTTCATAGGAATGTTTATGGGCCTCTGTGGGACTTATGATGTATTACCAACTCTGGAAAGAGAGAGTTACTGAAAGAGTGTTGATTTAATTGCAGTAAAGCTGCAATTAAATAGCAACCCAGCCAAAACATTGTGGTTGTGTTGAATGCTTGTTTTATATTAGGATTGAACAGAGGAATACAAGTGGTGTTAACTGGAATCATATCTATTTGTTCATCGTGCATTTTTCATATCCGTGGAACGTGAAGAATAAGGTAAATTCAATTCACACAGGAGAAGTGCACAGGATGACTGAGACCTGTGCTAATAGGAGAAGGTAGAGCACTGACTCATGCCTGCATCAGCACAGCAGCTTCTCATGAAAAATGCTGGTGCCACCACACACCCTAGCAGTGCTACCTGTGTGTGCACTGATTGTAAAGTTCCCAGCAGGAGCCGTCAACCAGAGGCGAGTAATGCTAGCACTGGCAGCTTCGCCACTTCCAGCACCCTGACTCAGAGCTCAGAACCTCCCCGTTGAAGGCAATAACAGAAGCCACGAGCCATTTTATTTACAACATGTGCTCGTATATTATTGTTGAAAATACCACATTTAGATAAAAAGCACTGACCCTGTAACCAAGGTAAATAACACTCAGTCAGCAACATTTCAGTGATGATTTTTCTCCTGAGCTGGCTAGAAAGTTACCCAGTGTGCCGAATCATTGCTGGTGTTTTCTGTGCTTTTCTGTTTTAGTGCTGATGAAATAAATATTTTTCATATTCTTTTTTTTTTTAATTATTTTTTAGAAGTACTCGTTTTAAGAAATGGTAGAAATACGATTAAATCTTTGTTGAACCAATTTCATAATCCCAGCTACATTAAAACGAACCAAGTTAACTTTGAATTGTTGCAAATCATATTACCTCATAATTTGCAGTGCCACTTTAATAATAGATTTGGGGCCATGCAAGCTCCAAGAACAACACATGCACATCTTTCACTGGGATAATACTGGCCTATTCTTGCTGAAGGATAAAAAATAATAAAAGCTGTAATTAAATCTTTTTTTTTTTTTGCCCCCCTGGCCCATCCTTAATGCGGCCACTTTGGGAGCGAGTGCTTCAGATGCAGATCAAATAGTCTGAGAGAGAGGTGCGCCCAGCTCGAACAGGTGCAGATGGCAGTGATGTAGAACTCTCCAGATATCTGTAAAACATCACTGCTTGTTACTGCAGCTCCCCTCTCTGCCCCGATATCCTCTTTATGTGCTGAAGCCTTCCTATTTTGTTTAGATCTCAAGGACTTTCATGTATGTTTACAGCTATCTCTAGTTCGTGTAGACTGGAGTTTATGTGTCTCATGTTTGAAGATCAGTTCTTCCAGCAGAATCCTCAGGGTGGCTTATGAACGACCAGAGCTTCTTCTGACACATCTACCTCTATAAAAAGGCCAGTTCATGTTGGTTACGGTCGAGACTGAAATTTCATCTTGTCTTTCAGATTCAAGTCATGTGTTCTTTTGACCAGCTGTGGTCTTTCTCAGCTGGTCAGTGTACTCACCTTATTGGTACTTTAGCAGCACACTGTTTGGTGCCCTCAACAAGCCTCTTTTTGAAAACTATAAAACACCATGCCTTTTGTTTTATTTCTTAACATGCTCTGACTCACAAAGTGAGAAAGGAAACTTCATATTGATATTCTCGGCATTAACCTTGATGAAAGATAGTTTTCTCGCAGTGCCGCCAGGTTATCTAGACTCAAGAAGTGCAGAAGGCATCTGCCAAGATACCGCATGTCAAGACATGCCTTACATTATTCATACTGTCACTGTTTGCAAATGAAGAAACCTTCAGATTCTTAGGAACATGGTCAAACTCACGATGTTTAAGTTTCTGAGATTTAATCAGATGCCTGTTTTAGTGTTTAGGAAGCAGCCTGAACCACATTTTAAGGGCCCATGTAGGAAAAGCTAACGTGGCGATCATATCTACTTTCATGTCATCTGACTGTCATCTGACTGTCATCTTACTCAAGATTTTTCAGAATAATAATTTTTCTGTCATCTTAGTTCGGAATCTCTCACCATCAAAAATCCCTTCAGTTGTTGATAAACTTTCTGATCCCCAATCGGTACAAGCTTACTTGAACCAGGCTAATGCTGTTTATCTCAAAGACACAGCATTAACTCTAATGACCTTTCTAACGTTTTATTTTTTAGGGGAAATAAATTCTATCTATTGGATGGATTGTCACGCAATCCAGTAAACCACTGCCCATTATTTCTGCTGGGTTATTCCTAAGGCCTGAGGTGACTGCCTGCCTGTGTGATCTATCATGGAACCAAGTCAGAAGGTGAAGCTATTTAGTGACAGAAAGAATGAGATTGCAGATACATTCGGCCAAAAAGAGTTTCCCCTTGTAGTGTGGCTGTGCTCAGCCTCAGAGATTGGCTGAGACATCCAGAAAGGAGCGTTGAAAACAGCCAGTTGGGTTGTTTCAGGCATCTGATCAGGATTCCTCCCAGGCACCTCCTGTTACAGGGGTTTGGGGCCATCTAACTGGTTAGAGGCTCCTGGGAAGATCCAGAATGTGCGGGAGAGATTATATACCTTGTCTAGTCTGGGAATGCCTCAGGGTCTATCCAAAGACTGGGAAAATGGTGCTGAAGGCGATATCCTGCTTAGTCTGCTGCACCCGTGATCCGGCCCTTGTTAAGTGGAAGAAAATGGATGGATGGATGGATGGATATTGTGGTGTGCCAAATCAGTGCTTTAATTTCATTTTGTGTTCCATGTGGCATCTTGATTCCTTTCAAATGAACAACGATAAACTTTATTACACAAGAGACCATTGTGTTGCCTGGTTGAAGAGTGATATTAATTACGTTCCAATTTAACTGAATTGTAATTGTGTGTCATGGTACAATCAAAATGAGTCACTTCATTTCATATTTATCCATTTTAAAGCCATTCAGTTCTCGTCAGACGGGCTTCAGCAAACCTGAGGTGCTGATGCTTTTGAAATGTTTCTTAGAAAAAAGGTAATTACCTCTATTCATCTCTAACCCATGCTAAATTAATGTTTTCTGCCATGCAATAAGTTCTTGAGAGGTAATACTGTTCAGGCATCCGCGAAGCCACTGACGGATGTGCTGCTTTCTGTGTTCTGATACACACTGAATGGGCACATTGTAACTTGAAATATATTCTTGAGTTCTAAATTTTCTTTCCACATTTGCAAGGAACATTCTCAGCCCAGCGCTGCTGATTAAGGCACACGACTGAGAGCAGCTTCTCCTCGTGCCTCCCTTGTCATGCCACTGCTCAACTCATGTGGCAGATCGAACGCCTGAAGCAACAAATGAGTCACGTCTGCAAGCATGCAACCAGGACTCACAACCAGGTCTCAGTGAAACCGCGCTAGCCCTGTAGCCTGCAGGCAATCTGTGACCATTCCCGTAAAATTGATGTATCAATACTGACAACAGCCACACCATATGCATTATGATCAATGTTGCAAAAAGTGTTTTGGTCGCCTCAGGTTGGGTTGAGCTTTTATTCTGTTACTGTCCTGCACCTCCATATCAGCACACAGCCACTGGTGGACCCAGGGAGGTGGGGGTGGGAGGGGCGGCCCTTGGTGGCCCAATGTCTGAAGAAAACACGGCAAGAAAATGAGAAAATGTGATCAAGTGCCCTCCAGGGTACAGCTGCTCGGCAAACATCATCACGATTATTTGGGTCAATATGAGATTATTTAACACGATTACTCGCTGACTTTGGTAACATCATTCATTTATCGATTTTTATTGATGGTTTCAGTTTTTTGTGAACACTGAAATAGCACTTGTTTACAAATGATTAAGCTCCTACAGAAAGAGGTTGCATGTTTAGTTTTCTTTTTAATATCTAGTGACTGAACAAGCCAGATGGAGAGCAGCTCGTGTGACTCATTACACACAAGCACAAGGATTTGACTGGGTAAAAACTATATATTTGACCTACATCTGTGTATTCCCACTCGGAATTAGTACTTAATTCTCAAGTAATGTGAGATTTCCTTATGGCATAAAAGGGTATTATTTTTTTGTATTCTTTCAATGGAAGTGCATTTCTTGTCCTCACTCTCTTCTAGCCGTGTAGAGTGTGTGTATGGCAGGTGGGGTCGAGACTGTGAGCAAACAGGAGGGCTAAGGGCAGACCTACCATTACCCAGTATTTTCCTGGCAAATGTACAGTCTTTGACAAACAAAAAAGATGAACTGCAGCTGCAGATCGCAACGCATAAAATGGGTTATGGACATAATTTTCATGAAACATGGTGGCAGTGGTGACCTTCCTGATAGAGCCATTTAGCTAACGTGATGCTTCTCTCTACAGTCTCATTATCAAAAAAAAAAAAAAATCTATTAAAAAACACATCTACAGGGGATATTTAGTGGCCTTTAATACCCTGCTTAATGTCCAACTATTCGTTATTCAACACATTCTTGTAAGTATTTCTGTGAAAAAAATCTTGATTATTTTGTTTTTATAGTCATTTAAAGCAAAATGGAAAAAAAAAAAAAGATATGCTGCTCAAGTGGGGGAAATGTGATATAGTTCTCTCCAGGTCGCCCTTCTGCAGTGATGCCGTGCATTAATGTATTCCCGTAAAATGCAGTGCTATATTGACAGAAGGTTTTCCGACTGCATGCACCTTTTTATCTTTTTGCCCGAGCCTCTCAGACTGCCCAAATCCACCACTGCATGCAGCCCAATGTGTGGCCCTTAACAACTGAATTAAAAACCTGACCTTTGACCTCTGATGAACGGTTCCATTACTGTTCAACAAGGTTGTATTTGCTGGTTTAGGAGAATGTAATCAAGCAAGCAGAGCGCTGCCTGAATGACTGTATGTAGTTATTACAGTACACTAGGCAAATAAATGTCATTGCATATTGAAAACCTGCACTGAATCAATTTTTCCTGTCCTAACATCCACTTGTCATAGTCTACAGCTTCCGAGCGGATACAATGTCAGTATAATGTTGTTTGAAATGTCTTTTGTCATACTATCTATGTTTTCAACAGAAATTGAATATTAGCCGAGTGGTCCCGTTCTGGGCTTACATTAAACTGTCAACCTATGGTATCTCTGTTCATGAGGAATGCCTTAAAAAAAAAGTAGTGCTCTGATTTACAAACATTAGCCTCTTGGGCAGAACACTCTTATCTGAATTATGTCAAGGCTTGCCAATGATGTGGCGCGGTCCGCTCAGAGAAGCTGTGCTTTTATCTGAGGAAGCATGCGAAAATAGGTTTTTATTGTCTGATGCGGCTGTTTTTATGCCACATCTTCCCCCTGACAAACAAACATACCAGAGACAGCTGCACAGATTGCACTTAGTGAGCAGCCGCTCAGGCTAAGCGGACACAAGTCGCACTGAAATGGAGGGCACCTCAGGTAAGAGGCGGTGTCCAAGACACTTTCTCAACTAGATTGGCTTAGATGAAGACAAACAAGCCTGTTTCCCTCCTGACTACAAGCCCAGTTGTGACATTTGCATCCATTTAGATGATTGTAAGTGACAGCTACCATGTTTTCGGCCTTTACTTAACTTGTGCCGTGGCTTTCTTCTACCTCAATTATTCAGGTCTTTGTTGGACAGAGTATTGCACCTCTCTCCCAGGCTTTTTCGACATCATCTGATTTGTTACAAGCCACTCTCGTCAAGGCAAAAGCTCCTGCTTAACACTTGACTAGTTAAATTTTGAACTCCAGGATGATCTGGAGCTCGCAGGGCTTTCAGGCTACACTGATTCCCTGTTGCACAATGGATTTGGCTTGATACTATTCATATCCTGGAAAAACATGCTGTGTCTAATAGTGATTCAAAAGCACATTCCAGATAGGACAACAATTATTACATTACCATATAATCTGTTAAGAGCGTTGGCCACTGCGCTGTTTTGATGTTATCAGGGCCGTGCAGACACATTTTCCTGCTCAGTTCATTGAACATTTACATGCTCGTCTAAACACGTTGGAGGGCATCTTTTCCTGGAAAACATCCTCTATTGCACAGTAAATATTGCTCTTTATACTCGGGCTGCTCACTGTGCCTCGTGGTCTGAGATGAATACCATGTTAGTGCAAGGTCCCTTAATCCGGATCCAGGGCTTGACAGGAACCGTTGCCAGGTTGCCACTGGGAAGCATTTTGAGAAACTGGCATCCAAATCTTGGCCATGGCAATCCATTTGTAACATATAAAAAGCTGTACTGCAAAACAAACATCTCCAAATATATCATTTTTAATTATTTATTTTTTGCATTAGTGAAATAAATTAATGAAATATATTTTTTCTTAGTCTCATAAATGTCTGACCTTGAATACACTGAATTGTGTAATTACAGAGGTGTTTTCACATTCCTCTACAAAGGAGGAGATGTTAAATTCTCAGACCCTGTTTACATTTGGTTTTAAAATACCTCTTGGGCAATTGGATCACAAGTGGACAGCTGGGACATATCACTGTTTACTCCTGTTTGTTTAATGTGTCTCCAAGGGTGACTACTTGTGTTTGGATTTTGTTTTAACCTACACCACTTGAGCTGAAAGGTGAAATTTACTGCACATTTTTTACTTTGGATAACAACAA
>JAOWBC010001868.1:8493242-8517969 GCA_028566105.1 Hypoplectrus providencianus | reverse complement strand
TGGATTTTGTTTTAACCTACACCACTTGAGCTGAAAGGTGAAATTTACTGCACATTTTTTACTTTGGATAACAACAACACCTCTAGTTGTTAGTTGCTCTCTGGCTAGATGCATTCTTATGCATATGAAATGGGTCTTATAGTATTTATTTATTTAATTTTTACTACCTTTAGATGATTCCTAAATTGAGAAAACTTAAACATTGTTTAAGTATTTTGTATATTATGGATTGGGGGTGGAGACCTTAATTGAACTCCTTAAACCGTCATTTAAAAGCTTCAGAAATAACCAAAGTACAAAGTTCTGTTTGGTTATGATAGCAAATTTCTATTTGTTCATGTCACATTTTAATTTTCAAGCCATAACATATCACTGTGTAGTATCTAAACTGAGTTTATAGGATGACTAGTGATGTGTGGTTGCAGGCCCAGCAGAAAGCTAGTGTTGCATTCTAAAATCTGTTAATTGTTTTTTTTGATTGCATGCAATTATTACCACCCTACTATAATGAGACAGAACTATTTGGTATTTTAAATCCACTCCAGTGGGATGCTCACAGTGGATAAACAACTGGTCTATGTAGTAACTAAATACAGTGCAGACAATATTGGTTGTATGTAGGTCAAGTTGACTCATGCAGACCATGTGTGCTCCACTATCCAAGCTGCATAATACATACCAAAATATTAATGGAGCAGTTAAATCTGTAGAAGTCTACTACATTCATTAGTCACATGCCAGTTACATGTTACAGGATTTAACACAACATCCTTTACCTCCACACACCAGACGACTAAAACGCTCCACACAGATTCCAAATTCACAGGTGCTCTATCAAGCATGTTGGGATATTTTTTACTCTAAATTAATCTCCAAGCTGCGTTTCCTGGGGATAATCAAAGTATTTTTTTCTTGTCTTGTCTATGGGATTATTTTTGGGAGTGCTGCTTTTTTTTTGTTTACAAATTAAGTCTCCTTTGGGTAAACTTCTCTGCCTCAAGCTTCTTAACAGAATCAGACCAGAGCTGTTGCATATTTTAGCCTGCAAACCACATGCATTTCATCATCTGTTTATATTCTACATGTTTTTCATGCCGGCTTTCTTTTAATTTCCAGGTTTCACTTCTTAGAAATGCGTGATCAATCAACGCTGAACACCGCATCTGCTTTTATTATTGTTGATGCTATGTTATTGTTTTATGCTAATGCAGTGCAGATTTACCAATCCAATCTGTATTTCCAATTGCTTTAGGAAGGGAAGATGCCAGAAACGGCATTTTATTCTCAATAATTTTGTGGACAATTCATGCAGACATACTTGAGGCGTAAAGTGGACAATTTAGCGACATCACTGACGGTACAATCACATTTTTTGTGGTTGGACAAAGGGTGCTTAAAATGGACAAAGCTTATGAGGATAAAGTTAGAACAAAAGAACTAATTTGCAAGTTAATAGTGCTTAATCAGTTTGTCGCATTAGTGCCTGTTATAACAAAGGGATACGGGCAGAGGGATTTGGACAAAGAGGGTTTAGAGCCGATGAAAAGGCCAGGGCCCAGATGTGATAACATTACAGTGAGTTTAACATTGTGCTGGTTGAAGGTGAACGAGTATGGACTCTTTAGCCAATAATGTGGATAATTATGCTTAAATATACAGTGGTTAAATAATCAAACAAGTGAACACGTGCACACACACACACACACACACACAAGCTGTAACAGTTCACCTGATCAGCCATCCAGTAAATAGTCTGTGCTTGTGCTCACACTAAAATGTATTATAACGCTTATATAGCCATTCACAGGAGGATTATTTAAATAAAGCCCTCTCTCCCCGCACTGGCTGACTCAGCATTTTTCCAAAACCTGGAATCTGGCGAGAGAGTTTTACAACCTGTAGCTAATATCTGAATGAATTCCCAACTTTAGTGGGATGCGGGCGAGACTCTTGACTCATTAAGGTGATGAATATTCAATTTGCAAAGATATGATCTTATTCTGCAAAAGAGCAATATTAATATGGCTGCAGAACATGCTGTTATCCAAACACACATAAATTAATCACGACTCCCCTGCCGATCCGCAGCAAACATATCTCGCATAAAGTACTCGGCGGCAATCACATCGTGTCCACTCGCAGACAAACAGGTTTAATGATTTTCTGTTTACACGTTTAGCGGGGGAAATGTAGCTTGTGTCCCTGAACCCAGGTAAGGGAAGAACTAAACTGCAGCGTTTTCAAATTGCAGGGGCTTCCATAACATTTTATTAGAGTTGTTACTTTGTAATAGGATTGTTATTTCCCAGATGTAATGTGATATAGATTGGGCTTTCATTTATCTAGAGCCTTTAATTGGTTCAACCTAGCCTCTATAGAAAATCAGCATATGTTAATGGGATGTCTGTTTCACCCCAATAAAGCAAGGTGATCCGATGTCGTAGTGCTTCCTGACAAATTGGAGAATGTCGAAAGAGTGATAATGGTCAGTTTTCGGATGCCACGGCTTCACCTCTCAACTCAGATAATGTGATTACAAGCTGGTAAGGCCGTCATATATTTTATAAGACATAAAGTCTTGTATGAGATGTCACTTTGATTACAGCTCAGCGAGCAGCTCTGGTGGCAAAAGGAGAACTATAACTATGGTTCAAAGCAGAAGCATCAAACAGATGGCATTTTTCAGAACCGGCAATCATTTTCCCTTTATGGCTTTCGAAAACAAATGCAACTAAGATCAGAATTGGCGCCATTTGGTGGTAAGTGCAGATGGTGTTTTTGACTGTTAATTGATAATAGTCGAGGAAGCAGGTAAAAGTGCTCTGGCATGATATGGTTGGCTGGGTGTTGACTCACAATTATCAGCTTCAAATGTGCAATAAATAAGAGTTATGAGCAAATGTTATGTAGCTTTTTTTCCCCTGACATTTATTAAATTCGTTTCTTGGGTAGTAAGCACCTCATCTTTAGATTCGGAGGGAATATTCATTCATTGAGAACCTGAATATCATAACAGGGCGCTTCTCTACATCTACACGAGTTGTCACAGAGGAGATTTGACCGCTGGTGCCCTGTGAATTATCCTGCCCACATGCATCCCAGCTGCAGGTTTCTACCCAGGTCATTAAGGAATGTGGAGCAATACACCTCAGGCTTTATCAAAGCCATAAAAATGAATCTTGTGTGATTAATATTGTATCAGGCACTGGTCTTTCTCAAAGAGAACCTTATGTACTGCTCAGTCAGAGCACAACCCTTTCATGACCTACACTAGCAGGGAGCTGTGCATTTAATCAGAGCTGAGTAATAGTAATTCATTTTTCTGGAATAATTATCCATCAGTTACTTACAGCTCCTGTCACTGCAATACTGATATATATTTAGAAATCTGACAATTTAGAGACATGTTCTTACTTACTGGTACGAGGAGGCTGAAAATAATCTGTTTTAATGACTTGAAACACATTTTCCCCTTACTTCTTATGACTAGTCAGGTATATCTAACTGAGACTTCCATTTGACTTCAACAAAAATATTCTCTCTCCCCTGCAGCTAGCTTGCTGCTGGGTTATTTTATTGCATTGGGAGTGCAACTATACCCAAATTTTTAATGATGATAAGAAATGTTCTACACGTTTTACCCAGTTAGAGTCAAAATGCTACCGTGTTATTATAAATATTTAATCTCTATATTTCATTTTTTTTGCCAACATCTCTTGCATACTTTCTCAGTCTGTTGAATGGATTTTATCCATAATGTCATTCATTCTGTGTCTTTGTGTCTGCTGAACTACTATATTGTAAATTGGTCCTAGACCTCCCAAATAACAGGCATATCAAGGGAGATTTACACAGCAGTGTGACTCAGTGCCCATAGCCTGCCATTCCAGGCGCACCATCACTTCAGATGTTTGAGTTTTCATTTGCCATGACAACAGTGCAGAGGATAGAGCATGACACATCTTTGACAGACTGGGGAGTAAAATAGGCTTGTATGTGTTGTTTTCTTGTCACTCTCTGCTTTATGTAACAGACATCTATGAAAGCCAGTTGCTTCTTGCATGATCTGAATTCATCTGCAGAGGTCATAATGGTTTTTCCATCATGCATCCACGGGCATCCACAGATCATTAATGGATGCTCCCTGGCTGGGTATAACCAGATGCACCCAGCCAGCAGGTCCAGTCACAAGCTGGAAAAACAAACGTTTTGTAAAAGGATGTGGTGGGGATAAATGCATTTCCCTCTCTGTGCTCTGTTACTTTTCTATAAGCGTTGTCATGGTGTTTATCACACTCAGTCGGCCTAATTATGAGAGATCAGCCCGAGTTGTCGGTTGTAAAAACCTGAAATTATTCATGAAAGTCTACTCTTTAAACCCTTAAACTTAATTCAGATCATAGCCCAGAACAATAAAAAAGAAAGCAGCACTTTAGCCGCCTACTGTTCTGCCATAATCACCATTATATATTAAACATAACCAGTTATGGTAACGAGGTCATTAATTAAGCTAATTAATGCATGAATTGGAAAATTTCTGTGTCAACATCCTTGTTTTTGCATAACCCGAGTGGTATTAATATAATCTCTGTATTGTACATCATCAAGTAGTTACATAGGGATTTAAAGACGAGCCACTTTTTTCAGCACTTGATGTGCAAATTTATGCAGAAAGGTGCTCCAAAATCAAATTGTCTACTTTGTAGAGGAATCCTGTGGCGAAAGAATGACGCTCTTGAGTAATTGTGTTACAAGAATGTGTCAACAAACGTATGTCAGCACAATAGCGTTGCTGGAGAGAAAGAAACATGGAGAACTATAGAGGCATGAAGTTTGAAAATACTGTAGAGCTGCTGGTCAAACAACCTGATGCCAGAGCATGCAGCAGCAGTGATGGCTGATGGCCATGCCTCAGCTTGGCCTGGCTCAATATTTGCACAGCTGTGTCTGGTCTGGAGCGCATCAATGCAGGTCGGCCACCTCGCTGACCACAGCGGGTCACCACGACATGCACACACCAAAAACAAAGTAGCACAATCTGCTACTGACTCTGCAGCTCGTGGGTGGGCTCTCGTGAACATGGCTTACAGTAAACACGGCCCCTGTTTCCTAAAGTGAATATAATCCATTTTAGCTGTGAGCTTTCATCTAAAGGAGGACGGCTTCATGTTCCATATTGGCTGACTGAGTTCAGCTGTTTTATCAGCCAACTGCAGCTATCCTTACTGCCATATATTTACATCATTTTTAATTAGGTCTGCACAATTAATCTAAATTTTACCAAAATGTCAACATGGGTTAATGCAAAATCTGAATCACAGGAGGTGCAATATGTGAAAATATATTTCAATACCATTCATGTGCTTATAAAATGCTTAGGCCTAAAAATTGTGTTTTACAATTTTGGTATAGGCCCATTGGCTGCCGCTACAGCTGCTGTCTGCTTTCTTCTGAAAATCTAATCTTTATTTGAGTTTCTGTTACCTTTCTATCATCAGTTCATCAGTATCACCAGTTTGGCCACTCTCTTCTGACCTCTGGCAACAATAAGGTATTTGGCTCACTGGATATTTTCTCTTTTTCAGAACGCTCTATATAAAACTATAGGGATGTTTGTGTAGATCAGCAGTATGTGAATTCTTCCTGATGCTTCCTTTGAACTGCTACAGGTCACCCTCATGTGCATGTCTAAGTGCTCAGAGTTGCTGCCATGTGATCAGTGTATTTAATAAAATGGCCCATGAGTGTGCTTTTGCAATTAAAATGGGTGTAATTAAACAAAGATGATAATTCCCCTCAACATAAATCATCAACCAAAACCATACACCATAGTATTAAATTTAATTTTCTTTTATGTAACTCCATCAAATCAAATGTAAACTTTTTTTTTAAAGCGTGAGGGTTATTCAGCATAGGTTAGGCTTGGTATAATAGTTCTGTGCAGGCTTCTGAAGCATCTCCTGCAGCATTCAGATCTGTTGTCGGTATGTGAAAGTCTTTTTTTTCCATCCTGTAGCTGTCCAGTAATGATGCAGCTATTAGCGCTGTGTGAAAATGCTGTGGGTTTATTTACATTCTCTGGACTGAATTGTGTGAACAGATTGAAAAGCTTGAACAAGTGGGCCGACTGTCGAGCGTAAGAAGCGGAGCTAACATTAACACTGATGACCAAACAGGACACCAGGCTGAACATTCATAGAAATGCTGCCCCACATCTCGCACAATAGTCTCAACCTCTAGTTCTCTTTTTACTCATGCGAACTGCAATTTACAGTATGCCACAATGAAAGTGCCAACAAAATCCCCATTAAATCCATTGTTAATATTAAACTCATGAAGTTTGATGTGTGGTTCCAGCAGGAGGAGCAGGATTGGTAAATAAGACTCTGGTAAAGGTTGGGAACGTGTTTTGGATTTTGAGTGGAAGAAAACAGCTGTGCTCTGCAGGTACATTAAAATGAAAGCTTGATGTTCATTAAGCTTTGTTTAAATTCTGACAATCTGTCTTTGAATCTGGTACCACGGCCCAGAATTATTCTTGATATTTACTTGGAAAAATGTCAGATTATATAAGGGAGGCGAAGGTGGCAAACTGCTGTCATGCTGTCAATTCCTATCAAAGTAAAATTCGACGTTTTTCCTATAAAATCTCTCCCCAGACTTAAGTAAGCAGGTATTAACAGAACATGAAGGCAGGAGGAGACGGAGAGAAAGAGATTTCTAACCGTGGCAGCTGATGCTTTGTGGGAAATGTTTAATTTAATGTCAGAAGAAATATCCTACATGGCATGAAGTCGTGCATTGAGAGAGGGTGCGCTTAATATTTAAACAGCATAAAGTACTTATATCTTACTTGATGGATCCAGGGCTTTATGTAAGTCAACCCAGTAAAGTATGGAGCGTTGGAAAAGTTTAACGTTATCATTTACGTCTAAACTCACACATTATTAATGTTTCCGACATTACATTGTGCATGTTGGGAATTGAGCTCATTGAGCAGTAGCTCCGCACATAATCTTCACCCTTCTTTCAGTTTCTTTGCTGTCTTTTCTGTTGGGTTTTCTTTGAATTCTAATGAAAGCATTTGCGTCAGTTATTCGTCTGCATCAGGCCTTGGATATTGGCTCTGCTGTGTAGCCATTGTAGTACAGATTGGCTTTCAGCCTGCACAGATCTTCAACACAATAACGCCAGTGGACGGTCAGGATTTCGCTGACCTCTTGATATGTGCTATTGTGTGCTCTGAGCCGAGCCGTGCACTGCAAGGAGACCTCTCGAGTCTAAACAATAGAGACATAAATTTTGACATCATTATGAGCTATTCAGATGTTCCCCGCTTGATGTGCATATTTTCGAAGCCAGAGGGCCATCAAAGTCAAACATAAAATACAAATGAGATCTTTATGAACCCATATTCATTTACAGTCTGCTGCTGCATTCTGTTTAATTTTCTCTATCTAACTCTTTATCTCAATCATGCTCCTCCAATCTGTTGAAAGCTTAACATTATCCGGACACAACAAACACAATTCCTTTTATCAGGTCGTTAATCTGTGATTTTATTTGCCATGTGTACACAAACATTATATACATATATATATATATATATATATATATTTTTTTTTTTTTTTCTTTAACTGACTTCTTTATATATATGTGGCATATTTAGAGGAATCTTCTATAATTTTTCATTTATTCAGAGGAATTTTCTGAAATGAAAAACTACTCTGACCCTAACAACTCCCTGTGGGAGGGGCTAGTGAAGAAGGAGCCTCAGGCATGATCAGAAGTATCCATCCAGTCAACTGCATTTATTACCCAGGCCACCTGATTTCGTCTCACCAACAGTCCTAACTCAGACACCTCTATTCATCTGCCAAGGGCAAAAGCCCAAGGTCATATCTGGCCTCAGGTGAACATGTACAGTCCACTGCCACCATGAGGCTCCTCTGTTGGCCGTAAAGCCTGCTGCTGCACAGGTACTGAAGTTGCAAAAGTCAACTTTTTAACACACAGTGGAAATGAAATATAAATATGTATGAATATCGAGCTTCAGTAATTTTAACTGATAAGGGCTTCTTTTGCTTGGTGTTTGTCCCACAGTCTTTAATTTGATTCCAGTTCAGTGAATTCAGAAAAAAAAGATTCACCCTGTCAGATAGCGTCACATTTAATTTTTGTGTATTTGGATAACCTTTTCTGAAAGGTCAACTTTCTAAAACTTAAAGAGATGCTTGAGGTGCTCACCGAAAAATGGAAACTTTGCCATATATTTGTCGGTTGAAGTAAACAGCTGTTTAGGGACTTGCATTAATCATGTTTCACTTCAGGTTAAATTTATGACCACATAAATGTAATAATGTTGACAAAACAATCTTTCCACTTGGGCCATTTGTTAGCTGTTAGCTGTGCTTGGATTATAAAACATGGTGTTCAGAAACAGGAGGAGTTGTTTGTGTCTTTTAGTGGGGAACGGGTTTCATAGGGGGATAGCAGGATGACAGTAGATCCAACAGAAGCAGTGTTTATTATCTGAAAGCTTGGAGCCAGAGGATTAGTTTAAGATGCATCACCATTGTGCATCAAGTTACTCTGGATTCGCAACAAACATTTTTGGTAATGCTAAATTTTGTTTTGTGAGTCGTGATAGCAATTTGGGGTGGATATAATTTGTTTCAAAGTTTTGGGTTCTAAATTGTAAGATTTTCTAATTTTTCTTTTTCTTTTATACTTGAGAATTAAAAAAAAAAAATCCCCCTAAAATACCACATTGAGGCCCCCAAACCACTTTGGCATTTTTTCCCAGTTGGTTATAATGTATTAGTGTATGTATAGAAAACATTGTCATACAGGTTTGATTTAGTGCCACAAAGTCATTGGCAAATGTTAGCGATATAGGCTGCTTTTTAATTTACCAGAAAAAGCCATGAAAATATGTTGGTTCATCCAGTTGGCAAACAATAAAGCTGGTGAAAGCTTTTACACTGAACCACAACTGCAAAACCAGTCTCTATCTCTGGATCCACTCTGATTCCAAGCATGTGCAGAGACCCCAGTATGTAGTGTTCAAATAGAATAACACAGACACATTTATACTTAGTGAAAAACAATACTGCATGAGAATAGGGGAAAGTGTGGATGTATATAAAGGGGAGACCTTTTGAAAAAGGGTGACGCCTGTCTTTCCTTTGACAAAAGACTAATATTTGGACAGGACCATGGTCTCCAAGGGTTCAGGACTGAGGAGAGGTGCAGTTCCACATGTGCTGGTGAAGATCACACACAACTGAAAGCTTCAGTTTTATACCCTGCTGTTTTCAAGGTTGAGAATAATCCTAAAATAAATTATGTTTTTGTCCTTTCTTGGAAATACTAATTCTGTTTTGCTATTCATGCGCATAAGTACAAAAAATATGTTAATATTGCTGTTTCATTGTCACATTGTCCATGATGGACACATGGTTACACTGATTAAAAGGAGCTGGGAGCAAATTGCCCAAGAATAGATGCAGGTTTCAGTGTGATAAAGCTCCAAATGGTCTGTGTTCATTTTTAACGTCTAATAATTGTCATTGCAGCCTCCAGAGCAGAAAAAAAAGGTTAGTGAGGATAGAAGAAGTGCTTAATACAAAGCAAGGGGTCTGCATAGTAATTAAGACCGAGAAACATGATCAAATTTGTAACGGTCTACAGATTTAATACTCAAGTATTCCATCTTAAGCCTTAATAATACTTCAGATTTGGATTGTTTAGGATGGATCTGCTGTTAGTTTAGGATTAGCCACATATATATATAAATGAAACGGTGCAGTATATTAAGTACCTCTTGCATATAGCTACAAATTTACATTACAACAGAAAATTCCCTAATGTATTACGTAGCATTAACTGAAAATAGAAAGGGATAAATCAACCTGTATTATCATAAAAATATGTCAGGGTGCAAGTCATTGTTACTGCTGCACACACACATTTACATAATGCTGGCAAACAAATCCAAGATGTTTATTCAATTAAAAAAACCCAACACAAAATCTAATCTCAAAATGTATTAAGCTTTTGTTCAAAGTTTTGACTCTTGTCTGTATTTTTGACTCTTTGTACTTTGTGACTGTTTTTTTTTTTTTTTTTTTAAATTCATGATGCTCACAAACCCACACTGACCTTGTTCAATGTCAGGAAATTTGCATGGGCTGTCCGAGATCTGCTCTAGTTTATTGGGTGGACAGCAACCAAATATTGCTCAATAACTATTCGCAGCGACGGGGAGACGCTACACGGCAAGAGAGGGAGTGGAGACGTCTCTGCAAAAGAGCGGGGATGAGAATAAACGAGCGGATGGAGGGTGAGAATTAGGCTGAATCTGCCATTGATTCTCTGAGGTACTGTACAATGCACAGCATCTCGCAGAGTAAGGATAGTGAAGGAAGGCACAATCACAGGAAATGCTACTTTGATTTCCCCCCAATCAGTAATCAGGACCCTGGTATTGTCAGTTATTTGTAATTTCCCCCTGTTTGACAGCACGTAAGCCCATACGATCCAACAATACTGATCCTCATAAAGAAAGGCAAATCCAGACTTTATAGGATTACTGACTCCCTCATAAACTAGCAACTCAACACCCTCCTGAGTGAACATTCCATTTACAGGATTTATTTTGTAGATCCCAAAACAGGGAGTTCACCGCTTTGCTGAACCCAAGGAGATCAAATGGTAGAGCTCCGATGTCAACAGTGCGCTAAGCTTTTCAATATGCATCACCTCGGCTGACACGGTGAGAGGTAAATCTGGAGGGCCATCAATACTGCGAGAGAGGGAATTGAACATGATCCAAAATGCATCAGATGATAGATCTCTGTGAGAAGGTTGAAGGGGATATGAGTGCATGCTGCATGGATACAGAACCGAGCAAGAAGTACGGCCTATATTAATGTAAGCATAGGATTAAAGATATAAATAATGATGCGGTTACTTTCTACCAACCAGAGTCGGTTTTAACACCTTAAAACTACGTGCTGCCGCTGAGAAACCATGAACGGATTGCATACTCGCAGAGAAGTGGGATTGGTTTTCAATAATGAGTGGCTTAATGATTTAAAGGCATACACTAATCACTAGTTCCCAAACATATTTTTGCAGGTGCCACTTGTGCAGACTGGCACAGTTTCACAATGTGCCTGCTCAAGCCTGGGATGGCAGAAGGGTTCTAATAGAAAGATTTTGGCGGAAACTGCATGTATTTTTGGAAGTACTTAGCATATGGCTGGATAAATGAGACTTGGATCATACTTAATGAGTTTTGCGAGAGTTTGAAAGAGTGTTTTGATATACTGTCTTTTAACTTGGCCTCTGTTCACTTCATTTCAATAAGGATTTACTTTGCTTTTGGACTTTTTTCCATTCGTTTTGGAGGCATGTGAGAACAACATTTTCTTCCATAATTCAAGGTAACACCGGGTGCTTGATTTACAATGGGTGGTTTTGGAGAAGGAAGTTGGCTAAAATTAAGTAGTAAATGATTAAAATAATGTGTTTAAAAGCAATTTTACAGAAATTCACAAAACTAGGTCAAAGTAATTAATAAACAGTTTAAACAGCACAAAAGTAATGATCAGCTGTTCAACTGTATGAAATGATATCCAGGTCAAAAACAATTTCTACTTTCTTTATGGTTATTTAAAATCAGTTGAAGCAACCGCGTACACTTACCTGCCACTTAGCCAGCGGGTTGTACCTAATAAAATGGCAGTGTGTCTTCTGCTGCTGCAGTCCGTCTGCTTCCAGGTTGGACATGTGTGTTCAGAGTTGGTTTTCTTGATGTCTCGGTTGTAACAAGCCGTTATTTGAGTTTCTGCTGCCTTTCTATCATCTCAAACGGGTCTCCTCTGACCTCTGGCTCACTGGATATTTTTCACCCCATTCTGTGTAAACCCTGGAGATGGTTGTGTGCGATAATCCCAGTAGATCAGCAGTTTGTAAAAAAAAACTCAGACCAGCAACCATGCCACGTTCAAAGTCACTAAAATCACCTTTCTACATGCCACAATGCATTAACTTGCTGCCATTTGATTGGCTGATGTTTGCGTTAACGAGCACTTGAACATGTGTACCTAATGAAGTGACCGGTGAGTGTGGACTATCGAGTATGACAGCTCTTGCTGATGAAGGAGTCCTTGAGCTCATCTGACAGAGCCGTGGGGTTAGGACCCTCTATGAAAGAGAAACCACTCCAATAAGCTGCATGTCTCACATTTTCATCATTTTCATTTTGTTTTTTCAGTGGCAATCACAATATCCTTTCTAAAATGATTGTGATGTGCACATTCTGTGGCAGTAAAAGATTCCAAACACTTGTCTTCACTACAATAAAACAAGATTGGCATTTGCTCATTATTTCTTTAGATTAAGCCCACTCATTTCCTGGAGTCTGTGAAATGCAAAACAGATTGAAATTTTTATGTGTGGCAACACAACAACAACAACAGGAAAAAAAATGACAAGTGCAAAAAAGAAATTCATTTTCATTCAAGTTGAAACAAACATTTAGCAATTTAAAGATTTCATTCTTCTTGTTTGGCAAAAGTACAAGTCATACTGTAGAAGCACGCATTTTTATTGAGGCATGAACTTCACAATCGTTCTCAGATGAGCCGCACAAGAGAAAAAAGTCCTTTTAAACTCCATTTTCGTCTTTGCATTTGAAAGTTGAGCCCATGTAACAGCCTCACACTGTTTCTTCCCTCTCTACAAATTCATCTTTTCATCTTAAATCAAATCATACGAGATGTCCCATAGCAGCAGGCAGACAGGCCCACTGATGTATGTTTCAATGCCTCTTTTCATCCAAGCACATGCTGTTTACATTCAATAGTGAGTGCATTTATAAGTACGAGACATTTCACGCTACACATGGCAGTGTTTATGTGTGAGGTTGTGGAGCCACATGTAAGAACTGTTTGCTTTTCCCAGGAGCGAAGGTAATTACCGGAGCTGGGAGTGATGTGGGGCTTTCTTCTCCTCTACTTTCATATTTAATATGCCCCCCTGTATGATTTTTACCCACACAAGAATATGTACAATGTGTTGGAAAAGCACACATTAAGCTTATGGCTTTGTGCCTCAGAATGACATGTGTGGGCTGCTCTGAGGCAGGATATTGCCAAGTGTATGAATAATTTTGAGCCCAGAATGATAACATCTAATTAAATGAGTCAATGGGAAGGTCTGCTTTAGTCATTTGTCTGCATGCCTTTAATGCCAGAGCCTATTATTCCACACTAACAGGGCATTTTCCTTTTCTTTGATAAAATCGCTAATGATAAGCTATACATGCCTGCTATATATTCTCATCCTGCCTGCTTTAGTGGTTTATTTAACTGTCATACAACAGTGTATTTCTATATAGGCCACCCAGTGCAGCCTGTTTGTTGTTAGATGACAGAGCACCAGAGGGTATTACAAGTACTATCTCAAATGTCGGAATATGCACCAACTTCCTCGCCATGAGTTCCTCTGTCTTTCTTTCCAAGTCAATAACATTCTCGCTGCATTGAAGAAAAATCAATGTGCGAGGCATGATGGTATTGTGAATTCCAGACACACCAATCTCTACTGCAGAAATGTCTCCTGATGATTCAGGATGGATGCTGTGTGTGAAAATTGCACATCATCCAGCAGTCAGAGAGTGAAAGATGCAAAAGAAATAAGTCAAGGTGAAATCAGGTTGTTTTTTTCCCCCCCAACACCGTCATGTATGAGAGACGCACCTGCTCTTCCTCCCCCGCTCTGAGACGCACACGTGCAATAGGCGTGAGATGAAGGGAAAAAAAAAAACAAACAAAAAAATAACCACATCAACTGTTCTGTGTTTCTCTACAGTCATGTCAATATGAGGGTAAGTGACTGTTCAATATTCTCCACCGACCTCCAAAATGATGAGAGGGGTGATGTAAGAGTTACAACTGCTGCAGTGTATTAGAGAGAGAGAGGGAGAGTTGGCGCAGAGAGGAGGGAAGGGAGGAGCGAAAGAGGGGAAAGACAAACTGACGGACGGATTCAAAGACAAAGCAAAGAAAAATATTTAGTGGAAGTCTTGGAGAAGAATGTTTACATGACTGCTGCACTTTAATTTGCTCCTAATGCACTCCCATCTAAGGCCTGATCAATTATTTACACGCTATTTTTTCTTTCATACTTAAGTCAAGCTATTTAGCAAGATTAAAAAAATCAAAACGCTAAACGCCTTTTGGATTTCCAAGCTCTTCAATCGACTCAGTGATGCATTCAGGCTTATCAGACATGCTCTGCCCACACTGGTTGTATCAGATCAAAATCCACAGTCAATGGCTTCTCCCTGCACTGTATAGCTGCACATTCTCAGGGGAGAACTCCTACACACTTATTCAGTCTCGCAGCGGTGTGAAGATGTGCGCTGTGTGAGATGGGCCGAGGTGACCGTTTGATAAAGCGCCGCTCTTGAACAAAACTCGTTAAGAGAACGTGATGTTGTCGTGTAGGAGGACATATGGAGTGTGTTGTAAAGAGCGAGTTTGCAGGAGACAGTGGCAGGATGGTGTGAGGTCTAATGCAATCATTATACAAAAAGAGAAAGGGAAGAGTTTCAATTTAATTTTGCTCAAGTGTGTCAATTAGGATGCGGGTTACAGTTGGAATCGTTTGAACGGTGAGGGTTCAAGCCAGTCAAACTGCAGCGGAACTGTTTCGAGCAACAGCTTTCATTTAAAAGAAATAATAAAAAACAACTTTGACACCAGTGGGGATCATCGCCCTCTTCGCAACATTTCCAGTTTACCTCCTCATTTGTGCCATAGCTCAGCAGTTGTTGAAGGTACTTCTGAAACGACGTCTCCGGAGCTGTTTTTCTGAGTGAAAAAGTTTGACTGAATTACAATGAAACTGAACTCCAGACAGAGTAGAGTCTACGGGGAAAAGGGACACAAAAAGAGAATAAATCAAAATGCCACAATAAATGTTGAATGTTTGCTCTATACCTAGAGAAGCGCAGCTCAGTGGCTACCGCGGGTCAGAGTGATACCTCTTCAGGGACCCATAAAGAGATTTGTCAAGTCCCTCTGTCTCGATGTCAAGTAGGCGTTTAAACGGATCGAGCTTGCTCCCTGACCTGGTGTACTTGTCTTGTCACCCTAACTCAATAAAGCCACAGCCATCATATTGAGTCGAGTGTGTTTGGCTGATTTTTTGTGGTAAAGGTTTGTCGTTGTAACCATTCAGCTGTAGTGTTTTTGAACTCATTCAGGAGAACATGTCGTCTGTGAAGATTCATTGACCCTTCACTCATCTCTGCAAGCTTACTTTGCATGTTGGCTTATGATGATCCTAATCAGGATTAGTGTAATGTAGAGATTAATTAAAGGATAATTCTGTTTCTTGTGATATTTAGATATTTCTGGGGCCTGGGATTTGTCAGGGTACTGGAGCTTGTATTTATGAAACATCTCAGATTAACTCCAGGGTATTCTCCATAAAGGTTGTCCTGGACCAAAAAAGTAGTCCCAGTATAGAAACATGAGAGATGTTTATATGTATATTAGGAGAGTAGGACTCATTTGAGACACCGAATATAAAATTATAATTTATTTGTAAGTTGCTATGAATTACATTTAAAGTCAGAAGAAAAAAATAAAACCGTTGTCTCATGGTGACAAAACCAAAATGTCAATATTTCCTTTACTAAAATGTCCACTATTTAATTCTAAAGTCATTTAATAAGCTACTGCAAAGCCATTCTTCCACTTCAACAGCATTTACAGCTTGTACTTGCCAAAGGATAAAGCACTGGGGAGCAGAGGTACCTTTTGGGAAATTCAATGAGTTTGGACCTAAGTTAGTTTAGTGTCACCAGCAAAAACTTTTTCAACTTTCATAAATCTTCAGCTCCTAAAAGCACAACCACAGTTTGGGCCACCTTGCTTCCTCACTTTCGTATAAAGTTTCACGCCCAATTGATCCTTCTGTTGGTCCCGCCCCTCTTGGCTGCGAGGCCTGGCAAGCTTTTTAAATTGGCATGTCAATATTGCATTTTTATAAATGTCAGTTAAAGATATTCCAAAGAAAATATAAAAACTTTTTTTTTTTTTGCCAGGGGAGTTGGGTTGCAAATGAAGATGAAGCTCATGGGTCCAAAAGCAAGCAGCAGACACTGTACATCTTAAAAAATGAATAAGAATGTCTCCCAGTCTGAAGGACAGATTAGGTCGTTTGTTAATGCTGCCAGTATGAGTGTATTGTGATGAGAGATTCAGAGAGGAGTGGAGCATTCTAAAAATAGCACACACATCATTACACAAACATGTACGGTCCATCGTTGTAATAAAAGAGAAAAGGCTGTTTTGTTAAATATATTCAATGACTGCATTTATTGCTGTTAGAAAAACACTGATCTAGGCTTTGAAAAAAACATCCTGGTAAAGGATGGTAATCCTGGGTGACATGATTATCAGAAATGACATGGTTGCATAAAAACGTGAAGCATGGAAGTTTCGTCATGTTTAAATAACTTCCTTTACACTTATTTTCCCATGAGACACAAACCCTGTTTTCATGGGAGAAAGTCTCACAACTCCCCTCCCTCCCTTCCTGGGTGTTTAAATCCACCATTAAAAATCCCTGATTTGTCTTTGTTATGGCCATTAGAGGGTGATGGAGCCTACAACGTAAATACTGGTCATTTATTGTTGCCTGGACAACTGACCAATGGGGTCGTTTTTTGTCGCCAGTCTGGATGACCTCAAATTTGGGAATTTTACACCAAACTATCTTTTCTTCAGCATAACCATGTTGAGTTTTGTTTTCATAACTTTGATTTGTTACATAAAACCTAAGCAAACTGCTACTGTTTGACAGCGTCTTTTGTCTGTTACATTTAGTGTGAGGATTTGTTGATCTCCTGCTCCCAGTAGTAGTGCAGAACTACAGCCCTTTGTGTTCATATGGTTAGAAGGACTTGTTGCAATTAATATGAAGGACAAACTATCCAGGAACAACTCTTTTCTTAAACAGGGTCAAAATACTGTTTTGTCTGGACTGTCCTCATGTCTCCCCACTGTCATATGAGGAATTTGCTTTATTTTCGAGTGGAAAATGATGGAGGGATTTATATGATGAACAATTCAAACAAACATATAAGCTTCTAGATTTTGTTTGAATTCCAAGTTTAATCAGTACTTCACCTCACAGTTGGACAGAAAATAGGGCTTCTATTCCACTCTTTGGTTTCCTCAAAAGCAAATACATGTAAGCTTAAAAAAAAAATAATAATAAAACACACAAATGTAATGTAATGGAGATCCTGAATCTAACAAAGGAAAAAAGTAGCTACTTTATTAGCAGTAGACAGCAAACCACATGGTGGTTGGAAATTACTTAAAGAAGAGATCAACCTGCCGTTAAATCCAGGGAAATAACATGACTCATCCCAAATGTTTGAACCACCTTAATCCTGATAATACCCTGAATCAAGTTAATCTCATGGCTAGACTGGAGGCACAAGGAACTTTCTCTGACCCTGAGGAAAAACAAAGACGGCCATCAAGATCCATCCAACCTAAATAAACATCTGCGAGCAAATAAACAAGAACAGATTCCCATTAAAGGTCAAGTGCTTCAATCCGAAACGGAAACATGACCAGGCTGTAATCCAACATCTCGAGCTGTGCCACAGCACCGACAGCCATGTTCCAAACAAATAGAAATGTCAGAGCCGGACACAAAGCCGACTCCACGGGAGGCTCTTTTCATCACTGCAACATGCGAGAGAAATTGTTTACACAGCAGCCATCAGGGATGAAAGCAGAGAAGACAGGTACAGTAAAAAGAAAGCAGCGAGAGATGGAGATAGCGAGGGAGGCAGAGATAGAAACAGAGGGGGGAGAGAGAGGGGGAGGCTGACAGTATGTGCGTATAATCCTGGACGTATTAAACTCCAGGGTGTGCTGCTGGATTTTTATGTTAATAATGTGCACCAGCACATGGCAGGCAAACGGGTTGTGGATGCTCCCTTCATTAAACGAGGTCATTTACTATACCAGCAGGACTTAACACAACCTGAGATGAGACCAATCCTATCTGCTGCATTCTGCTATGATGTCCCTTTAAAACAGCACACAGTTTGTTAATGTATGTCCCACAGAATGCCATTTATTTGTCCCTCTGGACTTCCGCATATACAGGAATAAATGCATTCCATTAGAATTTATAGGAAGTAACTACCACATCAAACGGGATGAGTTTTCAGTCTATTTCTGACTTTGCTGCTCTGTTTTGGTTTTATCAGTGGTAGTGCTGCTCAGTATAAAAATGTATTTGCTGAGCATATTTTCCTCATCGTGTCCCTCTAACTGTCCATAAGGACAGATGCCCACAGCCACTGAGTACGTCCTGGTTCACTGAGTCTTTCACTTCATCATAATCTTTGTCTCATCAAATCACATCATAGTTATTTCCCCCATGATGTAGCAATTTGTCATTGTAGTTTCAGTTGACTGAATTGTAAATGCCCTAAATCCACCTTATGTTTACTTTCTTATTGTAGCGTCATCAATTTGCAACATGAAAAAAAAAAAGCTCAGAGTTTTCATTTAATGCTGCCCTGGATTAAATTATTATCACAAATATTCATTTTTGAATTGCCCAAACTATGCACAAACTTAAAGAGCTTAAAACAATTCAGTTTTATGTGTATGCGTTATCTTTGCATGCTGTGCCTTTGAACCTGAGTAAACAGCAAAAACCGAAGAATAATGCCTTCAACACCTTAAACTGTGAGTGTGCATGAGTCGTTAAGCGTCTCATGCATAAAGCAGTGTGTTGTTTAAGAGTTGACTTTGATCTCTCGCAGCGTCACACACATACACAAAATAATAAAGAATAATAAAACTGCGAAATAGTCGGTGAACCCTCACACTTTGAAGTAGGTGCATACAAAACAATGCAATCCCACATCAGCGCAGTCTTTTTCTAGGGTCTTAAATATAAAAGACTGTTTACTCTGCTAAGTAGCTTTCAGAAATTATCACAAAGCTTAACATGGTGCAGGACTTTATTAAAATGATATGATCTTAGTAAAAATCTTTATTCTGTGAATATTTAATATTCTGTGATATCGTCTTTGTCAAACACAGCAGTCAGTGCATGCCATGCATATTTATGAAAGCAATCTGGGCAGAGATTATTTATTTAACCTGTGAATTAGACTTTAAATGACTCCAACATGCAGGTGTACTAATCTACATATAATGACTGAAACATGCTGTGGCCCATTTGTCGGATATACATTTCATTTCTCCAAATGAATGCAATTACTGCCAGTTTCAGGAAAATTGGCATCCTATTGCACCCTGACAGAGGGAGTGTAGTGCTGTGGGTTTCAGTACCCAGAAGTCATTGGATGCAGGTGCAGACGTTGCACTTATACAAAGTCAATCTCTAGATTTATTACTGATCATTGCGTCACCAGGTGTCACCAATGTCAGCAGAGGTTTGAGGTTTGTCTGATCTGTGTACACTTTCAGCAGTGACTGGTAGAGTATCTTGGATAAACTTGAAGAGATCGTGATCTTACCTTACAGACTGACTTACTGACTGATGCATGTTTGTGGCATTTTCAAGGTGGCCCACCAGGTAGATGGACACGAGGGAGTTGCATACCTAGACAACGGTCTCCAATTTACACTGCCATTCAAACATTTTGAATGTTATACAGATTCTTCTTTCCATCAGTACTGACAGAAATGAAAACTGTAACACCAAATATAATATTGACATTTGAAATACTTTTGGCCCCAATACAAGAAAGATGTAACACTAGGTTTTATAGGATAAGTCTTAGTCTTTGTCTTGGACAAATTCAATATATGCTGTGTACAAAATACAATATTACATACTCATGCTGTCACACTGTCCATTGAACAATCACAGTAGATATACTAATAGTGTACAAAATGTGTGCAGTGTGACATATAAGCCACATCAACATAGAAAGATGAAAGAAAATCAAGGTTTACAGGGTTGGGGCTTTGGAAAGCTTACCATTTAGGGCTTAGATGGACAGGGGTAAAAAGGAGCTCTTAAAGTGGTTGAGCCTGCAGTTGGGGACTCTAAAGTGTCTGCCTGAGGAAAGAAGCTGGCACTGGGGGGGGGAGGGTTTGGATCTGAAATAATCTTCTGGGTCTGCCTGACGATAGTTTCGTCAAAGACAGTCTGGTGTGTGGGATCCTGTCTGACTCCTAGGGTTTTAATGGCTCTTTGTGTAAGCTGGTAGTGTGGGCCTTCAGATGTTCCCTGAGGTTGCCAAACAAGACTGAGTAAGGAAACTGCAGGATGCTCTGAACTATGGCTCAATAGAAGAGGAGCAACAATTTCTGACTGACACCAAAGACCCTTGGTCGATCACAGAAGTGTCACTGCTGTTGGACTTTAGTGCAGAGATTCTCTGTCTGAACACCCCTAAAAGATTGTTGCCAATGTGTATTTACTAGGGATGGCACAATACCATATTGCAGGTATCTGGCAAGGTCAAACTGGGCTAGGTCCTGGTCATGGATAACCACTATTGAGTGGTCTCCAATGCAGTTGTACAATGTAGTGTATAAAAAGTGACCTGACATGTAAATTGGTAGGCGACCTCTATACCAAATAAGCCACAGCACTCTGTGCAAGACATTGCATGACCCACTTCCCCTCGCCCCAAGTTGGGAATGACTGTGTATGGGATATTGTGGCCTAACTTTTAGCACAACGACTGAGAAAGTTCTCAGTCTCATGTTTGTATGTTGTTATATCTGATGTGTATATCTATATCATACATATATCTCATATAGATATCTTATATCTACATGAGACCCAGGATGGCTGTATTGCCGTAACACTGTCATGTACTTTCTCGCAGTGATTTCATTCATGTCCACACAGGACAGGACTGATGAAGTGGTTGCGTCTGTGACAGTGGTAAAGGGTTCGGATAAGGTCCTATTCACACTATTATTATCAGCTGCAGTGTAGAAGTCATAATCTTGACGACTGAAAAGTTTCATGCATTTTTAAAGATAAATAATGGCTGTAAATGCACTAACACGGAATAAGGTAACACAGTGGTGATTAAGTCAATGGCCTGCTTGCATTTACAACAGTGGCCTACTTATGAAATGGCTGTTTTGGTGACATTCTCAGGTGACAATGACACAATAGTTCCAGCAAAGAGGAGCCAACACAACAGACTCACTCTTCAACTCACTTATATGTGAAGTGGCGTTCTGTCTTTTTCTGGTCTCTGCTAGTTACTGTTACTATCTGGCTGAAAAGATATTCAATAGACTACATCACAACAGTTACAGAAATAGGTCTTGAATCTTAATTCTTTTCTAACCTTTTTATTTAGACAATGTCCCCACAGTATAAAAAATAGGGGAAAACACAACTTTACTCTGACTTTCCCCCATCCCCCAAATACCCTTTGAATTTGAATGCTTTCCAGTGCAGAAAAGCATAAGTGACCTTTTAACACTCCTGAACCACAATGGTGCAACTGTGCTCTAAATATTTTGGGAAGCTGTTTCTCTTTTGCCCTTTCTACTCAGTCAATCAATACTATGTTCAGCTGATGTGCCTTGATCCATTTCCAATAGTGCTAGCCTGTAAACTAACCTTCTATTTCCGTTGTGAAGTTTGATAGGATTGTCAAAGCAACACGTGTTGAATGTAGCTTTTCATAGGGATTGTTTTGCACTTAACATTTGAACAGCAACCTGCTTTTATTTAAATCTGCACGCATTTTGATGCACAGCCTCCAGTTTATTTTGCCAATGACTGTTGATTTCTCCAATCGTTGAACTGTGGCTCAGAGGGATCTTTGCCTCTTTCTGCCCTTTCAGTTGTCAGTCTTGTTGAACATTTGTACAACATTTTGTTCTCTATGTGGAAAACCTGACTTTTCTTTTTGCCAACCCTTCAGAGTAAAATAAGATCTATTTTGTAAAGAGGATTTCTAATCTTAAAGCATGAAAGACTATTCATTCAGAAATACTGTAGAGTATAGGTCCTCTCAGCCCTCTGGCTGTATCCAGACAAGCTTTTGTGGCAGGAGAGTAGAGCTTTTGAACTGTAGTGGCATTTGGAACAAAACTTAATGCAATAAAAGTTGAGGCAGTCTATGACCCTAGGACCACCAGGATTCTTCCACCCCTTCATGTGCCACAGCTGTCTGCCAGGCCTCGATCTGTAATTTAACCGTTCATATTCACAAGCGCATAAATAATGCATTTCTTTGATAAAGTTAATTGCAGTAGAGGTGCATTAAATATTGAAGCATAGAGCCTGTGCCCTGTGCCAGTTTACAATATTTATATATATTGATGTATAACATATTTTAATGCATAGTTAGTTAGTTACTGCTCTGTACATAAAAGCTAATCGTTGTATTGTTCCAAGAAGCGCTCTTGTGCAATCATATCACTTTCAGAAGCTTTTTGAACCAATAATTGGACTATGGCAAGATTTAGTAAAATAAATCCAATGCTTAATTACTAAATTTAATTTTGAGTTATTAGCCTTTTTTTTTTTTTTTTTTTTTTTTTTTTTTTTATAAAAGTCAAAGCAAATTCTGCAAAAAAAAAAAAAAAAAAAAAAAAAACCTGAAATGTGGCATTAATGATAATGCAGTATGATGATCTATCAACTGGTTCATAGCAAAAAAAAAAAAGTTGGTATAAACATACTTTCATCCGCAGATGGCAGTGTAGTTTATTGCTGCAGGCTTATATGTTGCCCATCATTAGAAGTCAAGATCTCTTGAGAGAGAAAACAACAACAAAAAAGAGCTTGTTAATCGGACAACTTGGCCACTCACAAGAGAAAATAGTTGAAAGGAATTGGCTTTAATATGGCAACTTTTAAGACAACCACAAGTGAGTGTAAAAAAAAAATCAATGCGTATTTTCAAAGGTTTTATCAACCCTCTGTGTTTCCATTATGCTTTTGATACAAATCATCAAAATGCACTGAGAATTTTTTTTTGAAAGAAATGCAAATATTGTTGCAGGTGGTCAGCTAGCCATCTATCAGTCTGTCCACCAACCAACTCTGAACTCAAATACATGTGCAGTCGTCCTGTCTGCATTTCTCTTATCCTCTTAACTAGGACAGATAAAAATCCTCGAACATCTTCTCTGATTTTTTTTTTTTTTTTATAAAACTTGAATAATAATGGCCAGCAAAGCTTGTAATTAAAAAAAAACCCAAAAGGTAAATCAGAATGTCCTGGTGCTTGAAAAGATTTTTTATTTGGAATAATTACAGATTGAAATGATCAGAGAGCTCTTTTAACAATCTTTTTCTAAGCTGCTCACTGATTCCAAATAAAGCCACAATAGGTTATTAACCGTAATCACAACAAAATCAATTATATTAGCTCAAAGAGTAACTCAGTACAGAGTGTGTGAGATCAGAGGTGTGTTCTGTTGCACAGTACAAAGTAATGTCAAAGTGTAGTGACACACCCAGAAATACACTCCCGCATCACTGGATCAAGCTGAGAAGTTAAACAAAACAGCATTTCAGTTGATCTTCACGAGGCTCTTTGATGTGAAAGATGGAGTGATCTATTTATAGTTTTCTTTGGTCTGTTCCCAAAAGGTAGCAGTATTAAGTCTTTGTTGTCATGTCTGTGTTACCTCTAGTCCCCAAAAAAGTGTACTCCATCATGCATATTATTTTGGTAAAACATACACACATGCTACAGCACAACGTGTCACTGCAAAAACAGAAAGCAAAAGAAAGCAGCAGTTTGTCTGAGAGGGGTCTACAACATGTGCAGAATGTACCCTTCACACAGAGTGGCATCTCCAGAATAGAAACAAGAAGGTTTTAACCTCCAAAAAATGGTTATTTTATCAGCAAAGCGAGCTACTTCTTGATTATGCCAAGTACAGAGGAACACAATTTCTCTCAAAATAAAACAGTATTTGGATGAGTGAACCCTATGGTGGGACACTGTGGCCAAGAGAATCATGGTTTATAAATGCATCACTTTGAAAGTGTATCTGACAAGCAAAAAGCCCACAGACAAGGGACACATGGGGACAGCAAAGAAAATAGCTACGTAGTATCACACTGTGTAATATAAAAGTGGCAGAAATACCCCAAACACTTGTTTTTCTGAGCAGAAACAGTGTATGTATAGTCAGTCAAACAGACTGGTAACAGTTTAGTGAATCTGTGCATCAATGGTTATTTACAAGTTCTCAGAGACAGTTTATCAAATCATTCTTGCCTTAGCTGTTTTAGCACTTCACCATAAATTTCCAAACATCTGTGATAAATTTGCTCTTTGCCTTGAATGAGTGCCATTTGTTTGCAGCTCCTATTTTTTTCTTTGCCCTGCCTTTATGATTTATTCGGGACTCTGCGTCTGTTTGTTACCTAAAGCAAGAACAACTCTGAAAAGATAAAAGCTCTTCTTCAAAGTCGGTTCATCTGAGTTCAGCCCTGTTCATTTTTCTGTCTGGCACAACCTCTCACTATACCAACACCCCATTCACAGAATAGAGGAAACTGGCTGAAATATCAGTGACTGGAGCTTTCAGGTGAATACTGTTTGACATCTTGATAGTGGACCTTGACTTTCTCCATGTGTCCATTTTATGGCTGCTTCTATAGATGCAAAGTATTTCAGCCAGTGAGAGGTTGCCCA
>JAOWBC010001868.1:8473107-8489437 GCA_028566105.1 Hypoplectrus providencianus | reverse complement strand
CAGGTAACCATGAGGCATGGCTTTGACTTATCAGTATAAATTATGGCTTATTGAGTCAGCTTCCCCTTTGATTGATCTGTCATTGTAGGATTGTTAAATTGTGCTGTTTATAATGGTTAAGCAAGGCGTTAATAAGTAATGGCATTAATTGATTGTTGCTCTATTGATTAAACCATGTCTCCAAAAAAATTACATTCTCGTGCATTAGCGCAGGCAGTTATGTTTAGAGGGAAACAAATTTTCACTCAGGTTACATTTGTAGTTTTAACCACATGGTTAATGTTGCGGAAAAGGTGAAGTTTGGCTATAATTAGGCAACAAAACTACTTGATTATATCATGGTATGAGTTTAAATATGTAACAAACTTTGGTTAGGTTGAGTAAACACGATATTTTGTTGCATAAATAACTCGACATTACCGTTTGTTTAGTAAATGACTTGCTGTAATAATAATTTGATTATAATATATTGGTAATGCACTTCAGTTCGGTTGAGGCAGGGAAACTCCATGGTTGAAGATGATGTTAACATGTTAAAATGACGTGTGGAAGTCATGTTTGTTTGGTCAGTTCATCCAGTCCAACCTCCTCCATGTGTGGACACCTGCAGACTGATTAAAAACGTTTTTGTGATGCGTCAAAAACAAATGTTATCAAGGAGAAATTACATTTAAATTGACAATGCGTTCTAGTTGCATGGGGATTATTTGAACAGCCCAGCTCAGTCTTTCTAGTCAGCTGCTTGTTTGTCAGCAGTCAACATCGTTCGTTGTAGAGGACAGAAAAGTCATATCAAGGTATGCAAAGTTTGGCCTAATGGCAGGCAACAAACTAAAAGACAAATGAGTGCAGACCAAGGTGACAGCAATCTACAGGAAGTAGGAACTTAATGGGAGTGTGATTTCTTGGTTTTATAAAGCATTTTCTCTCTGAAATATAGTGGGGGATTGCTTATATAAGTTTAAATTCAAAAAGATGTGCACTGTATCACCTATATAAAGTACAGGAGTTTGAGAGCAAATTGGGTTTGTTCCCTAAGTACCAGTGGGATCTAGTAGCCCCCTTCGCCAAGTGATTCAGTAAATGGAAAGAAGAAAGCTCTGCCAAGTGCAGTGGAACAAAGAGAACTCATTCTAAAGTGTGTACTATAATCAGGGTTTGCATGTTTGCATTTGCACATCAGAATCTGACAATTGGACAGATTTTATTTGTACCATATCTGACTGTTGTTAATTACTCTCCTTTCAATTTCCATATTTAAATATTGGAAGTGGGACCAGTGAGTAGCGCTGCCAGCTCAAACACCTAGCCGTCGCACAGATCTTGGATGGTAAATAATGGATGCCAGTCTTCTGTTGTGTCTATATCATACATGAGAAAGCTTTTATGCAGTCAAGAAGTAAAGTCTGAAAAATCAATGTACCGTAGCCCCGAGGTCACTCGCTTTTTATTGTACCAACGTAATACACAAGCCTTTGAACAAATAGCAGACAGAGGCTGTGCTATTAAAGTCAAGTGAGGAGAAAAGAGCCAGAAAGGTGTGCTGTAGGAGTGGACAAGTGGGCCTAAGTTCAGTTACATGGACGGGATAGAGAAGCAACTTTTTTGCTGTGCCTTTTTCTGTTAATGTGTCTGTGTGCAACACCACTACAGAGCCAACAGTAGGTTGAAAATCTATATCTCTGTACTGCTCAGATCTCTCATACAACCAAAAATACAATTTAAACAAAACATTGCCCTATTGGAATAAAGATGCAGATAAGTCTCCAACTATAAATCTCTTAGTTCATATGGACTTGAGTTGAGAGGTTACATAGCTTTAAAAGGAGGCTTTTATCTAAACATTGCATGTATTTTGGACAATTTGCAAGCATGCCACATTGGGTGATTATGTCAAAACACAACACTGAACAAAGCCACTTAAAGCCACTTCCTGGTTATGAAAGAAAGTACTCTTTTTCTTGTCAATTCTGTCAATAGAAGAGTACCAAATCTTTTTCATCTCCATTCATGTCCTAACATTAAATCTCGCTCTCAATTGAGGCATTTTTTCTTAGGGCTAAGGTTTGTTGTTGCTCACTTCAGTCACTTTCTCAATTTTTTCGATTTTCTCATTCCAGAGTTGCTGTCATGTTTCTCTTCTCTCCCACCACTCTTCCTCCACAAAAGCTAATTGTGTGAAATTATGCTGTCTGCCTCAAGTCATTGGTAGTCCATTGTAAGTAGTTTCTTTTCAATGGAAATGACAATGTTTCATACTCTATTGTGTCAGGATTGTAATTTGTCGGACAATTACATCTTACTAGTTAACCAGGCTTTACTATTGATGATTGTGTCTTTTTTGGCCATATGATTAATTTAATATGGCTGCATACAACAAATGTAGATAATGAACCAAAGTCATAAACTGTGCAAAAGTGTAAAATTAACACTGCTAGGAACTGCTGGAATTAACTGATGCATTTTTGCACAATAAGATAAGTCAACAGGTGTCTGACAAATAAAAGCAGTGAATCACAATTAAGGAGATAAAATTGGGTAATATTTGGCATTTTTGCCTGTGATTTATTTTGAGGACTATATTATCAATATCATATCCGGCAAAGTTTCACCTTTAGGTTTGAAAACTGCAGCTGATTTGAGAGTGCCAAAATCTGTATTCTCTGTATTGGCCAGCAGGAGGCGACTCTACTGGATGCAAAAAGAAGTTGGATTGCACAGAAGTCTATGAGCAAATGAACAAACTTCTCACTTGGTTTATGACCTCAGTTAACATATTCCTAATAGGTTTATGATGTCATTTGCTAATTTGATGTCCTCTTAAATACAGCATGATTTTGATTTTCTGGTCCCATTTAGAATAAAGAGACAATAGACTATAATCTGAGCTTTAACCCCAGTTGCTGTTGACCTTTCAAAGTTCAACCTACTGATAATGTTTGTATGTATCGTGCGTTGCTGCTGGAAAGGAAGAGGCAGAGAATGATGGAAACAAATACATATCTACATCTACTGTCAATGCCTGAAAACTTGAAGCAATTATTGGATATCAAATACCCATATTGATATCAGCCTGAAAACTCAAGTGTCAGTCAGACTCTCGTACATGCAAAGTATAGATGTTTTAGTCTGTAAGAGCTCCGCTGTCCTTTAGCATTGCTATTCCTTGACTTGTTTGTGTTTGTTTGGATTTTCACCATCCATCATTTTGCAGCAGGGTGACTCCCTTGCTTTAATAATTCTTGTAATAAGATTCACTTGTTTTAAACAGCTCATTTCAGAGAAATCATTTTGAAATAATTCATTTGTAAAGGCAATCAAATGCCTCATTAGCTAAAAATAAACAAAGAAATAGCCCACATCCAGGAGAAAAAATATTAGAGAATTATATTAACATTGATTCATGATCAGATTCAGGTCTGATTATTTAAAGGACCAAAGACTCTGAGCACTCTGAAAGAAGGTGACATATGATGTTGCAGACTGAAAAAGTCATGTGATTCAGTAACTAAATAACATGCAAATTGAAAGGCAGCAGTGAATTGCACTCTGAGGAGTTATTTGCCCTGTGGAGAGTGCCACTGGCAGCCAGTGTGCTGGGATGCACGGCCAATGAGTGAGTATGAAACCATTTGGCCTGCTGCCTCCAGTTCCAAACATTCAGACCCTCTGATGGACTACTCTTCTGTAAGAGTGCTTAGCGTCCACTTTGAATAAATGAACTAGAATTTTCTTTGTACACTCTGACTTCATGAATGCTCCAATTTGGCAACAATGTTTCCCCCCTGTTTCCTGGAGGGCCAATTTTTTGAAAACACATCTCATGCTGAACACATAATTTGAATCAAATTTGAATTCACCCTTAGAAATCTCATTCGAGGCTTAAAAATAAATTATTGTCTAACAATAAAGCTTCCTGTAGAGCTGGCTTGGCATTCATGATCTGAAGCTCTTTCACTCTAAAGTAGCAGTTTGATTATCTCCCATCCTTCAACAGAATATGTGTTGCTTAACAGTCGCACACCACTCTGCATAATGGCAGCTTCATGCTCACTGTGTTATCTGATTTGTCCTTGTTAACCCTATTGAGAAGCTCAAAGGTTAACTGAGGTCAATAGAGGGCACACACACACACACACACACACACACACACACTGAAAAACATGGCAAGTAATTAATGTATTATTGAGCTTCTTCCCGTCAGTGTTTTTTTTTTTAATCCTCATCATTTTTCTTTTAAAACATTACTAGACATTTTAATTACGTATTGCCGTGTCTCTGTATTACTGTAGGTGTACATCAATGCTGTTTATCAGCCACGCCACAAAAAGCTAAAAAAGAAGAGATTTTGGACTCAAAGTTACATGTTTTTGACTAACCTTTTCAAAGATTGATAAAATACTAATTAAACTTTCAGATATTTTGGCTAACTCGGTAGAAGTAATGGATTTCTGCTGTTGTTCCAAAGAGTGTTAATTAAAATAACACATCCTCCCCCTCTGCCATAATTATTCAAAGGGCTCTTAAATGAAGTCCCTGTAAATAACATCATTTCATGGTCAAAAACCTGACTATGATATGATGACCAAGGTGTGAGAGCTTGTTTGAACTCGTTTGTTCAGCAAAATGGAAGCTAATAACAAATTGCAGGGTACACACATTTCTTTTCAATAGAATGAGCAACTTATTGGTGCATGAAATCATTATGAAACAGTGGCATATGGAGGGATGGCAGGCGACAGAGGAGGACTGCGCTCACTCACAGTCTTCATCTGAATAAAACCCTCCAAAAGTCGAATCACGTCAGTCGAACTGTAATCAATAGACATTCACAATGTTTTGTTTGGTGGTGATTGTGATCGGAGGTTAGCGAGGCCTCTGTTGCCTGATTTTTCCCTTTGAGAATAGAAAGCACCCCAATTTGAGAAGGAGTCAATCAGATATCAGGTCTGTTTTGTTAATAGTCAGAGAGACATTTGGGACTGACAGATTAGAATTTGCGTGATCCAGACAGCTCGAGCTTTACTTAAGACAGTCTCTCGATGGTGTGGTTCCAGTGGACCTATTGACATGCAGTGCAGCATCAATACCCAGGCAGCTAATTTAACATAGCTACACCATGGCTTTAATATTGTAGAAGTACATGTAGAAGTAGCAGTCCAACAGTTTCATAGTACTTTTCTTTTTTACACCAATATCTAAAAATGAACAGCTGCATTCGTACATGTTTTTAGGATTTAATTTTGTATGATGAAAAACGAGTCAACAACTTTGGAAAACAGCAAAAGAAAAAAAAGAAAGAAAGAGATGCTAGGCTGAGATTTACAACTACTCAGTCACTCTCCTTTTTTCTTCTATTTCCTCCATGAGCATCTTCTGTCTCTTTACCTCTGCTCTGGCGCCTGCAGGCTGGTACAGGCGTGAAATAGGCCATGTTCCCCACCAACATTAGCCGTGTTTCCATTAAGGTCAAATTGAATTTTGAAGGAAAATTTTGCAATGTTGCGTTAAGGAAAACTTGAATTAGAGTTGTATCCAGAGGAAATTTTGCCAGAAAGAAAACAGTACAAGAAGAAGAGATTGAGCAAGAGAGAATCAACATTTTGCTATTCGAAAAACTTTGGCTGGCAAGAAGAGAAATAATGTCTCCATGACTTATATTCAACTGGGAAACTAGTTGTTTTTTCATGTCTAAACCAGTTTCCATCTCTGTTTTAGACAAACACAACCTCAAGCAAGCAGAAGAACTTTCACATGCATTTTTAAAAATTTTTTCCTCAACTATGTTGGTGTTTCTGTCATGCTTTTCTCATCTTTTTCAATGTTTATTGAAACACAGCTACTGACTTTAACCAACGGCACAAAGCTTCTGTTGTACTGGTCTAAACAACAACACTGCCCAAGGTCTCCAATCAGCCCTGACGGCACGGACCGGACCTTAGCCGCAGTTAGTGGCTAGCATTACTTGAGTAAAAAAAAACAAAACCTTTCTTTCCATCAGAAAACTCTGTAACGCACAGGAGGACAGACAGAGCAGCTGGACAACATCAGAGGGAAAACTTGAAACATTTTTTTAATATAAATTATTACTTTTACTTTTACAAAAACCCAGAGACATGAATGGTGTGTTACTGCCATTTATATCCGCTCACCAAAAGTCCCAATTAAAATGACTTTTGTGTGGGACTGACAGTCACCATTCTACCTACAGCAACTTAGTGTTCTAGAAATAATGATAAAGCTGTTGTTTTTACTTGAAATAGACATGTAATGCTGCTTTAATGTAATGTACAGAATCTGAAATAAAATGCTCAAGCAGACTTCAGTTGCTGTTGTTAGAGCAACAGATAATTAACTAGTTAACAGAGGCACATTGTTCAGACAATACAATTCTTTGGTTGGAAGGTCAAAGACAAACAAAGCAGCCATTTGAATGTAACTGCGTGTCCACATGTCTAAAGGTCAAGTTTCCATAGAGATGTGTTTTCTCTCTCTCTCACTCTGCAACACAGCACTGACAAATACTGATTTCCAATTTAAAAAAATCCTACCAAAAAAAGAAAAGAAAGAGAAAAACCAACTGTGAGACTCTGTGTTTCATGACTACAAAGTCTTGGAACTCGTTCAGTGCTTTCCCTGCGACTGGTGATACGCTGACCTCTACTTTTCTGGAACTGGGCATAAGTACAGTCACTACAAACTCAAAGGGTACGTGGGTTCAGCCAAATCATTTTCGCACTTTTTGTGACCAAATTTACAAATGCAATCATTGCACAAAGAGTAGGAGTAGAATATAATCAGGTGAAGCCACGGGAAAACAATCACATCAGCTCATCCATCTCCTCCCTTTAACATTATAAGGCTGGTTTTATTTTGTCTTTTTATTATTAACAGCAATTCTCTTGATTAGACTGAAACTAACAGTGCATTTTTCCTGCGAGTATATACTCTGTTTACACATGTGGCTCCATGCTATAGAAGGGAAAAACCATTAGTTAGGTTGGGGTGTGTGGAGTAGGTAAGGGACCATTATGTGCAACATCTGAACTTGACATGAAATACATGCATTTTCTTCTAATCACTGGTTGTCCATTTCACTGCTTACACTTTCTGTAGCTGTTTCGACTCAGCTCAGAAAGTCAAACTGTGCCCCCTGAACAAGCATCAAACTAGAAATGAGCATTTGCAGAAAACTACTTGTTGCAACCAACATAAATGCTATAGTGTTAGTAGCCAAGACCATTTTCACATTTTTTTTCTGTGCAGCCCTCAATCATACGCTGGCCTCTCAAATTGGCACTCTGCCATCAGAACCTCCGTTGTTAGTCTGTTTTTAGAAATAAAAATGCTTTATTTTCTTTTTAACTTTGTGAAAATGTTCAGATAAACTGCCATAGCTTCAGTGTTGCTAAGTGATGAAAATGACATGGTTGGTTGATATAAACCTCCTGATAGCAAAATTGGCTATTTGAGGAATAAACAAAGGTTATGTTCCACTGGTTCTCTTATGTTACTGTATTTCTATCAAAGCTTCTTGATACTCTTTGGTGAAACAGTGTCTATGATATGTCATTTTAACTCAAAAAAGCTGGAATATATATTTTGTGACATTCACTATCAATCGATTGTGCCATCACTTGTTAGCTCAGTTTGTTGAGTACATGATTGTGTTGGTGATTTTTACATCTGACCACAATTGACCAACATCTGCAGACAAGGATACCTTTTGAAATTGTGAGTTTCACAAAAAAAATAATATTTAAAAAGAAGAACTCCCCCATTTCAACTGTTGGAAAAGGGCCTTTTTGACACTATCCGCTGTTCCAAATAGCACTTTGAGTGAATCATGCAGCAGCGCCTTTAGACTTCAGAGCGCTTAAATGTAGAGTGCAGTGCTTAAGCTGAGAAGTGCATTAGGCCCATCTTCTTGTAGCCCCAAATGCTTTAAGCTAAAAGATTCATCTTGAACAGAAAAGTGCTGCACTGCAGAGGGATCCTCTGAATTAGCCATACAACTTTCTTGGCTCATTTGACCATTGGAGAGCAAACCCCCAGACGATCCCCTGAAGAACGAGTTGGAGAGCACTGGTTTAAGTCTGTATTGGCTGGTTGAGGTTTGGTTTATGCAGTCAATTTGTTGTGTATCAGTTTTGCCAAGGGAGAAGAGTAATAGTGTCATCATGGAGAATAATCAGTGGAGCGGAGCACATTAGAGAGGAAGTGTTATTGAGCAATGTGTTACCCTTTCTTGTTACTTCCTGGGAGAGCAATTACTGTGTTTGAGTAACCAATGATTGAGACAAGATGTGGTCACAGTGTGTGTAATTGATGAGCATTGTTGCATGCAAAACAAGGTGAATTTGCTTTAAAAGAGCACGGTTTGTTTTTAAAAACTTGCTGTAAGTTTCAAAGGAAGCTCCTCTGCTCCAGAATTCGCCTCGACCGGTGAGATACCTGTGCAGCAAAACGCATTTTGAAAGCAAATAGCAGAGCAATGTCGCTATCAGTGCTGGTGAGCAGTACCGTAACACAAATCCATCCATCCATGCAGGGCCTCCCTGCAGCTCACTGCCAGTAGCCCTCACCTCAGCCACACACACACACACACACACACACATACTCACAGCAGTGATGCTGCTCATAATGTGTCCACATCTCTGGCAAATTCAGAATTTGAAGGGATGCAGAAAATACTGTTTGGCACGTCCAAGGCACCCGTTTTTCTTTGATTATACTTAAGTTTTGAGGAAAATCTACAAATCTGTGTTGGAATCAGAAATAAACAAGAAGAGACCTCGGGGCGAGGGAGATCTCTGGCTTCCACCGTGCACAGCTGTGCAGCGTTCCGGCTGCAGCCCAGTTGTGTTTCCCTCCTCTGTGCAGCTTCATACCACCCCGGCAGGGTTTTAGAAGTGGAGCGTTTTGCCTGGATAATTCAGTTGACTTTCAGATTCTGTTGATATAATGTTTTGGTTTTTTTGTACACCTGCCATAAAGAAAGAGGCTAAGGAGCTAAATGGTCTCTGTTTTGGCCTGTTTGTATTTATTGTTGTTATTTCCTACTTTGTTCTGCTGTAGTTTACAGAAAAAGTTATTGTTATTTCATATAATAACATTTAGTTAAATGTCCAGACATGAAGGCCATGGATAAAGATGTTTGGCTGGTATTTACACGGCCCACATAGGATTGAGAAAACTTTGCTTTTTTTTTTTTTTTAACTAAGGGAGTCAAAGATCAAGGCATTGAAAGTTATTGAAAATATAAATGAATAGATATGGGTGACTTACATCTGTTTCATGTAGCCTCTTTGTCTTATTATTGTGTTTGAGTGAGATCCTGTAAAGCTTTCCATTTCTCATCATATAAAATTTTTACTTTTAATTAACTTTGACCATTCACTCCAACAATGCTGTGTTGGGTCCTTGAATCTGAATTGTGTCTTTGAATTTGATGTTTAAGGAAGTGTGAAACCTTGGTTTTAGGCCTAACTATTAAAAAAAACATTTATCCTCATAATTATTTTACACAGTGCTTGTTGGAAAGGAACAGACACTATTTTTTTACTACAAGCACGGCTGCATGCTTGGTAAATTTTGATGGTCTATATTCTGAACTGATATCTCGACCTTGTTTAGTAAATACAGCTTTGACATTAGATATTTGATTTGTAAATATAACCATAATGTCAACTCAGACATTAAACACTACAATTTTTTGAGATCCAATTTCAATTTTATATATAAAAAAAAATCCCTGGGATCCACTCAGATAACACTCAGCGCACAGTGCATGACAGTCTATAAATACATCATATATATTATATAAAATGAACTGTAATTCACACAGGATCCGCTGCCCTTTGTATTTCACTGAATCACTGCACGCTGGCATCCTGTGGGAGGGTCGGGGAGCTCTTTTCAGCCCAGCTCAGGAGATTCTGACACACAGTGGTGATTACTCATTTCTTTCCAGTCGGCATGACGACAACTTTCTCTGAACTCAACACAAACTCATCAAGCCGTTCATACTGCAGCTTTAAACACTTTCTTCTCCAACGCAGAGGTTTCGTGTTTCAAATCTTCTATTTAGGCATCAGACCCTCATTGCATTCTGCAGCTCAGACATCCATTCAGTCTAAATCCTCCATCAGATGTAACTTCTTCAACCAATCAATTGAGCTGCTTTTCCAGCGTGTTTTCTTTAACTTTCACGTCTTCTTTGTGCATTTTATTTGTTTACTCGCGGCTGTAAACAAATCCCCCTTATTCCCCCAAAGCTCTACAATTAAACTGCCCATTGATTTAACATGTGAGATTTAAGGATAAAAAAAAAAATACTGATTTCATCTCACCAGTTTCTTTCTTCTTTTCCCGGACTTTTTGCTAGTTTGGAGTTGTTAGTTGTTGTTTTTTAGGAGCTTCACAGGTTTTTTTGGAGGAGGAACATTTGACATTAAAAACTGCGACATGATCACGATTGAGGCTTCTTCAATCACCAGTTTTCACAGGTACATACAGCTGTCTTTTATCATCAAGGAAATGCCAAACAAATTATCTGACCAAGCAGGTGCACATGCAGGCGTGGAGATCAAATATAACCTTGGAGGAATTTGAGCTATTCTGCAGCTAACGGGGATGGAAAGAATATAACAATGAACATGGCAACCAACCACGTAGCATTTTTTCTTAGATATATTATATAAACCAATACAACAGGGTTTCTTTAATTCTCACCAAATGCTCATTGTTGGTTAAAAAATATTTTCCGTGTTGGCAGCAAGGTAAAACATTCTGTATTTACAAAAGATTTTTCTAAAATCAAAATTCTTTGTGCTTGTAAACACTTTTTGTTGTACATCAGAGATCCATTGATGTTTATTATAGAATTCATTGGAGTTTTAATGAATAAAATGTCCAAGTAAGCTTTCTTTTGAAAACTTTTCTGGCTTGATAAAAATAACAAGTAGATATGTAAATAACAGCATCCTGGTGAATGATCACTGTATGCTATTTGTTCAAGCATCTGTGATGTTTACAAACGCAAACTGGCAATGGTAGATAAGAGCAACAGAAATACTGAAACACTCTACTTCAACTGCCACTTTAAAATGTTGCTGCCTACACTGTTTGACTGTTTATGATATACATGTTGATATGACAGGGAAAAGGTGCACAGTTTTCCACTTCATGTGAGAATAACCCAGCAGCTGAACTCATAAACATCTCCATGTAAACATGTGATATGATTTATGCTGGTGACAGCCGAGGCCTGAGCCATGGTGGTCCTTGGTTGTCATCCGTCCATCCTGTTCCTGAATGCGATGTCTCAGGAATGCCATGTAGGAAATTTCTTGCCCAAAAACTGTCCACTTGGAGCCTGGAACATACTGATGGTATATGGTGCTGGTGGTGAAAAGGTCACTGTGTCCTCACTTACAGTTTGGCCATAACTTAAAAATTAATATGCTAATTGGGGAATTTGACTGAAAGGTACAAGAGAATGAAATTAAGATAATATTTTGGATTATATCCAAAAGGTCAAAGGTCAACATGCCTGTGACAGCCTATTATTCTGGTTAAAAACACCGGTCTGGCCATTATTCAACACCATAACTCAGGATGAGAAGGGTCAGCCACTGACCTGGTGACACTGATCTTGGCTGCCCTCTGTGAAACTGCAGAGATTCTATAAATCTTGCAGCAACATCCATATTTGAAGATTAGCGTAGCGTCATGGCTACAGTCTCATGTTCCTTACTCTTTCCCTGCTAGTCCAGTACATGCTCACTGGCTTCACTGGTACAGAGCTTCAGGTGATCATCATTTGTTGTCACAGGCTCTACCAGTGCTCACGTCTCAGTAAGAATAGTCCCCGAGTGAAGACAGCGTTGTCACTGAAAAGTATTCATTAGAATGAAATGTGACAGTATAGCGATAAATTCCATTTGGCCAAAATTAATTCAATCAGTCTTTGTTATCTGCAGTGTATCTTTCTGGGTTGACATGGATGTAAATTGCTACCTGCCTGATATCCTGAGGACCGAGGATTGAGCCGACTGTCAATGTAACCAATATGAAACTGACAAATTATGATTCTGCAAATATTTTTTTTTAACAAAGAAAATCAAGCAAAGAGTAGGTTCAGGTTGGTAACAATGTTAATCGTATCTGGTTCAAGATTTTATCTTTTTATTTACAGTAAATTAAGTTTCATTCCACACACAAATGGTAGTGTGTTTGGATGAATTTAAAAATAAATAGAAAGTGCACATTAAATGCATACATCAATGCAAATAAAACATGTTTTTCATCGGTAAATATGCAGATATTTGCAGATGATAATGAACAAATCTTCAAATTTAACTCTAACCTGAATGGAATTGACTTTTAGCTTTTTAATGTCATACAATGACATTTCCAACTTCAGATGATTTATTATGTTTATTCTGCTTGCTGTGCTTTCAGTGCTATCAGCCTTTTCTCACATGTTGGCCACATAACTGATGTGTGATGTTTGTGTGAAGGTTCACATTTAATGATTCAAGTGTCATTCCATTTTAATGGGAAAACACATTTGAAACGTGTGCCGGTGGGAAGCAATTCAGCATTCAGATGAGACATTAAACTGTACATGTTAATGGCTGAGAGGTCAGTGAAGCCACGTTGCGACCAGCAGGTCAAGGGCTTGAATCCCAGAGGAGAGATTCAACGTGAAACTGCAGCTGCTTCAGTTAAATCGAGGTGTAACGAACAGCAGAAGACTGCAGCGTTAGCACGTAACGACCTGCTCCACTAAACCCAGATAAATGACGATTGTACAACAGGGGAAAAATCCTCTGCCTTCAAGCTCAACATAATAGGTCATTTATATTGGTTTTCATTAGCATTTTTCAGACTAACTTTTTAACTCCACACTGGTAATTCTAACACAAATCATTCCAGGGGACAGTTTCAGCTTCTCCCCATAGTCCCTTTTACTGTAAGTAATACAAAATGACAAAATGGTCCAGGGTAAAGGATTTAAATTGGCTTATTCGTCACCCATTCAATGAGAATAAAAGAGGTAAATTAGCCCTATAAGTGTCCTTAAATATTCCAAGAACAAGAATGCATTTATGCTTATTAAAAGTAGTCAGAACATGATTTCCTCAGGCAACAGAATAAATTATCTTTCAAGACCTCATCTTGGAAGAAGAGGCCTTAAGTGCCTTAGATATGCAACAAGACGCCGGTCAGCTGTCAAAATATCAGATTGTATTTATCCTCAACAGCAATTATGGATAACTAGAATCTCACAATGTCAGAAGAATAGTTTGTTTTAAGAGTTGAAATAGAGGCAAAATGAAAAAGATAATAAAAATGAAATGGATTGCATAAGTGTAGCCAAAGGGCCCAAATGTCCCATTTTTTTCTGTAGCCCACATCAATCAAACATAAAAATGAAGTAAATGTGTGTTCAGTGCACTTGCTCTCCCACAGTGTGTTTTATTAAATAAACCAGAGTGGGGGAATTACACTTCTTCCATTGAAGCCCACATGATATATACTTTTGGATGCAGTGGGACCGTAAAGATGAAGGATCCTGCTGCTTTTCTTCTGAACAAGTGTTGGATATTGACCTGTGATTCCTCCAAGATCTCCAACCTAAACTACAGAATAGGTCATTTGTCAATACCACCCATAACGACACACATGAGCGTTTGACAAACTTTGCAGCTCATTGTACAGAACGGAGCATGCTAAAAATTAAACATATATATATATACATAGAGAGAGAGAGATTTAAATATAATAATAGATTTAAAATAAATTATCATAAGATTAATATTTGTATGTATGGTTTAATGACTTTTATAACTTTTTTTCATGGGAGACCAGTATTTATTTATTATTATGCATCCTTTATCATTTTAGGTTTAACGTTTTCTTTAGTGTATCATGAGCAATTATTTGACTTCCAAAGTAATAAATGTTTTTTTGTTGTTGTTTTTCTGAAACCCAATTGAGAATTTCTTCTTCAGCTGTCTCATTGGTGTTAATGGGATGGGATTTTTTTTTTTAGACAAAACATATGTAGAGACAAGCATATTTATCTGCTAGTGTATGGAGCATACACACATCAAAAGTCTCTTTTGTTTACATTAGTTGTCTAAAGTGTTCTTGGGCTTCAGGGTGGCAGAACCTATCTGGATAAACATTTAAATTCATGAAGCAAAAAAAGTAGCGTTGGCTGTGAAATTGATCTGTGCCTCACACGCACTGTTTCATCTTGCAAAGCAACAACGCAATGTTTACCAATATATCCTTAGCTTGTCCGTTTGAATAGTGCATGAAATGACATTTAGAATATGCCCTTTGCTCTGCTTTGCTCATTATAGGTAAGGCAAGCGGTGAGAAATGGCTTTGGATTATGTAAAATAGAGCTGTGTGGCAGGAGTGGAGCTGAAAAGTCCAAACCTTTCGCATTAGCCTCAGAGAAAAGTCCTGATGAAGGTGTGGATGGAAATACATCCACAGTTTGCTTGTGATCACATTAATATTTAAGGAATAAAAACTGCACCACCAACATCTGCTATTATGCCCAGAAATTATTAATGTAAATGTGTCCTCATGGGACAAAGTGGTTCCCTTTAGAGGGAGTCGGCCTGTCAAAGCAGTGCTAACATCCTGCATGTATCTGTGTATACACTGATGAATGGTGGCACATCACTAATCTGAAAGCTGCTGATCTGAATTAACCCAATTTTTCTAGCACTTTGGACCTATGAGGGGACACCAGTCTGTCCTCCACACGTCTCCTCCTGTATGTTTGTCCGGCCAACACTGTTACCTGTGCCTGAGGTGGACAAGGGGTTGGGCATTAATGATCCGGGTGCTCAGAGGTTGTTTTGATCCCAGATGTCATTGCCAAAAACTACAAATACAGCCCAAGGCTGTTAGGCCTAATTAAATCCAATAACCCGCTTGGTTTGATCACAAACTTCAATTCCAACTGTGAGTCTGCACCCTCTGTGCTTCTTTTTTGGTTATGTTAATTTGCACTGATGGACTCGGCAGTCTGCTTCACTTTTTTCCCCTCTTTTAGCCTCCAAGTGAACCATATCAGCATCAACTATATATACCTTTAATGTGCAAATGAGGCCTACACAGGAACATGTGCCTGCCAGTTTTTATGTTTTGATGAAATATTCTGATGGATACTTGAATGTTAACTGAGCTGACATTGTCTTTGTCTTTAGGTGTTACTAATAACAGTAATGCTGGCTCTCTTCTGGGATGACAGAGTGACTGTGAGCCAGCATGCACAAAACCTGAACTTCAATTTTCTGATTTACACCTGTGATTTTTTCACTAAGGGTGTCAACATGTCCTCTGTGAGAAATGTCTGTTGAACTATATTTAGGAAATGTAGCTATGCTGGTGTTTGACTGCTTGCGATCTGGTCATAGTGTAGCAATATAGTTTGCCAACATGAGGGGAAATGATGGTGTATATTCCTCTTTTCTCATTCTGTGGAGTTACCTGAGGAGAGCAGATGTTTGAAGTTGCCAGCCAATCAGCTGCACCGTTTGAGCCATGCAGCAACATGTAGAAATGGTCATCAGCACAGACACCCTGCAGTGAGAAAGTGGAACTGTTCACTGCAGTTGCAATTCTCTCCAAATACTCACGTGTCACCTTTAATAGGCCACAAACACCATGTGATTGCATGCCAGGATGGGAACACAAACAGCCCGATGTGTTTGCACGTGATATTGCATGGGACCAGATACATCTCGAGACGTGACTCGCAAACAAACACAGGCACATTCACCTCACTGAGCCTTTGCCTCAAGAGGGCTGAGTGTTTTGAGGAAAATAACTGTAATCCTTTGATCAGAGTTGTGATTGCAATAATCATCTTTGTATAAGCAACATATCCTCATGGACAGATGTGGAATATATCACAAAAACCGACAGTTCTGTTCAGTGTTATGAAAGGTTTCATGGTTTTTGCTGTAACCCCCCTTAAACTTGTTTTATTTAAGTAGTGGCAAAAAATACACTGAGTTTATCATAAAATATGTTATTGTCATTTGAACATTCTGACAGCCCTTCAACGGATCAACAAATGTTTCCCTCCAAAAATAAATTGTTGGAAGTAACTGTGAAAATAATATCTGGGTTAGAGTTAGTATATATTTTATATTGCTCACTTCCTTTTTTTGTTCCCGTCATAATCATTACATCATTACATCATCACTAGAGGCGTCAATACAAATGTCAGTATAGGTTGTAAAGATCTGCCCTCAGGTTCACCGTTACATGGTGAAAATCATGATATGATATG
>JAOWBC010001868.1:8454404-8465757 GCA_028566105.1 Hypoplectrus providencianus | reverse complement strand
GTTTTTTTCTGTCTTTCACTGGCTGTAGTTTAGTATATTTTACTAAAAACTAGTATATCATATGAGAGATAATAAAGATTGATGTGACTTGACTTTAACTGTTAGTTAGACATGTTGTCCTATGTTAAGTGCTTTTAATCATGCCATAATTTATTAAAATTCATTTATGTTTGAAGGCATATGTATAAGTGCTGGTCTCCTGCCCCCCAAGCATAATGCATATGTTACAGGCTGTGTCGACCAACGCCAGACCTGTAAATACAAAATCTTAATATAACCCTCAATGAATTTCAATTAACTTCTGAAGCCAAAGCCTTTCGTTGGCTGCTGCCACAGCTACTCAGCCCTGGTTAAATGACTGAAAATGAATGGATGGATGGATTGTTATGGTGATTATAATGCAATTATTTGTGTAGCACAAAGACAAACATTCACACATGGTACTGTATTAGCAGAGGCCAAAACAAGCAGGCTGCAAGCTGTGGGATGCACCAACCGTGCCCCCCAACTTGTGTTTTTTTTTTTTTGTCGTTGCAAAAAGGAATTTCTAAGGAGAGACTTATAGGAGAAGTCCTAAAGTGGCTGGGAAGAAGTCAGACTTCCTATATCACAGATGTAGACGTGTGTTATGTAATTAATGGGGCATCTAGCTTGAGAAAACGGCTAATTACGGTAGGTGTAGCTTATTCATGCTGTTCATTAAGACATCCGGTGCCATGGCCGGCAGTAATATTGACATCAGACAGCTGCCCGGATCGTACAACATACACCAACTGTGCAGAGAGGAATGTCACTTCAACAGCATGCAAATACCCTCCAGCCATGACCCTATTTGGATTGTAGTAGGTGCAATGCAGCATGGCAGAAGCTGCTCCACAGGACTGGCTTGACTGCCTTTAGCCATCCAGAAAAAAAGAATTAGCTCTTTGGAAAGTCTCCAAGCAAAAAAATGAAAGTGATAAGAAGCGCAATAAAGGGAAGAATAGCCTTTTGGTGCAGCCTGTGCTCGCAGAGCTTCAAAGAGCAGCATGTCAACAGAGCAGATGCAGCAGCAGACATGACTTGCATTAGTTACTGATGCAGAAATGTAGATTTCTATCAGTCATTAGGAGCACAGTGAACACAGGCCCTGCGTGCTTAAGCTTCACTGTTAGCTGAGCCAATGTCAAACAATAACTAACTGCTAAACTTTAAGGTATTGTAAGATATTTTATTATTCCTGTATTACCTTAATTTAAAAGACAACACAAAAAAATCAACCTGATCTCAGAATTATGTGAAATGACCAAGACTTCTTGGCGCATGGTGCCGTGTTATGTGTGAAAGTTAAGTGAAACCACAGTGAGTTCTAAAAATATTATTCTACATACATGAATTGTGTTGTTATGAAAAAAAGGCTGCAATTTCACTAAAACCAGGTAGGTGTAATAATAGACAGTTTAAAAGTTAATTAAAATACCAGAAACGCTGGAAGTAAATCGTGGAGGTTATGTAGAACAGAAGTTGCATAAAATAGAAGTTACATTAAAAAAATCATGATTTACAGTCCCTGACCAACTGAAGTTTAAATTGTAAGTGGCGTAAAAGTTTACCTTTACCACATGAATCCTGTTCTCCTGGGCAAAAGTCTGATGTTTGTTCGACCCATTCAGTGCTGGTGCCACATAATGTGTGAATATCATGTACCACCAGCACTGAATTTGGTTGTGGTGGTTTCACATAATTTTCAGAGTTCATGCTGAATGTTCAGTTGTAATTCCAGAGGCCTTCTCCAAACTTTTTTCGATTTAGACAGTCTGTCATGAAAGTATGAAAGTCCCTGGTAACTTTCTGCATGGTGAGAGGAGAGCTGTCCTCTGAGGTTTCCAAGACTGAAGCCCAAAGTGCTTGCTGTACATTATACATGTACATTGCACGCACTTCATGAAAGCTTTTGCATTTGTCAGTGTTAACACCTACGTATGAGCTGGCTCCTCTTTCCTGGAAAAAAAAAAAGCCTCCAGCAACAGGAAGTAATGTTCTACTTTAATGGAAGCAACATTACTGTTTTGTTTTGAATAAATCAGGGGATCTCAGTTGCTTGCACGACCGTATCCCCTACCTTCAATGAACAGACAAACACTGTCACAGATTATTAGAAGGGAGTATAAAATTGAATGAAAGGAACTGCTCTGGTGTCTGAAGCACTGAGAGGGTTTAAAAGTTTCTGGCACTGGTGATTCTCAGTGGTAGAATTAAAAAAGAACCAGTGGCAGATATTCCTTTTAAAATAAGTGCCTTTGATTAAGACTGCAGACGGTGGTTACAGTGCACACAATAATGAAATCAGCACAAAGCAGAAGCACCGGATAGAGCTGTGTTATTGGACGCATAGATTTACTATCAACAATTGGATAGAGCATCACCTTTAATGATGCAGCTCCAAAAAAAGTGATTGAGAGCTGAGACTCAGTGTGTAGTTGGCCCATTGCTGAAACAGAATTTGGAGACAAGTTTGGCAATGTGAGACCACTCTGCAACAGTATGCAGAGCCAGCATATTTTTACATCCAACATGGTGAGTGTTGGAACATTGGAAAAATGAACCAAGGCGGTTTGAGTGAGTTTTATGTGATTACTGTTGAATTTGAATAAAGTGTTTAACAAGTCAGTTAAACGAATCGTTCAACTTTTTTTTGTCTTAGTCTTTAGCCACAGTGGATGCAGCACCTGCAGTAGATGATGGTCTGTGCATTCCCAGTTTGGAGAACCAGACACAGGAAGCAGACTGCAGATCGGGTCTCTCATAAAATGTATTGTACCAACTAAACAAAGGGCCCACGCTAAGAATGTAGACTGCTGAGTGTGGAAGTTCAATGGTTGAAGAAAACCTGGGTTGACATTGGCCAACTAGGAAAATGCATAGCACTTTTCCCAGCACTTTCCATATTACCATTGTTGCTGCTAAGGTTACAGACCCTCTGGTTCCTCTCTGGGACTTTCTATCTTCCAGTGACCTTTGATATGTATTGTTTCTAACCCTAAGGTTACAATAGCTCATCAGTAATTTCTGTCATCTTGTGCTGAGCACGTTTCCAATTTAAACTCCTGTTTAAATTTAAATTAAGATTTAATATTGGCACTTTTCAGTTTGCTTTGCCAATTCTATATGAACTGATCTTTCCTTTCAGTCTATGTCACAGTGTCAGCCACCTGCTGTTATATTTCTGTGTTTGCTACAGAAAAGACAAACCACAGTCATCTATCTCCTTAAACTGCAGAAACCATGGCGTCACATTTGCACCACATATATATACAAACTAGGCAGAAACAAGCTATAATGAATAAAGCTAGGTTTGCCTCCTGGGAGCCTGAGAAGCCCCATGAAGTATTTTCACATTAGCCCGACTCGGAAAATAATGTTTCACAGTGTCAGAAATAGTGACTATCGGTAGAAGCATAATGAGGCTTTGATTTTTCTTTCACAAACAAACAGCCCTTCAGAACGATGCGACCCATTTGGATGGGGATGCTCAAATTAGTTCTCAGTTTGCTTTCAGATTGCCAGGTTCAGGTCTCAGGTCCCAACTCCCATTGCAATATACCAAATTAGCATGTGAGATATGGAAGCCAGTCATGTGACCTGACCCATCTGGGCTCGGCTCCTCCCAGATATGAGAATTCCAGGGAAAGGCATATTTTACTGTGAGGGGGCTTGAATTTCACATTGAAAATCTTTTCCACCCCTGTGCTTTGAAATTTATTGAGTATAATATACTGAAAGAGTTGCTGGAAAGTCACACTTAAATTTAATCTCCACAAAGTTTAGGTACTTTAAAATGACTAATAAACATTATGTTTAATTATGGCAAATACTGGGGTGAAAAGCTTATAAAATATAAATATGAAGTGACAAATTTATTGTAATCCTGTAAATAAAGCCTACTTTCAGTTAATTTCTTTTGTCACCCTCAAGGGACTTAATAAACTGCTATATCTGCCTGTAAAACTAAGCATAACGGGCATAAAACAGCAGAAATCGTATATATCTTACCGGCTAATTTCACATCTCTTTGCAGGGAACATGTTCAGGAAGGCTACCTTTCATTTCTTTAGACAGGTGCACATTATTATACAATTGGTCTTTAATGAGCATGCCGTGTTTGTGCAGATCTGTCTGAGCTGGAGGCCCGTCTTCATTCATTTTAGATGAAGTGCCTGGAGAGATACCACATCAATATTCATGCACTGATGATTACAGGAAGCAGGCAAAGATATTACTGCACTGTTAAGTGCAAAGAAATGTCAAATGTAAACATGTACAATATGATTTATGATATTTAAATGACTTACAATTAGATTAATGGCTTGAACTAACCTCGCTGACCTCCATTAAAGGGACTTTTAATAATTACCCTCCAAGACATTGGGTTACACTTAAGGAAATTAATTCATAATGGACTGATTTAAATGTTTGATATTTAGTAACATATTTGAGGTGTCTCCTCTAAGAAACAAACATTCACTCAATGAATTAAGAAAGACACACTTAGTGCATTAAAAGGGCATTTACAAATAACAACACTAACAGTCAACTGGCGTATTGATGAGGATGAGTTACCTTGCAACTGTTTTCTCAGTATATTCTAAAAGCCCAAATACCGCCGAGATACAACTGAAAATGCTAACGCAAGCAAAGATTTCCACCAAGGATTTCTGCTTTGTGCCTCTGAAGCATCACTTCTTAGCTGATGTGTGTGGATGGTGGATTCTCAAAGTAGCTGAGGTAGGTATTGATTTGCTGAGGATAAGACGGATAAGAGTATATCTGAGTGGGACTGTGAGGAGGGAATGAATACTCTTTGAGAGGCTGGAGAGAATGTTAACAAACTCAACAAGCAGCGCTTTTGCCACGAGCTAAAATACCAGTTTATATTTAAAGGCTTTTAACTTACTATTTAAGAGAAAAACACACAGTTTTCTCATGGCAAAATGGAGACTGCTATTTAGGAACTAAACGGTTTGTAAAGGTTGCCTTTGCACAAAGTGGAAAAAGAGAAGTTTGTCAAACTGTGAGGAAAAAAAACATTTACAAAGCTAGAATAAATATTGCTTGCTGTCTTTCTGGTTATTTGTTGCTTGCTATGACTTGTGCAAACAGCTCCACATTTGAATGATATGATCAGCTACGTGTCCTTGTTGCAGTGTACAACATGATGACATCAGGTTAATGAGAGACCTGCCAAAATGTCTTGCTAACTGGGAAAATCAGATCTCGTATTGTTAGGGCCTGATTCCCACCTGGGTGTTAAACAGGCTGATAGATACAGAAAAACACTGATGAATAGCTTTTTGTTTGGCAAATTAATACAACAACACAATCTTGGCAGTGTCATTATGGTAAGCCATCTCCACTGACAAAAGAAACAGAGTAAACATACTTAATATTCATCAGTAGCCTTCAACAGAGTAAATGAAGTGGAAAAAGAACAAAAACGTAGACTTTGACGTTATTTACATTTATTCAAATTAACTGGAACATATTTATTTCACCTCCTTTTGCACTCCTCGCTGCTTCTTTTTAATCATCATTTAGGCGCAGTGTTTGAGGTGGTGCCAACTAAGGACATAGTTAATCAATGGTGGCCAAATCTGAACACTCACAATAAATCATGAGATGTTTTCTTTCCCTTCTCCTTTCTCTGTACTGTGCCAAAGATTTAGCTTTATTTTGAGAAATTGCTTTTTAATTCCATTTGTTCACTGTGATATTTTCCACGCCCTGCTTAACAAAACAGGAGGTTAATAAATGCATGAAAACAAAAAGTATTAAGTTTTTCTACATTTGCTTGCACCATCTGCCAGTAGAAGCTTTTTTTCCATCCAGACGAAAAATGAGCATACTTGAAAATGTGAGTTTATGTCAAACCAACTTAAATAGACTCTGAAAAATGATGAGCAAGTTCCCTTTAAATCATCCTGGGTGTAATGTTTCTTGTAAATAGCTGTTGTACTTGGAGGGAAAAGCTAATTAGGTTTTGGAAATTAGATGGAGAAAACCATATGATTACCAGAAGTGTTACTGCAGGTGACTCAGGAAAACTACTGGAGACTGTTAGCCTGCTGATAACCGTAATTGCAATGTGTGACCCTTATTTGCATGAATCCAATGAGATGGAATGGTAAAGCCTTCGGTCTTTTAATAACTATTTTTAAAAGCAAACACAGATATAGCTGTAGCAAATTCAACACCTGTGCCTCGTTAAGGATTTCTGGTTTGTTTTCCGAAACCAGACAACTTTATTGCGTTTATCGGGAGAAACAATAACTGAGAGAGATAGGTCTGGAGATGAAATCATGTCTTACAAATTAAGTTGAATTAATAATTTTCCAGTTTTAAGTCTTAGGCTGGCACAAGCAAAGAATATGAATTGTGAATGACTTTAATTTAAAGGAGAGCGGCAACCCCCGAGATTGAAAAGTGCCAACGTGGAAGTGTCTTACAGATGCATTCTTTCTAGTGGCCAGCAGGGGGCGACTCATCTGGTTGCAGAAAAAGTCAGAAGGCATGTAAGGGTGGCGGGAGGTGAAATTATGTTCATTTTGGATGATTCCTTTGATTTACTTTTAATCACACCAAACACTGTTGTTGTTTCAGGGCTGACACATATTTCATTTTAGTATTTCATGTTTCCCGACCCCACAGCCATTGTTGTGTCTCCTAGCATGATCCTTTCACAGTGTATATTCATTCCATCAAAGTTCAATACACTGGCAACCATCATCACTTTCAAAAACATATTTTGGATGACCGTTGGGTAAAAAAACCCTATGAGGGTCCCTCCATGGTGCCCTTTCAGGGGTGCTGGTTCTACTCCACCAATGTTTTGTTTAACATTGTGGTCATCTAAATATGTTATAATATATAGCATATATGTGGTCATCTAAGTATGTTTTATACTTTAAATAACTCCTAACCTGTGCTAACCTAGCTAGCTAACACTGACGTTAGCTAATAACGTAGCACTCCCAGCTGTCAGTTTGTATTCTGCATGTGCTGACTGAAAAATAGATGGCAACAGCCAAAATACACATTAACACCTATAGTCTTACTTATTGCCCTTCATATTAAAAAAAAAAATGTGCTGATGCTACTAAATAAATGATAGTAGTGATAGTAAATATTTATTCTTCAAAAAACAATCTTTGAATAATTTTTTTAATGAATTTCCTTTCTAAACCATAGTTTGTTAAAAACATATTTCCAGTACATCATGTAATAGAAGCAAATTTTACATTTGGTAGAAATGGATCTGAAATGAAAATTGAATGACACTGTCTGATTTTGCCTTAGATGGCTTTTCAGGATGTTCTGGTGAAATCAACAGGATGCCATTATAAGCCTCATTACTGTGGTCTGTTATATAGTCCAGTCCATTAAGGTTTTTGTATACAGTACAGATCCTGCTGCATTACTTTCAGATTTACAGCTAGAAAAATACATCTTAGCATCCTTCCAAATCCATCCAAATTTCTAAATGATAGCTAGTAGCAAAAGACAGGTTTAGTCATCCATACAGAAAATTCTGAGTGAATATTAAAATGCAGAAAGCTTTTACTATAATGGAAAAAAGGACTAACAATGATGGCGCTGGTTTGAGTTATATTAATAAGTAAAAATCACTGTTGTTCCTTTTTACATCCAACACATATGGCATCAGCTCCCACTGAGGCAGACAGGAACTCCTGAATGTCAATCAGAAACACACTGAGGAGAGTTCATGTGAAATTGTTTGAGGATAAGTTGTTGTAGTAAGAACTACCATTATCATTCATGCCAGAATCTTTTATTGCTGTCTTATAGTGTTTTTCAATGTGCGCACGTGTAACTGTCACCTTCCCTGCTGTTGTCAAAAATCAAATGAATCGTTTCTGACTGAAAATGTATCACTGAAAAAAGGAACCACAGTATTGTAAAATAAATCAGAACCTTACATGTTTGGACCAATGCTGGTCTGGTAACAGCTTTTGACTTTCTGATAATTAATGTTAATTTGTAAATAAGCCATTTGTCTCTCTTGTGTTTTTGGTCATTGGCTGAAATGTTTGTATCAGCTGTGACCATTAGACATTCAGTATGAGAGCTGGCCATGGAAACTAAACCGGCTTGTTGCTCCTGCCTGGCATTGTTACACTTGCCCTGCTACAATTGGTCAAAGACTGTCTCCTAAGAGTAAAAAACAAACAAACAAATAAACAAACAAAAAAACTGCAGCAGCAAGCTAGGCAGCTGACTTCCAGTGCGACTCCCCCACAGTGAGGGTGCTCGTCTACATCTGCAGCTGTAAATTGCTGCTCCTTTTGCTTTTCTTGCTGATAGGTGGCACAACTTGGACTGGAACAGTTCCAGACCTGCAGGTCTGAAGCTGCTGGCACTGTTTTTCTCCAGATTTGACTGCTGCATGAATAATACATTATAACAATAACATTCATAGTGGGGGTAACACATTGCATTTTTCACTAAAGCAACAGCAGAAATAAATACAGTAATTACAGCACTCTTCGCTCGTGTTAACAGAAGGGCAAATTCACTTTTTCCTCTCCATTTTCTTATGACAGCATTCAAGCAGCAGACCAGTGTTTTGTGTAGTCATACCATTTGGTTCAGCAGGCTGCTGAAAGAAGTCTGCTCCAAGCTGCTACGTTTGCCACTTGTGTTGCTGTGGTGCGTTCAAGTGCTGTGGTGTAAATAAACATATATATCAGCCTTTTTTTCCCAAAGAAGCTGGTATTCTGTAATTGAGTACAGCCATGTTTGGCAGGAAGGTAAGCTTTGCACAAAATGCAAGACAAATGGTACAATTATATTTCTATTGTGTCCAGGATGTGTTCATCTTCATACAATTCAGAACTCCAAACTGAGATCCATTTGGATCTATTATAAACATGCAACATGTTATATGGCGAGGTGCCAGAGTACACCAGTGAACCCTTAACTCCCAACTGTCCAAAAAGGCATCTCATAGCCGCTGGGTTGGCCCTGCAAGCTGGTGCAGGGTCCAGGTTAAGGTCAAAGAGTGATCGAGTGTTTGCAGTACTGGCACATTAGCTTTGGATCAGTCCTTTAGTTCGTAGTTGTTCAGCTGACACCGTTTCTGCAATTAAATCATGTCTCACATTTTTTCCCTTTACAACTAGTTCCAATTGTTTGCATATTTTGCAGCACACTTATTTTAAGTTATATTTGTTCTATTTTGCATCACTTATTTGTATATTACTTTCACATAGTATTTAAACTGCGAGCTCATCCTTGCATTTCTTGAGATTTTCCACTTAGATGTTGATATGAAAGCAGCAGCTTGGAAGGTGTGATTTATATATTCTTTCTTCTGCTATTACTAACTATGATAACTATTATTAATGTTGTCATTATTATTAGGTGCTGTTTTGAATGCCCATGGCATTAAAATATTCAGTCAATGCTCCACACCCTGACACAGAGCAGCCTGCATTTCGCTGCCATCGCCCACACAAGAAGGACCTATATACTGTTACACAGAACTCTCTCTAGATTGTGTTACCTCTATAACCTTGGGAACAAAATAGTGGATCAGGTGGATAAAGATTGCAGCCTCCATGATGTTGTTTATTTCTCCCAGAGTGCCTTGCACACACAGCATTTCTAAATTGGCAAGAGTAAATGTTGAGACCTGGCTGATTTGTACAAGCATGGCAAAATCTTCCTCCCTGGCAACAAGGTCAAACGAGAGGAATTTATCTATAACTTGATCCAGGCACAGCGGGACTAATTGGTGGATATTTTTAATTCAGACTGTTGTTGTTGCCATCCAGTCTGCTTAACGAGGGCGGTGACACAGTCCGGATGTGCAGTCTCAGTGCAGCACCTTACTGTAAGGTTCTTATTTCATAATACGCTGATAGATAGCAGTCAGTCCATTTCTTCATAGGGCAATGATTCAGGGATTTATATCCTGTGTTATCCAGTTCTCAGTTAGAATGACCTTTGACCTCCAGTGCTGCAGGCAGGCAAACAGGACTTGCTGCAGCCCTTTCCCCTGGATGGTGATAAAGAGTGTAGTTGTTTGGAGAGAAATGGGCTTTATCGAACTGGAGCTCAGCCCAGTTCTACCAATGCATGCTGGTCCGTGGCCATGAATGCAGGTCTGAAGGTTAATTGCTACCAGATGTTCATCCTCACTAGTTTGTTAATCAAGTGAAATTATCAGTCTCCTGTAGTGAATGGTCCAAGCTATAGCAGGCTTATATTTACAGTCTGAACTGGAGTACAGTGTGTAATGATGATAAATGTTTAGGCTGCTGTTTGCTTAAGTTTTGATTGTTGGCTGATTAGTTGCATGGATTCATAGGCCAAACATGAGCATGGACTGATGTTTTTCATGATGACCCCTATTCCATGATGAGCCAATCAGCCATGGATGTAGAAGTTTTCAGATCTGTTACTGAAGTCAAAGTATTAATACCACACTTATAAAATTCTTTAATACAAGTTTAAGTCCTTCATTCAGTCCTGGTTATGCACTTAATACACTGAGTTTTAATTTAAAAAAAAATAATAATTTCATGTTGCGAATAAATTAATATGAAAATCATTTTTAATCGCTTTTACAGTAACTTTCTACATTTAATGACTTTTATGTCATTCAAACAGGAGGTGTTTTTGGGCTATCTACGTTTTCGACATTCTTCTCATAAAAGTAGAAGTTGTACAGCAGAGAAAAAAAATATTTAAACCGAAACACAGAGTTTTTGATTTCAAAGGTTATAATAAAGGTTGTGTCATACATTTGTCTGATTAAATGAATGCTTAGAAGTGCTAAATCACTTGAAATGAATTGCTGTGTTACTTTGAACAGTTCTTTTTCTTTTGTTTTAATTGAAAATGTCTTTGTTTCGCTGGAACAAAAGGGGAGTAAATACCAACAGAAAATAAATACAAACAAACAAAAACACAAACTTTTCATATTAAAAGTATATTCAACTTTAGTACATTCATGGTATGTAGCGATCTCTAATAATGACTTAGGCATAGAAGGGAGTCTGGTGACTTAGTATAAAGAGCGACTCTGTCCGTGCAGGGAGGACATCAGGGTGGGTGGACAGATCACACTGTGACTTTGATTCAGCTTTTTGCTGTTTTTGTTCTGTTGGAAACCAAAAGTCAAAGTGCATTTATTTTACTATGTTATGTTTGCAAATCAGTCACTTACTCTGCCTTGTATGTATCTACAGTCATGTACTTCTATACTTTTTTTTTTTATACAAACCGTGAAATTTAAACATGTAGTTTTGTTGCAGAAACCTAACCATATTACCACTGTTACACACTGTTCACT
>JAOWBC010001868.1:8415020-8438439 GCA_028566105.1 Hypoplectrus providencianus | reverse complement strand
TATATATATACATGACCATCAACCTCTTCTACTACATCAGCAAGATGGCAGCGAAAGACACTCTAGGATGTAAATAGAAATAGTATTTTGCTGCCTGTAAAGATGCCAGATATTGAAGTTTTTGAGAGGAGCCCAGAGTCTTGGTTACAGTTTAAATTGGTGGTATTTTAAATTGGAGTGCTGTCTTTGAAAATAGTGGATGTGAAGCCATTACCTTCACCACAGAGGTTCTGTTTTTTGGTTCACTTTATATTTTGGGTTGTTTGTCATCAGGTTTACCCAAAACTAGAAGCCCAATTTTCATTAAAACTTTGTGGAAGGGTGTAGACTAGGCCAAGGGAAAAATCATTACATTTTATAGTCGAAACATTTTTCGTAGTTTTAAACATTGCATGATAGGACATGTCTCTCTGAGATCCCCTTTCTTTCTGTCCTTTTTTCTGCTTGAAAATGAATCTCAGGAAAACATTTCTTGTCAACAGATTGGAAAAAAAAAAAGTGCAACAATTTGTGCACCTGCCACGCAACAATAGCACATGAGAAGCATGGCCATGAAACTGTCAGATGTGTTTTCAATGTGGAAAGAAAAGACGCAGACAGATGAGCTCAGCAAAACAGAACTTTTCCAAAAGTAACCCAAAGCATACAGAATGCATTATCTAATGGAGCATGTTGGAAATAACATTCTAGGGCACGTATACAGTAATGTGAGGTGAAATGCGTTTTTAAAGAAACACTGCTGTGGGCACACTGTCAACTGTGTGTTCAGAGTTTCTGGTTGTAACTGCAAGACGAATGTAAATGTCAGAAACATGTTTGTGGTAGTAACTGCACACTCAGCCTATAAAAATATTTATGATCAAGGGTCTTTAATTAATACTGGCACAAGCAGTGCATTTGCTCAGCACTTCATCAGGCTCATGAAAACATATAGCAAACCCAGGACCTAAAGCCCCTATGTGCATTTAAACGTTATTGACTTAAGGAACTCGTAGTGGTGATATAAAAAAAAAAACACTGAATGCAATGCACTGTGGTTCAGCCACTGCCAGCCCTGCAGGTTTCACCTGAATGATCCTTTTTATTCAGTGCCATTAAAATAATTTTATAAGAATAATCACAAAAGGTATACATATTAGGGTGTTAATTAAGACAAGTCAGCAGCTCACTCATCAGTCAGCCATTGAATCCATGTGTGTATGAACAGGCATGATTATATCCGACATACAATAAATGTATTGAAATATGGAAATTACTAACTGTCCCATTTAATTTACATCCTCATTTATATCATTCATTCACGCTTAGCTTGTAACCCTGGTACTTCTGACAGCACCCTGAAGGCAGCATAACGCTCATTTGTTAGTTCAAATTTATGCAAAACACAGTCAGTCTGCCATAATTTCAGTTCAGTGCATAAAAAATACTAGTTCACAAAGTTAAATTGGCTCAGGGAGAGTGATGGCCTCATGAGATGTGGTGAACTTACGCCTGCCAGTCCACCAGGAGCACTCCCACCTCTCCAGATGGCCGATCCTCCCCTGGACCTCCCTGAGGATTCTCCCCCCCCCGCATTGACTCTGACTGAGGCGATGCAACAATTAGCCTCTCCGCATAGCCTCAGCTGCTGAAGTTACACTTACTGGCTGGATTGAAAGAAAAGGAAGTAAATTAGACTGGAGCTTCTTGAAATTCATTAACCATCAGAAGCCAGTCCCAGCTAGATTGGAACTCTAAACAACCAGCTACATGCCAGGCAAATTTCTCCCTCAAACTTTAAAAAATACAAGACGGAACCATAATAAGGAAGCACATTGCTGTTTCTCTGCCATCCCAGCTGGTTTGGTACTGATTTAACCAGTCAATTAAAGCCAATCAATACTTCTGCTGAAAGGAACATTAATGCTGCTCTGTATCTGCCACACAGCATGATTTTTTTCCTTAATTGCTACAATTTTACATCCAAATAATCCATCACCGACAAAATGCACTCAAATATTCTGATCTTCAACATCGACAAGCGGTTTGTGCAGCTACCCAGATAATGCGTACAGTAACGTACCCTTATGAAGACATCCTTGTTTTGACCACAGTTGACAGCATTAGGCTACCCAGGGATTGAATTTGTCACATAGCATTAGCTACTGTAGTTATATGGGCGCATGACTCATCTGAGGCAAGTTAACAAGTTAACGTCATGAACACTGAAATGGAAACGACATAACATAAATAAATATGATTCAACATAACGTGACTGAAACACATTTACTCGTCCCTCAACATAATTTTTTTAAGAAAGTGAAACGTCAGATAGATTTTCATCGGCGGTGGCTGTTGACAAACTTGTCTTTTGTTATTGTTTTGATTGAAAGATCCCTTTGGGCAAAGAATTACAAACTGCACATTTCAGTAAATGATCAGAGAAACATTATCTCCTAAGGTTCTATGGTTTACATCAATTTTAAGTGGGAATTTCTGATTTTCACTGTTATCTGACATTATCTAGACCAGGGGTGTCCAAACTTTTTTCCCTGATGGCCACATACAGAAAGTAAATGAAGGACTGGGCCATTCACTCAGTGTGGTATACTGCCTCACCTCTAATGCATTAATATTGGAATAATCCAACCAATGCAGGTAAATTATGTTTGATAATTGAACATGTTTGAAGAAATAAAGCTTTCCATTAGTAGATTTTCATTTTTTTTTTTTTTTTTAATTTAATAAAAAGGTTATTCATGTTGGCTAAAACATTGAACTTTATCGTTCATTCAGCTTGTTTGATAAAATTTTAACAAAATAGAAGAATATAATTATTTTTATAACGATATACTGCAGAAGAAGAGCAGTTTAATTAGTCAGACCCCCACCGAGGCTCTGCCCTCCTGGATCTTACCACATTACAGATACAGATCCTTTTAGAGACATTTTTATATTCTTCATTCACCATGTTACAACCCTTCAGTTTCATACAAATGAGGCCAGTATTTTACCTGTCATCCTTCTGAAGAAAAGATCTGAAAATAATGTACATATTATAAAGATTTACATATAATTATTAAGATGATCCAACAGCACAGGACATTCCAGAAATACAAAAACTTTAACTGGCCATGCTGCAAACAGAAACAGTTCAGCATAAATATTATGTGTGGGCCATAATCCATTACATTTTTGGAACTTAACACGGGCCAATTAAAAATCTGTTGGCGGGCCGCAGTTGGCCCCCGAGCCGTAGTTTGGACTCCCCCGATCTGGACTCAGTGATTTATTACTGTCAAAAAATATATTTGGCCTCTGCATTATTCACTCCAGAAAGTGTTCAAATCCACAAAAAACAAAACTTGTCTGCTAGATTCAGGTTCGCTTTCTGAGCCCCATTCGCCCTAAGCTTAACATTTCCTCCTTTTCCTCCTAAAATGGCAAAAAGTCTTACACCAGCAATTCTGTTTTCCTCCCGAAAAGATATTAAATGAGTGCTACAATACACACTGAGTAGACTTCATTTAGTTGTATTACTGTACATTTGTAAAGTGCTGTAAAATTTAAAAGATAAATTACCTCCAGTTTACTCCATTGCACGTGCTACTCATATACAGATTCATGTTACTATGAAGATAAATACAAAACCTGATCAGTTGATAACATATGATGAACTGTCATAGATTAAACATAGAAAAAATTAGGGTTAGCCATCTTAAAAAGATGCTTACACATTAATGCATGCATGTTGTTGTTTGATATACTTTCATACTTTAACTTGGTAAGAAAAACAAGAATCTCCACTTTTACTTGTCATGAATAAAGCATCGAAAGCAACTACATCATCATCACTTTTAACAGTTTTAAAGGATGCTTTATGCTCACAGTTTTGCCAAGAAAACAACATGGTAGTTCGCTAATGATCCCCATTAACACATTGGTCAAGAAAAGGTTTGATATGACAAGGTCGACACATACATGGGGAGATTAAAAGGCACAGCTGTCGCACACAGCCTACACAGTAAAAAATACATGTAGGTTTGAGAAATGCTGTTAATTAGCATGTAACCTTTGACCTGCCTTTACTCACTGCTTGAAGTGATGATTTAAATACTTCAAAGTCCTTTCATCACCAAGTGTTTACATTTTTCTGTCCACCGCCAGACTATTTCCAACATCTCGTTAACTCATTTACCGTGCAGGATATCAAGGGCGCAGCAGAGGGCTTCCTCTTGGCTATGGTATTGATCTATATATAAGCAGAGACAACATTAAATGAATGTAGTGAGGCAGTAATCTGTGTAGCAATGACTATGTCCTGAGCAGCAGAGGTGATTTGTATTCCAATATTACTCTTTTTATGCCCATAGACGGTTTACAGGTCTTCATATTTCTCAAATGCAGGTTCAATACTGGTACTAGAAAGCATCTGGTTCAGACCTGGCAAGAGAAAAAGCATCTGCTTCAATTAATTGCATTAAAAAATCCTGTCCTAACATGTTTATCTCTAAGTTGAGCTCACAGTCTTATCAAAATCCTCCTTAATGTTGGCACACATGCGACACCAAACATTTTACTCTTGGCCACAGAGAGAAACTGACCTAACTTTGCCGCCATTTCATCATTAATTCATGTGCAGGCACCCATTTTCTGTAATGTACCCTTTTAGCTTATCACATCATGTATTCTGCTGGAGTAAGGCCATATCGTTATCATTGTTACTTAAGAGTAATACAAATATAACCTCGTCACAGTTTAGTCATTACATGTTTAAACTCCAGCTGAACTTACAGTTATTCCAACTTATCTAATAGTACAACTGAAACTTTCCAAGGAACAGAAAAACATCTTTGTCTAAAAAATCCCCCTATTAGAGCGCTTGACTTTTCCCACCGAGTGATATTTTCAGACTGGTTGCTACATAACTATGATGCCATCTAATAAAAACTTTCAAGTAATCTACATTTTCCATTACATGCATATTTTATAAAAGCACACTTGACATCATATTACAGTTGGCATATATGCTTCAAGAAGAAATTAAAGCATGATTATGGCTGATCTAATTAGAACTCTTATGTAACGGTGTATCAGATGTCAAATGTGAGACGATGTGCTTGGAATAACAAACCCACAGAGGATGATTTCATCATCTCAGCTCCACAGAGCATTTATTGTTGTTTTTGGTTCACTCCAGCCAGCATCTGTTCACGCCGGTTAAAATGTAACTGGTCCAGAGTATAAACCATAAACCATAGACTGAAGCCAGAGCTCCTTAATTGCATTTATGGTTGGCTGCCAAACCACAAAATTCAAGTACATATAAAGTGAATTTTGCCAAAAAATCAAAGTTGGTTTCTGTCATCTAAGGTATTTTTATCGCTCTGACACATGTGCAAGTGTTGAAGTTTCTGATAAGTTTGGTTTATAATGGTATAAAACTTGGGATTGACAGCTGTAATTGACCCAGGCTTTATTGGGCCATAGTGTGGCTCCATTTCCTGATAACTTGTGCAGACTCTGCCACCAGCACAAGTAGGCAGCGGCTGTATCCGGGATAGTTTGGCTTGTTATTGTACAGTGGCAGGAAGTAGGGTTGGGTCATCAATTCTTTATAAAGTGTATGGCTGTGTGTATATAAGCTAGAATATTTTGGCAGCAGTGTTATTTCTCACTTAAAAATATGTCCATGCAGGAGTATCAACATTTTGTAAGACCTTGGCATTTGCACCGAACTGCTTGTTTCCTTTGGGTTGTTTCTGTGGGAGTGAATGTGGACACCAAAAACAAGTGTGCATTTATTGAAGGATATTAATTAAGATTTTAATTCAGATCTCAAGTGTCTATATCCTTTATATCCACTAAGCAGCACTTATCACATTTAAGGTCAATCTGTATTTGCTAATCAATTATACAAATGTTGCTTCAGGCTACTGCTGTTTTGTTTTCAGAAACAGAGGAATACGAGTTCTTGCCCTTACATAATACGTTAGATTGTTTTGAAGTTGTGAACATTTTAGTCTCTCACTGATGAAAACCTTTCATTCCTTGATCCTCTTTACAAACGCTGTTATTCGTGATCAGGCTGACAGTGATGCTGTCCTAGCATGCACCGAGCAGAAGGCAAGGAAACAGTCTGGAGCGTCTGGCTGTGGCATAGCAGTGCTTACCAATGAGCCGTCATGCTGTCCTAAGAAAATCTGCAAATTCTTTCTCATGATACTGTCTATTAAAGAGTGCCTCCCTGTTTGCGTGCTTACATAACTCCTTTCCTCATTTTATACCTGAATTAAACATATTAAGAAGTGCAAAAAAACATGAATAAAACTGTTAACATATGGTTGCATGATGGTTCATGAGGTCAGTGAGGAGAGCAGTGCTAAAATATGAGCTATTTTAGCCACTGAGGCTGGACACTGGGCAACAAGCCAATTCTCTTCCTTTTAAAACCCATGGAGAACATAATTTGTGTGCCTATGGTGCTTTGCAGAAGCACAAAACACTGCACTCAGGGGTTGAGGGTACACCGTGTTTTTGTCTGCTTTTTTCAACAAAACACAGCCAATGTATCCTTAAGGTGCAACAAAAATATGAATAAAAACATTTTCATATTCTTTGTTAATGTTTGAAACTTTTATTGTTACTTTCCGTGCTTAAACATCAGGGCACATCATACCCAGCTATGAATCATCCAAATAAGCTGTTCTCAAACGTTACTTCTTGGCCCTTAATGCCTTTATTGTATATTGGATAGACAGACAGAGAGAGGAGCGAGAATCAGGGCCACTGAAGACTACATTAAATGCAGACGGCAGTACTTGTGTTTAAAAGTCCAGTCTACTGTACGTGTCCTACACGGCTTTTTAGCAATGTAAAGAGGCTAAAAGCATGGAGAAGAAGAGGAGGCATCCGGCCCCTCCTGCTCGGAGAGAGGCTCAGTGATGCACGAGGACAGCGGCATCGCTCCCTGGATTACAGACTACAAGGACAAGCCACGCTTTGTTTGTGTCGAGAGCAGTGTGTCACACAAGCAGCAGAGTGGTACAGGGCTGCCTCAGGAGACTGTGCTGCTAAAGCACCGGTCAAATGTTAGTGTGCAGACTGTTAACCTGCCTGCCTCATACTTGAGAGTACAACCCAAAATGCAGAAATCGTAGATTTGCATTCTTTGGCGTGTACACTGACCCAGATACTTAAAGTTTTTGGCTAAATGGCACATAAGCCTATTATTTTAATGTTTCTGTTGTTTCTCTGCTACTTTCTACCCTCACTCTTAGCAATGACATTCCTGAGTCTGCATTACCTGTATTTGTAGATAATACTGACATCTGAAAGAAACTTTAATACTTAGACAGGTTCTCAAATGGCATATTTCAGAGTTTGAGTCGTCTACTTTGGCGCACCGAGAACCCTTTGGGGGAACATTTCCTTGAATTTTACAATACCTCCATTTTAATTTGCAAATCAAAATTGTGACTGTAATTCACTTGTGACTGCGGCATGAAGAAATAGCTGGCTTCCAGCAGCTTCTCAATACCAGTCAAACCTGTCACTGGTACTTCTACTGTTACTGTTAACTTCACTCTCTGTACCCCCGAGGCTTCAGATTCAACTCTGGATTATGTTCGGAGATTAACCTACCAAGGGATGCATCGGTTATTTCAAAGAGGAGTAGAATCAGAGCCTGGTGGCAAGCTTTGTTGGAGGTGTGATAAGAAGCAGCTGCTTCTTAATGACAGAAATGTCAAGCAGGCAGCTGGTGACACCTGTCAGCATTCAGCAGCGAGGAGCCTGTCGGCCTGCAGGTACTCAAGGGTGAACATCACCTGGATTGCCCTGATAATGTAAGAGGGCAAAAATAGACTGTTGTTTTTGAGGGAAGTGAGGTCATTCTGCGAAAGCAAACTCCTGCACATGGTTTGTAATTAAGTTGTTAGCGGTGAACTTTGCGCTTGTGTCCAGAGGGAAGTACAACAACACCATGAGAGCAAATACAACAGCAGAGCATGAGAATGAAGCTGCACACCTTCCACTGCCTCATTTCTGTGCCAGCTTATAAACAGTCCAGTTTAGAAAGCTTATGTAGTTCTGGAGCATTTTCGGCATCTGCCTTATCCTCTTTAGGGTCCAAAATTGAGTGTATTAGTCCCTCATTTGTGCCCCCAGCTATCAAACAGCACTGGGCTTTGTGCCTGGCTGCTGAAGCGGGGCGCCTGCTCTGTCTATATGAACCATCTTAGACGTCTTGGGCTCTTTACATAATCCTCCCACAGGGTGTTTGTATCAATACTGTATGTATACTATGAAAGGGTAAAAAAGAGAGAATATATGAGAAGGAATATAGAATGAATACATAATTCAAATGTTCTAGGCAAAGCTTTTATAGCATTCATTAAAAGTTGTTTGATTAAGTGATCTTGAGCTTTTCTTTGTAAGGACAAAAAACAGTATAAGTTTATTCACAAAGAGCCAGAAAAAAACAAAATTTTCTGCTTTTAAATGAGCCCCCTATAGGGTCTGTAGGACTAATGACTTTTATGTCCCCAAACCCTAAACAAGTCCCATGCCAAACTTAACCAAGCCTTGAGTCAGAATCAATGTTCTTATTTTGTAATAGTGGTTGGATTTGTTGTCCTGGAAACACAGATAGATTGTGGCATCATTATAGTCTTTGAAAAGTATGATGAGAGCTTCATTGTGTAGTAGTCGAATCCTTGACTTTTCCAACCTGGGTGTCAAAATCAGCATTACAATAATAACAAAACAATAATCTAATTATCTGTTGCATGTGCAGCAAAAGGTGTGCTGTAGAGTGTGGTTGTCATGAAAGCCACCAGCGCTCCATTAGCAGCTGGAGGTGGACAAAGCACAGTCGATTAAGGATCAGCTTAATTTAGCCAGTACAAATACATTCAAATATATGCAGTCAGTTCTTGTTGTTTTCATAAAATGTGAATGTGTCAATCTTATTTATGTTCCAGTGTTGAATGTTTTAAGTGCTTTAATACATTGAGTCAGCAGATGCTCTAGCATAGGGGTGTAAGTTGATTGAAATGATTAAAGCTGCAATTTGTAATTAATTGCAACATGCTCTAAAACCTTCATACTTCATACTTCAGCTTTAAATAAAATCAGAAAAAAAAACTTGCCATGTCTTTAAAATATAAAGCAAACACTCCAAATTAAAATTAAGACTTACATCTGAACTGACATTCTGTATTACAGACACTACCGGAATGAACAGGTCCCCAGAGACGTTTAACTCCATCCAGAGACCAGCAGAGAAGATTCACAGACAGACGCAATGTGGATTCAGTCTGTGTGGGGACATGTGGGTTGCTAGCTCAACGGAAAGGTAAATCTGATATGTTTTTCTGCAGCCTTGTCAGCAAATTCACCATAACACAGCTGATTGTATAGTGGTTTGCTTGGGTGGCAGCGCTCGTGCCCCATTGTCTGCCTCGCTAACTTCCTTCTGGCAGCTTTTGTACCCTGTGCACAATTTTCAGCTGTAAACTAAAGTTGCTCTGCAGATAGTCATGCATCTACTTCCTCATTCCCTTTTCGGGTGGTCTGAATGTTACAGTAATTCACTACCACTTTTATAGCACAGTGGTAAAGAGAGGAAACAAAATGACATGCTTTTTGTTGGACATCCCAGAAGTTAGCCCGTCCATAAGGTCTGTTGAGGATTCAATGCAGAGAATAAGCTCTGTGGCAAATACATGTTTCTGATGGTTACGCGTTGTGTTCAGTAGGATAATCTTTACAAATGAACACAACTTTCATGATGTTTGAAGTGCTAATACAGGCCACAGGAGTAAAAAGCTGACATTACACATGACTTTAATGTCACCACCTTTACGCTTCAGATGGTTTCCAATAAGATAACCAGCGACAGTGACAAGCTAGTGACACCATAGCCTGATGAATTATTTATTTACCTAATCTACAGTCTTGCAAGAGCACTGAAAACATGACTAGAGGCTAAAGGGTGGAAGAGTGAGAGAGTTGTTGTCCGTGTCTGGGGTGATGTCCCCTGACAACCACTGTAATTAATTTAACCACTTGTTAGCAACTGCCTTTCCAGTGAAAACTTAAAAAAAATTGTGAACATCTTTTAAGTTTGTGATGACCACAGATCTTATTTCAGGCAATTATCCACAAACCAATTAAAAATCTTCACTGAGTTTGAGAGGTTAGGGGTGCTAACATGCTAACTTACTTCCTGGTTTAAGAACTAATTCCTGTTTGCCCTATTACAAGACAGGAGGGGCTGGGGCGAGCTGGTTAGCATGCTTAATTAAGAAAACCCAACACATAAATGTCTAAAAGTCAGTAACTGTTGAGTGTTTATTCGAGAGTTTTTTTACTCAGTGAAATGCTTTGGAGCTTGAATTTTTGTTTTCATTGAATTTCACTGAAGGAGGTAATTAGTTTTAAGAAAGGTAAAATCAGTCAAAGTAGCTACATACACAACACTAACCCGGAGATCAACTTCATTGTCTCACGATAAAAAATCAAACAAATAGCACACTGTTGGTGTCAAATACAGTTGTAAATCTATCTCCAGACAATTGTTAACCTCTTATCTGGCTCTCAGAAACTCCACAGCTTTTAAAATCAAAACATTTACATCTCCAGAAATATTACAAACCATGTAGTCCATATAAATGGAGTTTAATTTGCACTCATTGAACAGCAGCACTAAAGCTGAGAAAGTAATTAAGTTTTGAGAAAGTATGAGTTGGTGTTGGGTGGAAAAACTGAGAACTGACACATCCTCACAGGTAGATATGTGGGCTTGGTGAGTCAAGACACAGTTTTAAGTGTTAATGCTGTCACAGGGAAGGAGAAAAGAAACTCACAGTCAGAGCTGCTACATGTGGTTAGGTTTGGCACCGACCAAATTTTTGAGTTAGCTGAGGTGTTCTTGACACTGTTCAGGCTTGAAAGAGGATGCAGAGGTATTTTTTTTCTTTTATGTTTTGCAAATGCTCTGATCTCTTGTTTCTCTCCTCTGAGAACAGTTGGCTGGTCAAAGCAGTTATCCTCTGCTGGAAAGGGGCATTGATTCCTGGCACGAAGCCCAAGGATATATCTTGTGTAGCAGATCTAATTTGTAAATTTGTAACATCATTTATTTATGTGAAAAGAATATGTAGGAATAGGATTGCCACAACAGCTATTTTTATCACATGGTGACAAATATAGGTAAAATAGGAAGTAGTAACATTTTTGTACTGTAATGTTATGTTTGGTGAAACTGTATTTACTTTTATATTTGTATATCATTATCTTTAGCAGAGAAATTGTAAAAGAAAAGTAGTATTATGATGGAAATGTGATAAAAGCAAATGCAGACCCCACCATTCAGATTTTTTTCACTCAAGCATTTGCTGGTGTATCAGTTTTGATAAAATTACTTATAAAACATCCAAGTATTTGTAGATATATATTAACAATAACACATACTCATCTTCACCAAAAATGCCACACTCTTAAAATGAACATTGACATAATGCTGTAAAACAGAAATTACACATAAAAAACATTTTCTTGAGGGGGGGGGCTTGAATTGATGTCTCTCAATCTTGCTCTTTAAATTTACAACCTGAGCTGGCAGGAGGTTCAGTGAAGAATACTGCTGATGGATCTCCTCAATAAAAAGGGGCCACTCTCTTAGCTTAGACTCTGGGTTAATCCTGCATCTGTGCCTTATCAGCCTTTTTCATTTTTGTTACCCTTTTTGCTCCTTATCACGCTCACATCCTGTGACTGGTGCTTTTTACTGCATGATGGTGGGATTGAAGGAGGAAGAGAGGTTAAAAGGTCAGGTGCTGGCTGCAGAAGCACAAAGAGACGAGGCTGTGTGCACTACAGAGTTAATAATTGGCATGATAGTGAGTGTGCCTGCAGCATACGGTATTCTGATTATCTCATATGGTTACAGCACATGGCTATGGTGTTCCTGCACGCTACCCACCTAATTACAAGTGTACATCTTAAAGAAAACACTGACAGCGCGCACTGACTTTCCCATTTGTTCCTATTGTACAATCACACGGAAGTATTAATCATTTTACATGTCAATAATTGAAGAAGAGATGACTGATTAGATTACACAAAGTATTTCTTTCAGCAGTTCATAGCTGGTAGCGCTTTATGGAATTGATCAAGGCTGTTTTGAATTTCCCCTGAAACATTTTTGAGTTCATTTGAACAGAATCTCCACTTAATCATGAAGCAAACATGATTCAAGTGTTAATAACAAGTTGTGACAAAATATTTAGCACAAGGAGAGAGGAGAGCAGTGTGTTCACATTTAGTTACAAAGCTAATACACAGCAGTGGCAACATTGTATAGTTTATAGACCTCGCTCCTGTTATCATCAATTTGTCTCAACGTGACCTTCGATGTGTCAGCAAAAACAAGAGCTTGACTCAATTCAGAAGCAAGGGGTTAAGGAATGGCCAGTGATTGAGCACAGCTTTCACCTCTGATGATTAAATACACAAACTGACACTTAGTGTTTGATGAACACTCTATTATTATTTTAATAAATCTTTCAGTATACAGTGTGATGGACAGCAGATCAAGCAGTCGAGGGTCAAAGCAGAATTGTAGTACTGACAATAGTAAACAGCATATGTTTAACATAAACACAGCCTGCCAAGAAGTTTTGAACTTGTTTTTTTCTTCTTCCCTACATGCTCTATTTAAAGCCAGAGTTAAAGCAATGCCACAATGTAATGTGAGAATTTCTTATTGCGCCCATACAGACCACAGTTGTGTATATAATTCATGTTGTAAATATGAACAGCTGTACATGTACAGTTGTAATTAAGATGGGATTTTTTTGTATCATATACTAGCACGTCAACAACTTTGCCAACAGAGCCAGACATCAAGCAAGTGCAGCAACAAAAGACACAGCGTTCCAGGTAATGTTACTTCCTGGCAAGAAGACCGGCTTGCTGTCTGTCTTGCTCTCAAAAGTCAGTTTGAGAATGTTTCTGTCTGGCTGCCTTTTGCTCTGTGACTTGCCATTTTCTCCATGTATTTTCCTCTGTGACATGCCCTTCTGTCTGTAAAGGCTAATTTACAGGGCCTTGTTGCCTGAAAACCTCCTCCTAGCAGCGGTCCAAAGCTCTGTGCTAGGGGTGTTCACACCAACATTCCCCCTGTTGTCGTCGGACAGCTCACTGAGCCAGCTGACAGCAGCAACAGCTTTTCTGAAGCAACAAGTAAACCTTTCTGTCCATTTGGGAACTCCTGAATCACAGAGTGAAGGCAGATTACCCAGTAGGCATTAGAGGGGAAACCTGAAAATATTTTCTTGGTAAAATGTGATCCGGTTTCAACAAAATCAGTGACAGAGCTGGTGGTGTGTTGGTGTGATAAAGTCATTTCCCCTGGGAGATCATATCCGCCCACCGAAGTCACACAGTACAGGAACAAGTATTAGGGGCGCAGAATGGAATGACAGAGGCACGATTTTCCCTGTTACAAGTCATTGAAGCACCGGAATGATTTGGGAGATGCAATTTACATGCAAAAAAGTTATTTATTGATTTACCAGTACAGCAACTTAAACTTGAAATATATGAAGGAGCCAGGAGTCATATTTAAATACATTATATTATAAAATATAGATAAAGATCCTCCTAAAAGTGGAGGTTTTAGTGTACAGTACCGTTATTGTTAACAGAACTGATGCTTTTTGGATACAGTTGGTGGATGGACTGATAGATAGATATCCCAGGGGCAGGTCATGATCCAAACCACTCGTCTACACTCTTGCCAGTCCACAACAGAGAAACGAACAAAAGGTCATCTTTCTCCGGGCAAGCCCTTTGGATCCATGCCCACTGCCCACTGCCTGACAATAATTAGTTCATCTCCTAATGCTCAAACACAACCCTAGCCTCACTGAGGTGGCATATAAGGAATTCAAATGAACCAAGAAAAAGTCATGTATTGTTTTCACGTTTGAATGCATCCTAACAAGAAAACACTGAATAGCATGCAGATCTCCCAGTCAGACATCTCTTCAGTTACTGTTAACTTTGCAGTCAACTCTGTTCTGTTGCATGACAGAATAGTTATATAAGAGTAGGTTTGTAAAGCTATTTCTTATCAGACACCCCTATAGGCTTGACAGAAGAATAGAAGAAAAGTTTATTTTTTCATGAAGAAGTGCATCAGTGGAAGCTTGAATTCCTGTCAGTAACAATGTATTCCAATAGCGACAAGTTTTCACAGAGAGGGGAAAAAGGAAAGGAAATGTTACAAAGACTTCTCAAGTTGCTGCTGCATCATAATCCGTTTCTCCACCGTTATCTGTTTGCTCAGTACTGTAGAAAAGTGGATAATACATGGATTGAGACGTTTCTGTTGAGGATTTTCGCACCGGTTGTGACTTGGCTCTAGGGATGGCAATGACTGTCAGTCCACTGCTTTGGTCAGAACTGAAATATCTCAACACATATGGGATCGAAGGCCCTTGTAAATTCATGATCCCCAGAGGATAAACTCTGACTTACTCCAGGTCAGCCCCTGACTTTCTCTCATGCCACTGGCAGGTCAAAGTTTTTACTCATCACATTATTGATTGTCTGACAATGTGTGTCAGACTTTCCTAGACAGCTCAATCGTAGTAACTTTGGTCATGCCTTGACTTTTCATGACTTGACTTCCAGCGCTGCCAGCAGGTTGACATCTTTGGTGCAGAGTGAAATTTCTGTGAACTGTTGTATTGATTGTCATGAAATTAGGTCTATGTTTCCCACAGGAGGTATCCCATTGGCCAGTGATCTCCTGCCTTTCCTCTGGTGCCACTTGGCATTTTTGTAAATTCAGTTTGGGAAATGATGTTCTGACCATCTGCCCTAGATGCTTTGTGGTTGTGCTATTTTGCTAATGCAAGATGATAAATGGCTCTATCTAAACATCAGTATGCACATGTAAGAGTGCCAATGTGACTATTTTGCCTCACACTAAGGAGAACAGATTTCATGTCCCATGTGAAAACAAAAGTAAATGATCTTTAACATAACCTTCATGGTTTGTGTAACTAACAGAAGTCTCGTCACCCTTGTAAATACTTAATCTCCTGCATTTACGTACATTTATTTACTGGTTAAACTATATTTTATAATAATAATACTGTCTAACCAGGCAGTTTTGCAGAGAAATGCAAACCGCAATGTGTACATATAAGTTCTAATGGCGGGTACTGATAAACAACCCCTTCTGCTGTTTAGGTTGGTGATTTTGATGTTTGTTTAGGACCAAAAAAAAAAAAACTTAACATATGAACCAAGAGGACATAAAGTAATACAGACTGACTCTTCTTGATTGGACAGTTTCTTGGAAAAATGTGATTCTGGGTCACACAGCATTAAAATTATGCATAATCTTATGTTCCTAGGTGTTACAAAGAGCTCACAAAGATATAGGTAATTAAGAGCATAAAAAGTTCTATAAGACAACATATCAACATGTTATGAAAGATAACTAAGGAGGAGGAGGCATCTTTTACAGTAATTATAGAGGGCTTATTACTGTGCGATCCTTGTCAAACACTTTTTGATGGGCTTAATGGACTGAGTAGTAGACAGAGTAAAATACCAATCCAGCAGTTTTAACAGCTTTGAGCTACAATGTATTATTCAGGGAAAACACCTGCACTGACATGCAGATTCATCATGGTTACCAAGTGATTTGCATTAATAGGTTGCTAATATGGCTTTCTACGGATTAATTAAAAGGACGTTTCCTGATCAGCCGATGGATTCATTAGTAGTTGAGCTTTTAAAATCACATTTCTGCTTTCAGGAAATTGTGCGGTTGGTTGATTTCTTTTATTACCACAAACAAACCACACCAGTCTGCTTGACATTATCAGGGACCCAGCTTTTTAAAGCGGTCTTGGTTCGGTTGTTTGGTCTTCACCAGGGTCCGATTAGCAGCTTTCATACCAGCCCTAACAAAGGGAACTAACGAGGCAAACAGACCTGTGTTCCTTTAAACTGAATCAAACAAGTTGTGGTGAAAGCACCCTCAGGGCGTTGTTACACTGACAGTGTGTTAGCTCTGGTTTGAAGTAGTTGATGAGTTTGTTAACTTGGGGTATTTTCCCATAGGTTTGCTCTTTTTTTCATAAACCCATGAAAGCCAAGTTGCACCACTGCTAACTGGTTCGCACCCAAGTGCTATTACTTTCTTCACAATTTCCCAGACAAACTGCATTCAAGGGGAAAGCAAACCAGAGTTGGATTTAATTGATTAAAAAGCACAGATGTGAAAAAAAAACCCTTAGTCTTGTTTTAAAACTTGGCTCCATTAGAAAACACTGTAACCCACATGAGTGCAAGCTGACTACTCCTCTAGTTTTTGTGGGAACGAATAACTTTTTACAGCCACTTTTCAAACCTGCAGAGGTTGAGTGTTAACTTGATGACACTTGATGATAGCTTTTAGGACAAGCATCACTTTAAACTGCACTTAATTAGTCATTTTGAGAATCCATCTTTTCCATTTGAACCCAGCCCAACAGTCAAAAGCGCTGCAGAGGCTGTCTTGTTTAAAGCTAGTGGGTTGGTAGTGGTAGTAGTGAGAGTATTTTTTAATACCTAATGTGAATATCTATGGCTCCAGTCAGCCTTTGAGGAGTTCACACTCCTCCTTTTTCTGAGTCAACAGTGCTAACCACCCAGGCACGGTGCCATGAGAGCAGGCAAAGATTGACCTCAAGGTGGCTTTTGAGGAAAGGCATGTCACAGAAATCGATAGGTTTCTCCCTGTTGGGAGCATGAATGTGCACAGCACATTTCATGCCAAACCAGCCATTAGTTTCTGAGACACTCTCAGGTCACAAACAGGCCAAACGAGCAAATGGTCATATGAAGGTAATCACATAACGCATCACATGGCAGAGGTAAATAGCAACAGTGCCGCTTTCATTCTTGTGCTTTGTGATTTCCAAAACAACTCATTAGCATACCAAATATGAAGACTTCAGCATTTTTTCTGCTTTTCGCTGCAGCATTTCTTGATGTGAATATGTCAGCTTTACAGAGTTAAGCTTAAAAGCACCACTTGAGCTGGAGGTTAAGCTTTTAGCTTAGTGATGTACGGTCTTTCTTTTGTGGGGTTGGAAGAATGGACTTCTAGTTTAGATTCCTGGTCACTTGAGTGAGGATAAAAGTGGCTTAGAGTCAGTGATCAGCAGTGGGCAGATTGACTCTGGAGTCTTTATCTCAAAAAGGCCAAAACAGAACAGAAAAGTGAGAGATTTGAGTCAGCCCACAGTCGCAGCTTCACTCAAGGTAAAAGACGAGATTTTACATTTCTCACAAACGGAGAGTTCTCCACTTGTCCCACTCAGCGTCCTGGGCTCTGACATTTGGCTATGATATTAAAGGTTCTCTTAAGATTTCCGTTCAGATCCGATTTCCATATATTTCATAAGCCTTGTATGGTTCACTGAATCAGGAACATGGGCTGCTGAGCTTATTGTTTGGCACATTGAAGCTGAGGTCTTTTTTTTACCAATCAAACATTTAAAAATAAAAAGGAACACTTGGGTTTCCCTCTTCACGCAAGGGGAAAAGAGCAGGATAAATAGTTATTTAAGCTTTGCTCCCCCACAAGCGTTCCCAAGTCACCATCAAAGTAAATCTTAAGAATCCGGGCCATTGTGGGATGTTTTTGATCCATGTACATGCTCTTTAATGCTTGGAAGAGCTATCTGACAATCCCCAGAGCTGAAGGTGATTGGGACATCTATCTACATTAGGTTAGCTTTACTTTTATCATCCTGCGAGGCTTCCCCTGGGACGTCTCAGATGGAAGCTGATTCAGAAGAGGCCAGTGTCCCAGGGGCATCGCTGAATCTACAATAAGCAGAACAAGCTATTCACTGCCATCTTTGTAGCACAATCTCAAAGTTCAAAAGTGAAACATCTTCCATTTACAGTCAAGAAAAGTCTCACCTCAACCTTCAAAGGTATCTTTATCTTGTCTGATTTCATTGTAAGTGATTGATTCTCGGTCCAGTGTTTCTCTCTTCTTTTTCCCATGTATAAGGGCACTGAGTTGCCAAGAAAAGGACCTGTAAATAGACTACATCAGTGGAGAGATATGGAGAGGTTTTACACAAACTGAAGAACACATTTCAACTAATTGTCTTTTTAATGCTCATGTAGATTACATAAATGGACTATGTCTTAGAAATCAAGTGCCTTAAGTGGCTAAAAACTATCATGTAATTACATTTTCTTATTGTTTATATGAAAGTCCAGCTGTACCAAGTGATTCTATTTTGGAACAAGCTACATGGGCAAAATTGGTACATTATCATCTTACAAAGCTTATACAGCAAACGTGAAAACCCATCAGTGGAGGAAGAAGTATTCTGATCTCTGATTTAAGTGAAAGTACTGATACCATGGTGTGAAACGACTCCACTACAAGTTAAACTCCTGCATTCACCACTTACTTCAGTAGATCTAAGTACCAGCATCAAAATGTACTTTAAGTACTGTAATGCAGAATGGAGCCATTCAGATTGTTTTATATATTCTGTATATATTATTAAACTATTAGTTACTATTATTGTAAAATATAATACCTAAATATGTATTGAAGTAGAAGTATAAAGGTAGTGTGGGGATAATAAAGAAAAGTACAGAACTCAAGTAAATGCACTGAGTTACATTTCAACACTGAAATCATTTTCACATCAGACAGGATGCAACAGTACCAGTAATGATTTGTGTCAGTCGCCTTTTTGGTGGCTGATAAATTTGACATTCATTGTCTTTTTAACTGTTACTGCTCCTTCCTCCTGAGGGAATTACCTTAAAGCTGATTCATTGTCTAAAATGAAAATAAACAGAATATGATAATTTCGCTAATCCTTTATGACATAATTAATACTGCATGATATTATGCTACAACTGATATACTTTGTAACAATAACCTGGATCCTGAATTTGATGTGTTTCATTGACACAGTGTCCCAGCTTTTTTGGAATCAAGGTTACCTGTTGTTGATGGTTTGTTTCAAGATCTCCCGCTAAGTGTGTCTCTGCTTTTTGGTGGTTTGTAATGTACAGTATGCTTTTTCTTTGCTGTGAAAACAACTGCTGATGATGACAGCAGTAAGAGCGGATGAAAACAGTAAAATGGCGAGCTGCAAAATCAAAAACAATGAACTGAACAATTCTAAAACGCTCCATAGAGCTGAAAGGAAAGTGTAAAATCGGTAGATAATTCTCTGTGAGCAACACTTTTCACAGATATTTCATCCTTTCTTGATAAAAGAATATGAATCAGTGCAGCTTTAACAGCTAAGAAATGCAATCATATTGAGGCTGTGTTACTGAAGAGACATACTATACAGTCTATGACTAGCAGGAATCTGAAGCAGCAGGACGCTGTGTGTGTTGACATTTTTTTAAATAACCACCAGCAGCACTCATAGTAACAACTCTTTAAGTAATCATTTCCCTTGAAACCTTTGATGTCAGAAGTGTTGGAATCAGAGACAACTGTGAAAACAAAAAGTTCATGGACTGCTGCAGCCGCCCTTGACGTTTTCCCGACAGGAGGTCACACATGCTTATAGAGCAGGACGGCTCCTTGGGAGTTGAGAGCAGCTGCAGGAATCAGAGATGCTGTAGCCCCCTTGTGTAAGTAATATATGACTGCATATGCCTGCCGTGATGTGATCTGACAATGCAACACAGTGCCTTTTTGCAAAGGGTTATGGATAAGATGTGCACCAGAGTCCGTGCGCAGCAGGGGAATGAGACTGAAGTCATGCAGCTTGATGAAACTTGACAACATAGGATTGTATATATTTATATATAGAAGTAGAAATATTGGATGCAGGAAGAAGCACCCAGCAGGTATGTGCCTTAAGATGTCACCCCCTTCACATGAATCAACAGCAGAGCAGGAGGGGATGGTGCCAGGGGGCTACAGAGACCTTATCATAAAAGCAGCTAGTGGAGCAATCATGTACACAACAGCCTGCATTACACCATCCATTGCCTGCACTTGTGTGTCCTTTGAATTTAACAGGCGATGGAATCACAAGTGGTACTATGCAATTATTTTCAACCGAGCAAATTAAACAACACAACGTCAACAGCTGTAACTTTAATCATTGATGCAAGGACACACACAGGGATTTAATTTTTGTGGGGGTAACGGTGTAATCTACGGCACCTTGTCTCAAGGTCAAGAGGGAAATGTATTCAGCAAAAACTCCGCACTAAGTACCTACATGATATTATGTTTGCTGGATGGTAAAGGACGCTGTCATAAAGGGTGTGTGTAAAACAAATTGCAATCTGTCTGTCAGCTCATGTTAAATGGAGTGCACCATTGATGAGACGTGCAATCTGGTGTCTGCTTTTGTTAGAGGCAGGCGACCGCTTATGAGTCATGGCATTTAATATAGATTTTATACATTGCATACATTTTGGGGGGTGCAGGGGAGGATGGACACAAGGTGAAACATATTGTTCCTGTCGTTATTTGATGACATCATGTTTTTGGCCAGCAAATGTCGGAAATGACCTTCAAGAAGAGTAAATATTGTGAAATATTTAATCCCATTTAGGTTGATAGATTCATGCTTGATACAGCACATATTCAGTGAATGACTAAACTTGGAAATATTCCTGACCACAGGCACAAACCACATTGGGTATAAAAATAGGATTCAAACGCCGTGAGCCATGCAAATCAGTTGAAGTGTGTTCACAGGGAAAAAAAAAAATTCCAGTATTCCTATTTCCCTTTCACCTCAGTTGATGCGGAGGAATTAACTGTCAGTCCGATAGTAGCCTTTCTTCATGCTTTTTACATTACATCTACGTGGACGTTTTATGAATTTACTTTCTAATCCTTACAGTCATGAAATTCCTCCATTTTTATACCAACAAGAGCATTTATTATTCTGCCAGCACTGCATTGAAAAGGGCTGGTGTGGCAGGGAGGTCAAACATGAATCAGAGCAGCTCTCTAATATAAAAATATCGCCTCAAAGCAGCCAGCAGCAGAGGCAGTTAAAGATATGGGCAAACGCCAAGAGCGCTGTTTGCAGTCGTGCTACTGGCTGGTGGTGGCTGCACTACTACGTACAGTAAAATAGTAATATTGAGATATTAATAAACCTTGTGCACTACATTGCCATCAATGGCTAAATAAAAAAAAAAACAACAGTTGCATGATTAGAGCCACAGGTGTTTAGCTGCTGGTGAGAAATCCATTATTGCTTCCAGCTATGCAGCCGTGTATTACTCCTGTTCTCTCTGCTGCTGATCCTCTGCGTTGTCACCGTGAATAAGAATATGTTCTTAGTGAACTCAGCCAGCAAATTAAGGATTAAAAAAAACTATCCATCATGTTCATTTTGTCTGAGTTTGTTGTTCCACGCAACAGATGCATGTGCTCCCTTTAACATTTCACTCGAGAATCACCACCGCTTCCCACTGCCGCCCTTGACGCAAGAGAAGAATAAAAGAGCCCGTGACATATTGTTTGAATGACACGCGGGGTGTTACAGTATGAAAGGAAACCGTCCTTTTTGTGAGCACACTCGCTCGTCCCACCTGTGCTTTGTCAGGATAGACGCTGTGCCCCACCGTGACTCAAGACAGCCGACGCATACTAATCCTGCCTTGCATCCACCTCTGCAGCTCACAGAGCGGTCAGAAGCGGCAGCCTGCCTCCTTGCGACGCTGCGTGGCACTAGTGCCACTTGTCTGTGCTGCCATGGCGCCCATTGGCCTGCACGCTGTAGGGTGGGGAGGGGGAGAGGTCTTACTGTGCATTTACTTTATAGCTGTGGGTTTATGTCTGCGTCTCAGAGGGCTGGACGGAGGCTGCATGAGAAGAATACATAATTCAGCAGCAGCAGGGCCTTGTCAGTACATCTTTGTGACACATATAGGAAGTGTTAGAAAGAGGCTGCTGTTTTATGAAGCAATAGGCATCTCCAGAGTGCTGTGACATCAAAGCGTGTGTCATTATTATGCTTTCAGGGAAAAAAGTTCACATCCATCAGGGTGAAATGTGCGCCTCTGTAAAGTAGCCCTGATGGCTGGTATTCTGTGTCTCTTAACACTTTGCTGATAAATATTTACGCCCTGTAAATATTTGAGGGACGAACAACATGCACTGTCATTTATTTTAATCATATTGCACCTTTCATTATTTTTTCCGAAGCTTACAAAATCAATCTCTGCAGAGTGGGCAAAGACGCATTTAATTTTCCCTCGCTATTAATCTCTAGCCCAATGAGATGATTAATTACACTGTAATAAAGGCTTGTCGCAGTTAGAACTGTGTCTTTATTCATGAAGGCCCCCGCACGGAGCTGCATTTACATTTAAATGTGTTCATGGGCGGTTGTTCTTATCAGCCCGGGCCGAGGTTGGAGGGCAGGACGGGTTCAAGAGCACAGACAACAGACATGGCGGTCTGTCTGACTCCTCTCTGTGGAGGCTGTCAAACTGAACCGGGAATCCTGCGTGAATGGCCGGCCGGTTGTTTACAAACTGCAGCACAAATCTCATGCAACCAGGGGTTTTCAGTGTTTGTTGAGAGGAAAGACAAATTTGTCCCTTGACAGTGCAGATAAATGGTTTATTGAAATAAGAGTTGAAAGGGCCAGTAAAAGCATCTTGTCACCCCTGTTATAGTTAATGTGTTTGATTATAGGAAGGGGGCTGGTGGTTTTTGCAATTGTCTGCTAATTGAATTGTGTTTTTGATATGTTTAGAGCACAGAAGACAGGCCTCATTAAGTGGCGCTGTAATTCTGAAAGGTCTGCGCGCACCTCACATGCTGAAGGGTGTTGTGCACCAGAGGAAATAAATAACTTAACTACTGTTCTTACTTATTCATTTGCATTTAAGCAATCCATTCATCTCCACTCAGCGCAATTAAGATGTCATTTCAAATAAGCAGATCTATCCTTGAGAGATGACACGACAGCAAGGGAATATTTAGGGAGGAGGACTTGAGGTTTTCTCCTTCCCGTGGAGTATAGCAATTCATTTGACCTTCAGATGGTTTTAAAGGGAATCTCATTCAGCCATGTAAAGAGAAATGGCTTGTGTTAATGCAGAGGTATGCTGCTTGAATACAGAGGAGACTCAAAATATGTTCGGCTTACGGCTTCCCTACTAATAATGAAGCCCTGCCCATCGGTACTCCAGGAGGAGATAAATGGATGCTGTCTGTTCGTATGTCCAGCACTCCAATCCTACATACACTCCCTCTCTCTTCCCCTCTCTCTCCCGTTATCTCTGTCTCTCTCTCTCACTCTCTCGCAAGCATATTTTCCTGCTTGCTCCTGCACTATCACACAAACACGCTTGCAGCTTGCACATACCCTTGGAAAAAAAAAAG
>JAOWBC010001868.1:8385944-8413128 GCA_028566105.1 Hypoplectrus providencianus | reverse complement strand
GGGTGGTGGGGTGGCGGTGGGAGTGGGGGCGCGGGTGAAATGAAAAATGAACTGGAAAATGAGGACAGAGCTCTAGTCTCTTATCTGCTCTTGTCGTGATGTTCTCTGAGATAAGTGCCGCGTAAGTATGTTGTCAGGTCCGCTGAAACACATTACTGACAGCACCACAAGTTCCGGGGAAGTGTTGCGGTGCTGCTGCTTGGCTAACCTTTCGATCCAGCGCACTTTTGGTTGCTTGTTCACTGAGCTAGAAATCCCTTGACCAAGGTTTATGGATGTTGTGGTAGTGGACTGTCGTAGTGGTTAGAGAGACCGCCTTGGAACTGAAAAGGTCATACAGTCAGTTTCTGCTACAGCCATTATGCATCCATCAGTAGGCATGTGTGCTGTCAAAGTGTGCCCGGGATGCCTGAACGCATACCTGCTCACTCAGCGCAAGTTACCCGGTGTACACAGTGTCAGCTGACCAAAATATAAATAATAAATATGTTTGTTAATTAATTGCATTATGGATTTGTATGCGGTGCTATTTCCAATAATCATTAGTCAAAAGAAGTTACCTACCGCTGCATGATTGATTCAATGAAAGGCACTTGTTGTGGTCTCATGAGCATTCCTCTTCCCGGGACCAGTGTTGCTCTTAACATGACCGATGTGGAGAAAGGCCATGAACCCGAAGCTTCTCATATCAGTCCCATGGCGCCGGATGCCTTTTATTGTGCTGTTGAGGATTTTACTCTAAGTGCATGTGCACTCAAAACCTTGAATATTCAGTGTGATTTGAAGGTGAATGTTATCATAGACAGCCTGAGCTGTAAGTACAATGTTTCATTCCTCGTGGTGCGGCTCATTTCAAAGAGCCATTTTGTCTAGAGTCAGGAAAGATTGAAAACCATTTACTTGCATGCAATGCCCTGCTCAGAAAGCTTGCCTTTGCAATATGTCTACATGGCAAAGCTGCCATCACTCTACAAGACATCAATGTTTCCCTGCCATACAAGTGTAGCTTTCTTGTTTCGGGTTGTTTGTTTTCTAAAGTGGAGGCAAGCTTACCTAAGCAAAACTCAGTATGGATTATGGGTTTAGCTTTTCTACACACAAGTGTGTATGACACATGTTCAGTGTATTTCCTCCCTGTGCTGTTTCACACTAGAGGTGCCATGTTTGTTCGTATTATTGGTTAGGCTGTCAAGTGAATAAAAACATTTTCTTATTAATGGCTTGCTTTGTGATGCTGTACAATCATCTAAATTAATTGCATATTTCCATATATTTGCTGCAAGAAGCATTTTAAAATAGATTTTGGTAAAGAGAGTGGTTTGAGTGAATTGCTGAATAAATTTTATAAACTTTAAATGTCAACATTTCTTGTATTTCCTATACACTCAAATCTTTTTTTTTTCATAAATTATATTCAATAATGGCCATAACAATAATTAAAAAAAACATGACTTTAACCTCCCATCCTCTACCACTGATAATCCCTGCTGTTGGTTCGTCTGTCACTGACAGACTTATTCAGTCTGTGTCTGTGGCTTGGTCACTCACAGTATCACATCTTAAGGGGGCCTGCTAGGTCCAAATTAGCTGCAAAGTGCTTTGCGGTCATATTTCAGTGTTAAAGTACTCTAATGGCAGGAGAATGTCTGACAGCAGAAATTGTACTGAGCTCCTAAGAACTTTCCTGGAAGCAGGTTGAATCTACCAAGCTTGTGTTTTATCAGCAGATGCATCCCACCTCTCTCATTGCAGACAGATTTCTACCAGGGGTGGACCCGCCAATCACAACAGTTTATCTCAAGGCAGGTTTGATAGGATGACTGACTTCAAGCTTTACTTGCAGAACTGGATCAAACTTTCAAACAGGAAGCGCTGATCAAATACGAATCAATCGTCTGTTCCTACGTTGCTTTTTTCTCACCTCAGCTGTTTTTAGAAACACATTTTAGTGATTTTTTAGTTGTAACTTGAGAAGGTTTGTGACCTGGCTGCAAATTTTTTCCCACTTAACTGACTTACCTACTTTTCTTCTTCTTCAAGGAGAGGAAATAGCGCTTCAGCGATCCAATTCATGACTTTCGTTGCTATCTTTTATCATTTCATTTGTCTCAACTGTTGTGCACCAGGTGTTCTTTGGCTGTGCGGGCTTTCATCTTCCAGATGGCGTCCTTCTTCTTAATGCTACCTTTGGTATCCTGTCCGTGCTGAGTGTGAGGCCTTACCATCTGAGCCGCTGGCGATTTATTTAATGGATCAGGCGGTTGCAGCCAGTTTTGCGGTACAGCTCCTTGTTTGACACTTTGTTGGACCGGAAGATACGGCAGGTTTTCCTCAGGCACCCATTGTGGAAGGCATTCGTCTTGTCTGTGTCTCCTTTTACCACTGGCCGGCATTCTGAACCATCCATTAGATTAGATTCGACATTGCTGTTACAGAATCGAATCTTAGTCCTAACAGCGTACTGCCTCACCTTCCAGATCGTCTAAAGCCTTGCAAATGCCCGCTGAGCCCTGCTTGGGTGTTCTTTTATCCCGCTACAAACGGGACACACCAGCCCAACTTGCATGAGGCACTCAGTGCTACGTCACCTCAGTTCTGCTGTTCCAATCGGTTGTAGGTCTTTTCAGAGGCATTTCACTCTGTGCTTGCTAATATTAATAGCCCGCCTTGAAAGTTAATTTAAAAATTAATCATTTGTAGCATTTCATATTTCATCATGATTACAAAGCTACTGTGGATGGTTTTATTTGGAGTGACGTATGGACTCAAAGGGCATCCAAGAGTGTGATTTATCTTTCTTCCTGTAATTAATTTTCTAAATTAGCATTTAATTCTAGCAGCCCTAATTATTGGATATCATTTGAAATGTGCCTGCATGTCAACATGGTTCTGACTTAAATAAGAACAAATCTTGCAAATAAGGAAAAGCAAAATTACGAGCATGCATTGTACCTTTCCTGTGAGAACACCTTGAGAAAATGGGATATGAAATGTGTTGAAGCTATTATTTGGACCGCCAGGCCCCCAGTGTGCTTTCCTATTATATTTGTGTTTTGTATCACTCTACACTGATCTGTATGCAAAAAGAGAGAGAACAAGAGTATGAAAAACAAAAGACAAACTACAAAAGAACAACATCAGAAAAGTGAAAACAGATGTAGGAGTAGAGAAAGAAAAGATAATATGAACCACGCAATTCAAACAAACGCACCAAACAGTAGGAAATTATCAATGGCTCTTTAATCAACTCATCTGGATTTTCAACATGAAACCATCTTCAAGTGGAGCTAGTGAGGTTGTGTTTGGACAGGGGAGGTCGAGTACCCACTATACTTGGGTGTTCAAGTGGTTTTGACCCCCAAGCACCGTTACCAAGCGACTGACAACAAAAATGTTTGTCAGCTTGTTCTCTTTTTCAAATACGGAGAATGATTTTTTCATTATGCTCTTAAATGAGAGTGGTGAAAAACAGACGACAGATGTCTGCCTGCATCACGGGGCTAATAGAAGATTTCCACCTGTGACGCTGTAATTCCAAGTATTCACTATTTCTGAGAATTCAGTGAAGTTCATACAGGATGTGTGTTTTTTCTTAAAGCACAAAAGATGAGGTCTGAATCAGCCTTATTTCAAGGATGTAAAAAAAACATCCTATGTATGAAAATGGACCACTTTGGTTCTGAATGGTTGAAGGTGACATGATGCTCCTTTTCCTTTTTTTGTTTTACACATCGTCTTTCTGAATATACATGTATTCAGTAACTGTGTGAAATGCCTCCTGGAAAAGGTCTGGTCCAACTTGGAAGTATTTTCTTTTTCTTTTCTAAAATCCAATAGACCACAGACCACTGTGTAAGGTACCAAGTATAAAATGGCCCTGGGGCAAATTATTAAAGACTACAGTATTGATAAGCTCTGTTGTTCGGTGCTTTTACCAGTACTTTTTAACACTTTAGTGTCATTTATCATCACGCGGCAGCATCTCCCCTAGTGCCTGTATCGGGGCTGAGCTCCTACACTGTACACACACACACACACACACACACACACACACACACACACACAGCACAGTCAGCAAACAACAGCAGAGACAGTGAAGTAAACTCAAAGATGTTCGGAACTGGCCGATTGCTGGGTCCTGGTGTACCAGGAAGGATGGAACACTTCCAAGCATGTGCCTGTTAGGAGTGTGTTGATGGCTTAGCCCTTGGAATTTAATGGTAAATGGTGGACTTCACAACTGCACTTGTTTATTACTTTTCTAGTCATAGCGTCCACTCTACAGGTCATCATTCATCCCCTCATAGTGGCCGAGGCTTTACAAGGTGCTAATAAACTTGCAGTTTTCTGTTCAGTATTATATCATAGGATGCTTTCACGCAACTTTCTGATCAGTTGGACATTGTTTTATCATTTGAACCACTGCATTGTTCTGGAGACCAACATTATGCCTAGTGAAGTTGGGGATTGGACCAGCAAAGACATAATAACAACATGTTACATGGTCGTAAATCCAGAATCCGGCGTTTGTGCTGGATGACTGAATTGGAGAGTCTTTGGTTTGGGTATAGAGGTTCACCTGTTGTTTTTGAATCTTTGGTTATGGTTCAAAAACACAGATTATTTGCTTTGTAGTTGGAATGTATAAGCAAGTCAGTCTCTCTCTCTCGGTCTCTCTCTCTATATATATATATATATAGTGCCTGGGACAATAACAGACATACAAGAGTCCTGGCTGCTCTGTTGAAGGGACAATCTGAACACTTTATGTTTACATTTCTCATTGGATTGAGCATTTTAATACCTTTGCAGTTCTCATATAGCACCTTTTCCTGCTCTATAGAAAAAAAGACATATGCAAATCATTTTTTTGCAATAAAGGACCTCCTAAATGGATCATATTGCTGTAATGGTTGTGTAACTGACCCAAAAATAAAACTAAATTGAAGGAACATTAAACTAAGTGCTTGCAACCCTTTTAAGTTTGGTCATTTTAGTCCCAATAAAACTGCATTGGAAAGGTTTTCTTTTTTCTGACCTTGATCAGCGAGCCAGCCATTAAAGAGGAAGTGGCTTTGGAATTGTATTGATCAACAAAAAGCAGACGCTTGTGTCCCTGACTCTTCAAAGCAACTTTTAGGATCATCCTTGTTTCATTAAGAAGTATATAAAAGAGGCCTAATTTATTTTGGAGGACCAACACAAGAGAGGTCAAGCCGGTGTAGCCATTAGCCTGTATCACTGCAGCTATTTTTCCATTAGCACACAAAAGACATGGAGGGGGCCTATTTTCATAAGCATTAATTTTTGTTTTCAGTGAGTATATGAGTTTATACCAGTCACCAAAAAGTCCTTTTCATATACAAATATTATTATAACAAAACTAAGCCAATTAACAGACACACAGTTCACACAGAGATAGAAATACTGTGTCGCCTCAGTAAATGTTTTCTGAATATATTGCCCATGTTAGGTTAGCTGACAGCTTGTTAGCGCTCACATAATGTATAAATCAGGTTTAGCCGACTATCTCAACTTTTGCTCATTACATATTGCCCTGTTTCTTACAGACATACAGCATAATTGGCCATTCTGTAACTGGGGCTAGTATAAATCAGCCAACTTATCTTTGAAGCAAATTGCCAGGGAACAAGTCGTGTGTTATTAATGATAAGCAACAAAGGTCTGCTTTATATACTGTAGTTTGCACTGTTCAAATTTATGGAGACTGGGAGACTAAGCAAAAAAAATAAATGTAAGCATTGTTCAGAAGCTCCATTAGAGCCTAAACACAGAGCCCATAGTTCAGCAAGTCATTATATCTCGGTGAGTGGATAATTTCTGCTGTCCCATATCTTACATGTTGACTGCAATCACATTCTGGACAAATTCATCAACAATACTTGAAGCATCAACTGCAGGATTCTCATCTCATTTTGAACCCGGGCCAGGACAAGCAAATTGCTGCCTGCAATATCAAGCTGCATTGACAAATGGTCCCTCCTTCCAGTGGGCTGCGTATTTGCATTTGCACAATTCATTGGCAAGTGTTTTTCATCAGATTAGGGATCTGACATGCCTCAACATGTGTCTGGGAATAAAGAAGCCCTTTGGTAGGATTCCCAAAGGACCATTTCACACCCGCATGTTCTTCCCCAAAACAAGTGGTGGAGGCATTTGAATTACAGGAAAGACAGGGTAATACATCAGGCCCCGATCAAAGCTTTCTATTGGAGTCAGCACTATCGGGCAGTATTTCTCAGAGATGATAGAGAAGGAGAGTGAAACCTTTTGAAAACAAATTTGTCACAGGGGATTATTTTTATCTTTATGATGACCTTGCAGTAAAAGAAACAAGCAGCAAAACATCATATTAGTGAACCTTTCAACTGCTTCCCACTGCTTGGGTTTCTGCCACAGAGCAGATGATACATTCTGATTCACTGGACCCCCCTGGCTCATGAATGTGGACGGATATGAAAAATATATGAAAAGATTTGAATTATAGCAGAGGGATATATTTTTATGTACTGAAAGTTTTCCAATCAAAGTGCTCAATACCCAGCTCGTGTTTCGTTGCAGAATTTTTGACCTATTTTAGCCTCAGCTACCAGTGAACTGATGATGTTTTTCCTAATAAAGACAAAGTATGCATGGAAGTTTTATGTTTGTTTAATATTCTTTCGTATTCTGAGACAAACTATTAAGCAAAATGGGATTTATTCTCACATCTTCAGCTCAGTGCTCCCTGTTGCCCTGTAGCCTGATGGATTTGACTTTGGCCAACAGTCTGAGTGTGATTTACGATCAAACAGCACCTGAACCTGGGATTTATTATCCATTACTGCTGTCCGTCAGGCAACATTACATTACACTCCGCTGTTCATCTCAGTTTGCCGAGCAGCAATGCACCACCAGAAGAAATATGCTGTTAAATGTAGTTTAACACATGCAAAACGTCAGCTGACATTGCAGTGTCTGAAAAGGTTTCTCCGTCCCTCCCGCAGCCTTTTCTCCTCTTTATAGCTCTGCTCAGGGCTGCGGCTGATTTCACACTGCAGAAGAAGCTTTGTAGGGCTGAAATTACATACTGTAGGTCTGTGTTTCACTTTTCGACTGAGCAAAAAGAAAAAGCTTTATGATAGTTCAGAGTTCAATAGAAACCGTATTTCCAGTAATTGGCCTGTATTATCTTCTGTCTCAGGCTTTTGACAGCAAATGTAAATTCTTAGCCAGAAATCTGCAAGTCATTTTTGTTCCATACCTGAATTTCAATCAGCACATTAAAATCCCTGTGCAACCCTGCCATTTCTGTAGCCAGGAAACGCCACTAAATTTAGAACAATGCTGCCTAGAAATGCAGTTGAGCGAATTATCCACGCCTTCGTTTCCCTCCGCCTAGAATAGTGCAACTATTTACATGTCTGAATGGTTCAGCGATTACATGTTAGCAACTGGTTCAAATGCAGCAGGGCTGCTGAGCTGCACACAGAGGTATCTATTCCTCCAGTCCTGCTGCACCACACTGACTGCCAGTGCATTTTAGAACCAATAGTTCACTGAAGAGCTTTAAGCTTGAAAGGTGGTGTGTAGTTAGTTTGGATTTACAGCAGTTATAACAAAGTCCACTGGTGACATGGTTTCAAAATTACAGTCACAAAATGTCGACAAACACATCTCAAATCACTCGTGTAGTATAAACCACTCATCCATAAGTGTCCATATGCTAAGTATTTACCAAACACTTGTATTTCTGCTTGCTGGCAGAAGCATCCACTACTGCATCTGTTTGCATGATTGGGTCAAATCAAGCAGGTCCTAATAAAATGATGAGGAGAGCCTTTGCTGGAGAAGGGGAAGAAAACACATATGTTTTATAAACAGAAAGTGGAAAGAAGCACGAACACACATTCATGTAATATAAAATAAGGTACTGTTAATTTACCATCTTCATCCAGTTTCCATTTATAATAACAAAATAACACATTATGGAATGAATAATGTGAGTCTGTACTCTAAAGCCTTAAAATAGTCTTTTCTGATTTGTCCCGGAACTTTCTATGGAATATTTTAAACATTCCCTGGACCATGATTTTAACCACAGATATAGGTTTTGCTGCATAATGGTTTTGTCAGCCAAACTTTTGATATTCAGTCTCTCAGACCTGCTCCGTGCTAATTCCAAGATCACAATGCAGCAGAATAATAGCTTTCCATGGAGCACAGCCTCTCTCCCTGAAGCTTTTTGTTCTTCTTCAGTTTTAAATCGGTTTTGAGTCATTTAAAGTCGGGCACTTTATCGGGCTGAAGTCACAGAAATCAGACAGTTAATAATGTATGGGCAGTCAGAATTGTCAATTATGATATATTGTGTGTTTCTGGCTATGGCTGCTGTTTGATAGGGCAGCTCCCTTCACTGGCTGTAGGATTTCTAACTGGAGCAAAAGAGGAAGTCAGCTGACTATAAAGAGCGACAAAGTCAGAAAAGGTTGGAGGTCAGGTTGGAAGGATGGGTCAAATAAACACAGGATAGTCAATCAGGAGACCAATGTTTGTGTTTTGTGTAAAACAAAAAAAAATCAACATTTAGCTATGTTAATATAACTTTAGTAAATTAAAGTAACATAATCACATGTGTAGCTTTGTCCCATGCAACTGTACAGATGTTCAGTGAACGAACAGAATGTGTTATTTTAACCCAAACCAAGATCTTTTCCTGGACCTTACCTAATACTTTATTTGCTAAACTGAACCAAACTGCAACAACATTAACCGCATGTTTTTACTGAAACTGCTATGTTTAGGTTTTAAGGACATCTTATGTGTCCATGTTAATTCTGGAACCTCTCCTATAGGTGCTTTGATTTGTAGGTCTTGTTGGCCCATGACAAATTTAAGGAAAATTCATAGAAATATGTGGAATATGATGTAACAGAAAATGGTGAGCCAAAGTAATGAGCATTACAGTGGAGTGTGCACTGCATCTGTCCTGGTGCACGCTTCAACCATCTGTTGTATTTAGTTTAAATCTTGTTGACGTCCTTTCATGCGTTGCTGGAGAGCTCCATGAAAACAGTCCAAAATCTAACTTTCTATTTCAACTAAACACCAAGCTCACTGTTTCCTGTTCACTATATCTCTGTTTGTTTGGTTTACAGACAGCTTACAGCTCATTAAGTGAATGCTGTTCAGGAGCAGATTCCACGATCACGACAGCGTCAGTTGACTCAGTCATACACAGTATTAAAGTGTTTGTGTGTGTCATTTCAAAATGTCTTCACACTTGTTACCAGGACAACCTGCTCCTCCAGCATGCCCTTAAAGTAAATAGTGGGGAGGAAGGGTAGAAAGGAGGAAGGGATCTGGTCTTTGAGATCTCCTGGGAACCCTCTGAGAGACGGAGGGAGCAGATGTTGAGGAGGCGCCCTTCTATTCTCGGCCTGTTTCTGGAGGTGTGTTTGGTCATTAGCAAATATTCCACGCGAGTGGAGAAATGGCATCGGATCAACATTTTCATAAGGCGGAAATGTAATTCCCTGCTCTAGAAAATGCATAGCTCTCGTCTGCCAAGATTGTGGGACTTCTGAGTGTCTGTCTCTGCCTGTGATCAAACATGCATGACAGCTCGCCTTCAAAGCCAAGACAATATGCGAGCGAGGCATGCTGGCAGAGCATGCGATCACTGCGTCCAGAGGAAACACACACCCTGACACGGTGCGCCTGACAGTTCAGCGTCTTTCATCCGCCTACAAAGATGTGCGCTTACTCTATGAATAGTTAATAGAGGTTAGGGTAATACCCAGGTTGTTACTTATATTTATCAATAATGAAATGTCACGACAGACGTGCGAAAGCCTCACTGACCCATATCTGCATCATCTGCGGATAATATCACTGAAGCCTTTTGAGAGTTTCCCTCTTGTTTGCAACAATTCATCTTCCATTGTACATCTGTTCCTGTCTCATCTCGAAAGGAGAGGAACAAACAATTAACACTTAATTGCTCAAAGGCAAACAACACAAAAGGCTCATTTTATTGCCACCATCCCGTGTTGGCACCTGATTACTCACACATGCACGCACATCATCCTAACACATTGCCGCTTTTAATTAACATAAATGTTGTCCCGACCCTTTTTCGCAAATATTTTCAGAGCAGAGACGGTGCAGCGGCTGTATTTGTCTGACAGTGCTGTAAACAAGGTAAAGCAGCTTTAAATCTCACATAATGGAGACAGGCAGGAATAACAACTGTGTGCACTTCCCCCCCTGAGGCAATTTTCCCTGCGGCAACTTTCCCTGAGGTGAACAGATTTGCCAGCGTACATGTGGATCTGGACGCAGTGGCCGACCCTGGGAGTAAGATATGCAGAGCGCCGCAGGTCGCTGGGGGTCTGCAGTGAAGAGGTAGAAATCCTTTGAGCACACAGTCATTGTAGCAGAACGTAGTTTCATTTAGCTGAAAAACACCTCGGGTAATGTGCAGAGGCATCTTTGGCTACATACAGTCAAAGATCAATTTTTAATAAAACAATTCGAGGGCGAGATATTTTTCACATGTCAGAGGCACATCTGAAGAAAACAACAAAATTGGACAGAGCTTCCTGTTGCCATAATTCAACAAATTACACACTTTTCAGGAGACAATGTTCCATCTTGTGAAAAACAAACAAACAAAAAGCATCCATATTTGAGACTTTCTTGGCAACGTGGAAGCATTTGCATCCCCTCTAATTTGATGCAGGCTGCAATTATGTATGACTAATGGTGGATGGGAAGCTTCAGTTTTCACTGTTGATATTTTTGCAACAGTGTTAATTTAAACTGTTGATCTATGTATTGGAACAACTGTGATTAAAACATGTTATTAGCATAAATGCATTATTTGGTTGCCAAAACATCACTTGCATGAGAATGGCATGCAAAGTGTCCCGTTTTGCTTTGTTTGTGCATGTGTGGTTGTGTGTGTGTGTTGTGTAAGTATACGTGCGCGCATGTTCATTTTTCACGAAGCTGCTATCGCATCACATTTTTACAAAGCACAAAATGGAAAACAAACCCCAGTCTATCATTCCGGTTGATTCCCTGCAAAGGAGACACGATGATTGAAGTGTTGTTCGCCGGGACAAACTTGGTGTCTATCCAGTCTCACTCTGTTCATGAAAAGAGTATTAATTAGAGGAACGTTTCAAGGCTTAAGAGGGAGGATCTGAGGTTCAACTGTTTTTTTTTTTTACTGCTTTTTATTACAATTGTACTCAAAGTACATCAAAGAAAGCAGAGCTTGTCATTGCAGAGTGTATTGATGAGGCAGATCTTTGGTCTAGCGCGCTCCTGGTGAAGCAATGTTTGGATTCTTTTTTTTTTTTTTTTTTTTACGGTTCACTGCTCTAAAATGACATGAAAAGATCTCCATGTCGTTTCTAAATGAAGTTGGCAAAGAGGCTGCAGAATGTATTCAGGGCCGTCCTATATATCATGCTCCATATTCCTTTTAATAGTGGTCGGACAAGGACATTAATTTGTCATACTGAAAGTGCTCATTCATGCAGTCTGAACTGTATGTACTGCACCTTGCAGACTTTTACATCCTGGCATATTGCTCCAACATTTTACGGCTGAGATATTGACCATATCAAAACAACAAGCATAAAAAGATAAGAAGGACAGTATTTATTTATTTATTTATTTATTTATTTATTTGCAGCGGCAGAGCATCACTCTAAGGCCTGAGCAAGGCAGGAACTCACTCACCATCATCAACTGTTTATTCTAAGATGAGATTCTGGATTTCAACCATTACTCATCCAGTGTAGTTAATTCACATGTTGCTGGCTGACATTAATGTAAAACCTCCTGAACTTTCTTCTTCAATGTAGCTGATTCAGATTTTAAAAATAAATCGGAACAAGGACATTATGACCATTATATTTTCTGCTCCACTGAAGGAGCTGTCCATTAGCAGAGTATGACAGTTGGATGTCGTTGTTGGTTGTTCGGGATCTCTTCTAGGATATTTTTACATCCTGAGTAACTAATGAAAGGTTTCTTACCTCCGACATTACGAGGGGTAGAAGTAGCAGTCATATACTGTAAGAAGACACAACCGCTGTGCTGTCACCCATTGTTTTCACCCCATCTTGTTTTTTGAAGCCAGAAAGCATCATATTTTCAACAAGAGGGGCAGTATGCAACAAACACACTACGACAACAGCTAACCCTAATGCTTGTTAGCTTTATTAGCAAGATATATAGGGTAATTCCCACTAAATGTGCTATAATTGGAGTTTAAATCATTATCTAGCAGTTTAAAACAATACATTTCCAGAAAATAAAAATGAAGAGCCAACTCCTTAAATTGTATTTTAGTAAATACTGAATACGACATTTTAAAGCTAAAATGACATTTTAGGAATTGAAAATACGCTGTGAAAGTGTCAATGTTCAAAGAAGAAAACATGGCTAATAGCCATAAACAGGCCCAGTACCATGGATACACATTGCTACAGTTCAATGCTGGCTGACGGGTCGTTGTGAAAGCGATTTGTCAATCACAAAGTAGCCAAGCATACCAGCCGGCCTCATCATCTATTTAATTCTGCATGGGACCATAATGTACAAAATTAACGTCATGCTTTAGAGAAGGAGATTTAAAACTAGGGTCTACAGGAATAAACTCAAACTTGTGAGAATATTTTCTGACAACTAGAGTAATTTTCATATAGACTTCTTCTGTAAGGTTCGCCCCCTGCTGGCGCTTAGAAAGAATGCAGGCTTATAGCACCCCAGCCTTGGCTTCTGTCATACAGTCTGTGGTGGCAACATCACAGGAAGATTTCTCTGTTCCAAGTTAAAGTCCTGCATTGAAAAATTGACTTCAAATCAGAGCAGTCAAATGTGCATGGAGTATATTAAGAGTATGAAAAGCATTCATCATCTCTTCATTATGCTGTATGGACCCTTTTGTTGAAGCCCCAAAAGATGCTACTTTGCAGGACTTTATGCAAAAGTTATTATTTTCAAAATGTGAATGTTGATGAGTTAAAATGTAGGCAGAATATTTTTTTAATGTTGCTGGTTGAGGTGAAGCGGATTTGAACCATTTTAGAAACTGTTGGGGAGTTCAAAAACCCGGCATGCCCATTATCCAAACCCAGAGGTATTTCCACTGGCTCTGCCTAATGACACCTTTTCACAGGACTGAGTGGGCTTGCACAAACATTCAGACATCTCTCTCACTTTCCTTTTGGATGTGTTACTGTCATTGTTATTAGTACATGGAGCATGATGGCTTTGCTCCCAGCACAGCTGTGCACAGCCTGCTCCTGAGCAGTAATAATACATCATATTTTATTAATTCATCATGTTTTTTTTTATTTATTTCCCACCACCGTGTCTAACATTTTACATACCTGAGCAGATGATTTGATAACAACTCTAGTTAACACATTGTGCATTTTTGATTAATAATATAAGCTCATAACGAAATTAATAACAATAGAATATGCATTAACAACAGCTGTGTTTAACACTCTGTCAATTAATTTACTCATTTGTATTTGTGTATGTTAAGCACATTGTGTGACTGGCTTGACCCTGTGAACTAATGCGGTTATTTCGCATGCCTTCAATATGTACTCATATAATCTTAATAGAAATGCATGACCGAATGTCATTAACACCCACCCTTATTACAATGTGAGGGATTTTTTAATTATAAAGTTAATGTGGATTATAATCTGCTTGTATGGTCATTTACAGTCCCATTAGTTTTTCACTCAGAAAACATGAACTCATGTAGTAATGGCAGTGTTAACTGTTCAACACAAGTTAATGCATATAACTGTAACTATCCTTATATAATCCATCTCTTTCATAATATTACCCAAACAAGGTTTAGATCACAGACTCATCAGCGCAAAGCTTAATAACTGGGGTTAGAGTGGGGATTGTAATCGTGATGACAAAAACTTCAGATAATCTTGCTTCATAAAGTCTCAGACATCTGAAACAAAAATATACTTTTAGCCACATCAAAAATGGCACACAGAGATATTGAAGTAGCATTTCCAAAAACTGCACACTTAGATTGATCTATCACCACTTCATAATTTCATTAAAATGTTTCCTGCCTTTGAAAGATAAGCCCTTACTTTTCATTTTGCAGATTACAAAGTGCCATTATTATCAGTTTAATTATTCTCAGTGAATAGAGGCTTTAATGAATAAAATGTCTACATACTGTAATAGTAGTGATTCACTCTCTTTTAATGGTGGCTAAATCTCCTCAGTGCGAAACACTTCCTGTGACTCTGTGCCGACACATAAAATCTACAAGAAAATGGGTTTGAACTTTAGATGCAAAAAAAATAGCTGTCATGAGTCTAATCATGGGCTTTTACTTCATATTTGGAAAGTGGTTTGAAAAGTACGAAATAAGCACTAATCAGATCAACAGTTGACCATAAGAAAACCAATTTAAATTTATGGATGGTTGGAAGCAAAAAAGAAGGGGTTGTCAACTATATGTACTCCACGGTGGAGCAAACGCCTGTGTAATCTTGTGGAAAAACACTACAAATAATGGTACACAATTCGTGGTCATAGGCCAGACAGCCACTCGAGTTACTGCTCTGTAAGTTTAGGGCTTCTGCAACAAAAACAACTATTTGTTGTTTTGGCTGTTCTTGATTTGTCATTTTCTTCCCTTTTCAGCTGCACAGGGCTAAAATGCCTGCAGTGACTTTTGAAGCGATAATGTGTGGGTTATATTTTGGAGTCACGGTATCATGTTTCCTTACTGCATGTTTGGAAATATCATAGGATAAGAATGTATCCGTTACTGAACCAATCAGCTCAATAAGGATGGAAGAAAATGTGTCCTGAATTTAAAATTACTACCAAAAAATTATGCAAATCTACACATTTCAGGTCTGCATGGCAGTTAAGATGTGGAACAACATGAACACTGAAGTGTAATGATTGAAATGCCACTCAGTATATTTATGCTCTAAATTTCCAAGACAATATATCAGTGGGACTATATTGCCATACAGGATAATTTATTTGATTTAAATACATTTATTATAATAATTATCAAATAATTCCTTTCCTATTAAAAGAAAGTTAATCTCAAGTCCCCCTCCAATCAAAAATGTGTTTTTCCTATGTTTATTTTCCTTAAAATGACTGACCCTGACTATATTGACTTCTGTACTGAATGGGGAGACTTCTGTGCACCTGACTACGATGTGAGATTCATCAAATGTCACTGCTTTGAAAAGCCAATCAAGGTCATAAAAAAACCTGAAACCTCCAGTGCAGAGAGGGCTTGTCAGAACAGAGAGTGAGAACACACTGTAACATTATAGCAAATATAATGTATGTTTCACAACCACACACAGTGTGTCAGCCATTGACAACATAAACAAGCTAAAAGATGCTAACTACACCCACCTTTCTGATGTCTCACAGTTAACAGCTTTTGGTGCACAGTAGAATCCTTATCTACGTCTGGAGGCACAGGATGCTTCCTCCTAAAGACAAAACATATACAAACAGTGCCGCTTCAATATGTAGACCAAGCAACTTAGTACAAAAGCAGCATTCGTGGGCGGGGTGGAGTCCAGATCTGTAATTACTCAGAGAGGGTGGACAAACAGATATGCTTCCAGCACCAAACCCTCCTTTTTATGTGGGAAAACAAGGTCAAAAAATATCTATACATACAATTTCTACATAATTTCAAACATGTTTAGATGGGGATTCTTATTCAAAAAAGATGTCAAGACGGAGTGCATTATAAAGAATGTAACTGATAGTTAGACTAAGGATTTCATAAGATAAGATCAGTGGTCTGATATAGGATGGGGCACAGCCAAGAAGTTTCTGAATTGCTTCTTATCGTTAATAGTTCCTATCTTTGAAACTTAAGTGAGGAGAATACAAGCAGTAATGATAATGAAGCCCCTGACCTTCATTTAAGATCACTCTTACAACTAGTTGCATAATGCAGCCATAAAAGGACAAACTAATACAACTACTCCCAAGTAATGATTCAAAAAATCAATCATCATGAAAAAAAAAAACTGACTAAATTCCTCGAGGCTACAATATGCTTCTCTTCTCCTGGAGGCAGTAGAGTTCATTGTGTGTCCTTTATTTGTCCCCTCAGGTGTGCCGGTTAGGCCGGCACATGTCACTCAATTTGATAGGCTGTTGAGACAACATTCAGCCTGAGGCCGTGGTAACATAAAGCCACCACAGGAACTGAAGACATACACAGAGGAAATGAATCTGAAAGGAAGGAGATATGGTAACCACAACTGGGCACAGCACCAGCTACAGCCATATGGCCGAAGCCCAGAATAAATGTAAAGAGCCAAGAACATCGGGAAGGCTTTAAAACAGCCAACAAAAAGGGAATTTAACAACACAACACAAATTCCCTGCTGTTTCTTAATGTCATCAAGCTGATAAATGTGTTACTTCTTTTACTGGAAACGTACTCATTTGCAGCATTTTCTCTAAATGAGATGTATGTGTTGTTGAATTGGTGAACATGTTTTCTTCATATACTTGTGTTCTATTTATATAAATTATGAGTGTCTGCTTAAGCAGTGCATAAAACTTCTCTGCTCAAAGGGGAAAATATGCCCTAAGACAAACAACGTGCTGCTGGTTTCACCGACCTGAAGCTGACCAGCATAACAGCTTTAATTACCAAACACATTTACATTAACTGTGCACATAAACCTCCCAGATACTCTTAAGTTTAGCTCCAATAAAAACAAGCTAACATTAACATTTCTTTGGACGCCTTACTTTTCAATCCCTTACAAAGAAACACTCATTTAGACACAACCCATGGGTGTCACCCGGCAGTTATTTCAAATAACATGCTTAAAGACATTTGAAATGACTGGAATGAGAAAATGCATTAGATTACATTGCTGTGAGGCAAACACAGACTGTCAGCGCAGGATGCAGCTCTAGATTGACACTGTGCTGATTACAGTATAATTTATAGAAAGCAACTTATTTCTCACTGCAACACACATAGTCCCGGCTGAAAACAACTGCTCACTTGTGTCTGACAGAGCTGCGGTCAATATTGTCAATAGCTAAGTAGCCGGAACTACCATGGTGAGACGGTTTTTGGCCTGATCTGTGACTTCTCTCCTCCTAATTGCTTTAGTTAAGTTAATTCATTGCATTTGACTGTGTGTTTCTTTTCTTAGGCTTGTATGCACACACACATGTTTATGCAACACAAACAAGGTTGAAACAGGAAGGCAGGTTCTTTCTGGTTTGTTCACTTTGAGTAAATTGCTCTTAATGTACACAGTGTACACTTTAGATAATTATAAACATTTTATTTCTTAACTTTATCATAGACTGTGGAGAGTAAGTGGATGTTACTGACATTGGTTTGTTGACTGAGTTTTGAGGCCTTGAGGTTGGCATTTTTCCATCGCCATTTTTTTGGGGGGGTTGGCTTTTTTTTTGTAGGGTGCTGGGGAGGGAGACACTTGACTATAGTTAGCTTGCCAACTCCTTGGCGTGTCATTCAAGACAACCAAGTCTGACACGTTTGTGCCAACCAAAATGTTACAATTAACTGTTTAATTAATTAAAATAATATATTTACTATAAACTGGACCATAATTTACAAAATGAGTTCCATGATGTTTTAAAAGACTCTTGAAATTAGAAAATTTAAGCCTTAAGTCATGAGGAAATGTTTACTGTGGTCATAAATTAAGTAAGAACTAGGATCACCTCTCTTTGACTTCACTTCCGATTCAACTCCATTTAGCATCCTGTGGTGTCGCCGCCTGCTGGTTTAAAACACAACTGCATTGACTTCTTTTATACATTCCGTAGTAGAAATACAGTAAAATTTCTCTTTCCAAGTAAAAATCCTGCATTAAAATCTCATAAAGTTAAAGCAACTTAATGTGATTAGTTATGTAAACTTAAAGTATCAAAAGCTCTCCTCATCTATTCATTATGCTGTGTGGACCCATTCGTAATGTTAAGTTGACGTCCCAAAAGATACTATTTTTAAGGACTTTGTTCGTCACTAACTATAATTTATGAAATGAACAATATGCTGTATTAAAAGAGACCTAAAATGTGTGCCTTTGACCAATTACTTATTAGGAAGATGTTTGCTGAGGTAACAAATCAAGAGGGATCATCTCTTATTGACTTTGCTGACAATTGGACTTCTTTTGAAACATAGGAGTCGCCCCCTGCTGGCTTTCAGACAGAATGCAGGTCTAGGCCTCTCCTGCAGTAGCTACGCTTTTTTAGATCCAGGGGTTGCCACTTGTTGTTTTGTACAAAAAGTGGTGTCACAAAGCTTCAGTTATATTTATTCAAGCTGAAATATTTTCAATTCCCATGAATGTTTCATTCTATCCGTGTCTATTGGTGTCCACTCATGTCTTCGCATTGACTGTACATGCACGTCTCTAAAGTTTGCTTCGTACTCTGTCTGAACTCACCTTAACACTTGGTGTAGACGGGCTGGGCAGCGAAAACAACACAGCACTACAACAGCTGCTGCACCTGCACTGTATCTGATCAGCCCCAGTACTGTGAGCACCCCCAACCTAGTACACAACGCTGTGCTTGTTGTGTGTGTTCGTGTGTAGTAAAAAAATGGTGTCGGCAGCTTGTCAGGTTTGACAGTTCAAAACTTATTGTGTTTTGGTCAGTATTTTCTCTCCAGTCTCCTCATTTACACCTGCCACATTGATAATGCAGCTATGGTGAGTCTTTTTCATGCAAATGCTCACACTGACAAAAGTCTGTGAATATTCAGGTGCAGGTGCAGGTGATGGGTAATCTAGAAATACTTCATCAAAAGGCAGCTGCATTTGTTAGGTTTGTAATGAAAACATTGATCTCAACGTAACCGAGAGGCTTGATCAGCCCAACTGACAGCTGCCTGCTCATGATGCTGCTCTCTGAGGATGAGAGCAAAAACATGAATCTTATTAATACAGTAACTTCATTTATAAACGGCAGCCTTTACATTTCAAGTTCAAACAAAGTGATATGGACCAAAACTCCTTGGAAAAAATCAACCATGCAGTTTGTGAGCCTGGGCATCACTATTTAAACAGCCACACAAACTCACAGTGACAATGCTAATATGCTGATATTAGCAACTTTAATGCAGTTTCCTGTGTAAGCATGCTTCAATAATGGCTAATTAGTTGCAAATACAAAGAACAGCAGTATGTGAGAAGGTCATGGTTTTGCAGGTAAAATCATAAAAACTAGCAAAGAAGTAAAAACACTCTGGGGACCATGAATGTTAGCTATTACTGAACCATTTTGTCATCTTGTGTAAGAATGGAGGAGACCCTGTACTACATCTGAAATAACAAGATGTAACTACTAATAATACCTACTTTTTAAAAATTTCTACAATAAATGGGACCATAAAAGAAAGTTTGCTATATTTTTGTTGTTGCTGTTGTAAATTAGGAACAGAATCTGCATCTATGCTATAATAAGCCACTCGTCCTCCATGGAATGAGATGGAAGGCATTGTTAATGGGCCTTCTCAAACAGTCCATTTGATAAAAGAAAATTTCAAAAGCAAAAACGTATCCACATTTTTTAAGAATCAGAAGACAGGAACATCTCAGAAAACTGCCTGCAGTTAAACATCTGGCACCACTGCAGTGAGTACATTATTATTATTAAAAACAACTGTAGTGACTAAATTACATACAACATTCAGTGATTTTTTTTTTATATCTCAAAAGATCTCAAAATAAATGCATAGGCATTTTTTTTATAGAATCAATGTAGAAGCTTGATTTAAAAGATGTCTGCAATTTAAGAAGAAATGTGCATTTTCAAAGAAATTTTGAACAACTGCTGAGATAATAAATCAAGTTAGGAGTCAGGGTCATCTCTCATTAACTTGTGTACAAGAATTGGACTTTCTGAAACCATTAGAGTCTCCCCCTGCTGTCCATTAGACATAATGCAGGCACTTTTGCATTAACTTCACTTTCAGACCTATTACAGAGCCTCTGTTAATCTTATCCTGTCTATTAAAATTGTATTGTCATTATTAGAGCCTTACTTTTGTAGAGAAACAAACTATCAATCTGAGTTATAACAATATTAACAACATGAAGCTCCACTATTCTGCTTCTTCTTTGCTCACGTTGAATTTGCAAAGGTAATTTGTCACCAAAGCTGCAAAGTCTGTCATTGCTGCCCATGGTCGTGAATTTCCCTATAAAAGGTCAAGTTGTCCAGTATCATTAATAAAAACACAATTAAAATCCCAGGTTCTGGGCTGTTACCCTTTTAAAATGACTGTTCCAGACATACGGTAGTGCAGTTTGATAAAGAGAGCTATCAGCCAGCCAGATGCAAAATGACACTTGTAGAAGGTCTAGGACAGATGGGGGCAAGGTGTTAGATGTGGGAGCGTGACCGTGAAGCACAGACCTGGCGTATAACCCTTGAACTCTACATGATGGATTGCTTCCATCAACAAGGTGCCTGGTGATGTTGTGTTGAGTCCAAGATGTGCAGTGTTCCTGCAAGTACATGCCGCAGGTGAAACGGGAGATGTTTTTTTCCGAGCACCCAGAGCAGGAGGAGGTGGCAGAAAGGCCATGACGGGCATTAACAACAAGGAGTGAATAAATATAAATTACAGCAATACCTTTTACAGCTTTAGACTTACACAGCACTGTTTTTTTTTTTTTCACTTAAGGCTCTGACAGTAAGCGGGGCATTGCGGTCTCCTTTGAAATTCAGAGTGGCCTAGTTCAAGGATGTACTGTACAGACCCTCAGCTAAATTCCATACTAGATTCAAAGCGGTACAAAAACTTCACTAGAGTTTGCTCAATCACCCATTCACTCACTCACTGACTCTGTTAGCCTCTTATGGGCACATGTGGAGCGTTCCCACCCAGCGGCTAATCTCTAGTTCCCTGTGCTAGATTTCCTGCTTGAATGCACTGTAATGACATTTATATCATTTTGTGAGTAGCCTACTCATATTCCTTATAATTCCACCCACTCACAAATGTGCATTACATTATGCTGTATATGGAAGAAACATTGTGATGATTACAGAATAAATTGTAAATTGGAGTGAATCTCTCATAAATTGCCCATCGTGGCTCCTCTGTGCTGTGTTCTGCTGCTTGGCTGGTTATCATTAATTTTCATGTGGCGTATGCTTTAAATATGAATTCTCCCACAAAGAGTTTAATCAACAGTGCATGTGCTTGGAGTATTTCTCGGGGCCCAGAAGGTGTTAAATGAATCATGGATTGCAGCTGGTCCTCTGGTGCAGGGGCTTGCAAGGTCATATCTGGCTGAAAGGGCAGAGGGCTAATAAACTACTCTCCCAAATTACTTTCTCTGACTGTAAGTATAATGCCCATAAATATTATCAAAGGATGCCATTTCTCATAGCCCCCAGACCCGGTGTTTCATTCTCCTTTTAATTAAGATTCACTGTGATTCGACACAGACAGTTAGCAGCTGGTTTAGCAACCTGGAGAGAGCTCAGGATTGTTGGACTGACAAAGGAGCTCATTCACTATCAGATTAGACGCTCAGATGCCTCAACACATATAAGCACATATTAAGAGCATTTATTGTGTTCATTAATTAGGTCTTACTTCAATGTGTTCTTACCGTGGGAACAAACATAGAACTGGCTTACCAAATACTGAAAAAGCCACCACTATGAGAATGATATGGACAGACTTTGACAAATGAATTTATGGTAAATTGGCACCATATTCAATCTGTATTGGTGTATATGTCATAAAAATTAATTAGTTTGTCCACTTTTGCCCCCCTTTGATATTTTATGACCTTCATAGTTGTGTTTTGGTCCACCACCTCCTGAGATGAAACATCTGGTTAATTAGCTGGCTAAAAGCTTAATATACTTCACCCGTGGCTGTTGTCTTTCTGCCCCTTTGCGCTGAACATGCATAAAACTCTCGGCATTATACAAAAGAAAGAAAAAAAACAGCTGTCTAATATTTTAAATGCAGAACAAAATGACCCTTATGTGCAAGTAAAATCATAGTGTGGTGCAGTGAGGTGTATTCATTGGCTGTGGTCTGATGGTATTGGTATATGGTATAATATGGTGTTTTATTATGGCATTTTAAGGTTGCACTTCCACCATGTGGGTTTTAAAAATCTTTAAACCACAATAAAAAAGTATAATATTTAGTTCACAAACTAAATATCTCTCAACACAGCTTTAAACTTGGCCTTGTTTGCACTCATAGCCATCAATCGAGTGCTCCTTAATTTCCATATCAGACTCCGCCGTATTAATTGACATCAGCCGAAGTGCACACTTCATGGTGACAGAGACGCAGCATCACTGCCTCTGTTACTGCAATCCAAGCCTGTTTTCCCCCCCTAACACCAGACACTCCAGTGCAGATAAGAAAACAACAACAACAACAACACCTAGGTGGCTTTAACTTCCAAATGGAATGCTTCCCTTTCAGTGATGATTTGGTTCTCAACTGACTTGAATAAAACATATTTTTTATTATGGGGCATAATGAATGTTTGTTTCTCTACAGCAAATATGTTATTTGTAAATTAGGTGCATTCAACCTCTGAACCCCAATCAGTATTTATGCAATTTCATAGCTAGATAGAAGTCAGAACTCAAAAATGTCTTTTGTAAAGAATGTATGTATTTATACGGCATAAATAATTAAAAAGAAGGTAATTAAAACATGTTGTTATACAAAACAAAAGAATGAAATCCAGTCTATATATGCATGCAAGACTTACCAGTATTAGTAGTCATAGTTGAAAAAGGAGGGCTCCACATAATACACAGTGACCTATATCTTGGACTCTCCTCTTGGCTCTGTGTAAAAAGCCAGAGTTAACTGAATATCTGTCACATGACTGGTCTCAGCCAAGGCGCAGCATTTTGTGTTTTTACAAGATGTAGTTATTGCAAACAGTTTGTATTTGTAAATGAGGCGTGTAGAAAAGACTGATTTTGGCCAAATGGCATTATTTTAAGCTTCCATTTTTCCAGATGGTAGTATTAATTAAATACAGTTCTTTTACGGGCTGTTAGAAATGTGAAAATACAATGGAAATTTTAGTTTTACAGTCCCTGGCCATAATAAATTGAGTAATTTAGGCAATTAAAAAAAAAACATGCCTTTTAAACCCACTAGTGGGTTGTGGAGTTCAGAAAGCTACCAGTACATTTCTGTATAATCCAAATCAACAGAAATACACACAATGAAGGCAAAGCATGGTGCTTTCATGTTAGAGTGTAAGATGTAGTGTTTTGTCTGATTCTTTATCTTTATTTCATTTGGCCAAATAGTAGTTGGACACTGCTGAGCAAATAAATTGGAAGATGTTATTGTCACAGTATCATTGTGAAACCATCCTGCATTGAGTTGTCGGAAAAAAACTTTCAAGCACTTTAAACCATGACTTTATTCACACAGTGTTAACTTTCCTGTAACTCACACAACAAAGCAGATGCTTGTTTATCTTTGCCAAGCAAGTACCCTTTGGAGGAGAGGATTTTTTTTCTAACTTGTTTCTGTCTGTAGTGTTGAAAGTCTGTTGGCTGCTCATCTAGTCATCTACTCACCATCTGTTGACATTGGAGACACAGTTACCAGGTTATTGCTCTCCCTCGGTTTAAGTATTGGTGCTGTTTTGGACTTTTACTGACTGCAAGATTTTGACAGGGCAGTTTGTTTAGCTTGCTGGTTTATATAATGCAATGCCATACTGAGTTTTGGTGAGTGAAGAGATGCATGTAATGTCACACTCATGGCAAGCTGTGGCTTGTTCACAGAGATTAGCGTCAACACACACTCATGAATACACGCACATTCTGTAGTAGCAGATGATGAGATCCTACTGAATGCATAAGCGCTCAAGTGGCACCCTGCATTAAAAACGCGCCTGGCACTGGCAGTAACTGTTGTCAAATGCTCCATAAACTGGAAAAGTTAACACTCCCCAAAGACACATCAGACACAAGCCTACAGAACAAGTCTTTTCCTGGGATCTGAACATTCTCCACACACTGAGTGTTGCCTCAGTTCAAGTATGGAGAGAACTTTCATCTCACATCCATCCAGCAGCGGCGGTGTTATTAGGTGAAATGACGAGCATGCTGAAACAAAAATTGTCGGTCACAGTGCACACACTCTGCGCTCTCTGTTCACTTCAAAAGGCCCATTGAACCTTAACAACCACGGACAGTGGATGTTGGCTCCAAAACCTTACCCCTCCCAAAATCCCTAGAGCAAATACTGTTTGCAAAGTGTGTCTGTATGTACAATGGGGTCAGATGTTGGCATGAGCTGGCACACACAAATCTGATTGCAAAAACAGCATGTTACGGAGCCAGCTAGTGTTGCTGGTATTCCCCAGTTTTAAACTCTAGATTAAAATATCTTTACTTGCATAAACAATAACCACAGTCACAGTAACTAGTCACACCGAAAAAAGGCACATGTTGGAGTATAATCACCTCATCAGCAGGAATTTCACAAACATTGCAAGAGAAAATAACAGAAGCTGGAGGCAGTGTAGTGTTTCCAGATCCATGTCTCCCCTCCTTTTAACTCGGCTCCACAGGGAGTGGAAGTGTGACAACGTTCTGTTTGCTGTTCCTCCCCACCTTACTGCCTACACGAGCTTCCTATGTTACTCTTGGGAGGTTCACCAGGCTGTTATAACTTCAGCAGACTTTATTTTACTTTAATTGTCCTATCCTTGAGCACAGAAAATGTATCCCTTCTTCTCCCAAACGCACCCTCGGTTGGTTTAATAGTTGTTGTATTTTTTTCTTTGTGTAGGCTACAGTAGTTCCCTCTGCAGCAGATGATTAAAGAAAACAGTCGAACGCTTGAAAAATACAGTTTGACATTACATCTGACAAGCTGCCAAGTTTTAGATAGAGCAGCAAAAATTCTGTATTTTAAGGCAGCAAGTTTCAGTTTATAAATGTATGTTACAGAGCAACATGAACTAGTTTGTATGATTTTTGTCTTGTATGATATCCTATGAAAAATAGCATGTTGCATGTTTACATGATGATTTCAGTTTTCAATATGATGATTGCTATTAAAAAAAAAAACAAAAAAAAAAAAACACTTTCCTAAGGTTGAGGTAAAGTCCTAGTTCCTTTGTGATCAGATGGTTGCATGGGTATTCTTTCCCCACCCACTGGTAGGCTAGTAGGTCGTTATCAGCAGCTATTTTATGTGTTGTTTAGTGACGCACTCCACTCTACAAATACAGTATTTATCAACAATTTCAAGGCACAAAACCACAGAGAGGAAAGCAAGAAGCAAAACGTTTGTGTTATGGACAGGTGTGTTAAATGAACCCAGGACTGTCCTCCCAGAGGGTCCCCGTCCCATCACAAAACAAAAGTCAGCAATGTTACATTAACTTACATCAGGTAATGTTCATGTGTCCACTTCTGGCATTTACGTGTATGTATTTAACTTTTTCTACTATCTTTTATACCTCGTAACCTGGAAGTTGTTGCCCTAACCTTAGAGAAATGGTTTGATAACATAATTGTAGCTTTTTAGCTAGCCATTGAAGCTGCCATTGAATGTGCTGATAATTATCTCAACCTGCCAGCAGGTGAAGCAGGCCCATTCTCGCTCATTCTTATGGGCTGATAACTGCTAACTCACCCATTTAATCATGTGGAAATATTTAAAACGAGCGCAGGGTTAGGCTTAAAAAGCATTGTTTTAAAGTCATGAGTTTGTTTGCTATGAAATAGAGGGAATAAAAGTGTCTTATCTAGGTTTTATAGTATTGCATCAACTTTTACATGAAAACTAGTATGAACAACATGTGCAGGGCTTAAAATCAGAAAGCCTCCCGTGGGATTTCCCGCTAAGCAATGTCTGCATAAATACACACTTTGGTGCCTCTAGTGAATTAAACTTGCAGTCATTTTGCCGTTTACTGTCTGTCTCCCATATATTCTGAGTGCTTGAATGGTGCATGTAAAATGCCAATTGTCTCTTTCAGCCCTCCAGACTCAGCACACAGATAAAATTTAGCCATCTGTTTCCACACATGACCTTTCTTTTTAATTGCCTAGATTAGAGGAGAATGAGGAAGACTGGCTGCATGCTCACTCCTGTCCAATTCTAATATTGAAGAAACAATTGTTATTTACAGTGACAAATAGCGCGGGGGAGCTATGTCTGTGTCAGCTGCTTTCCACCTGGCCATGTTGAACACCTGCCCAGAGCCAGTTTGGTTCACTGCAGATGGCTAAGGTGAGCTTTCTACCCTCAACAAACCTTTTCCTGCAGGCAGCACCTTGTGCAATGAGAGAGCTGTGCCATCCCAGTGCTACACCACGTTCATTCCTGCTCCATGAGATTGAATACGAGAAGCTGCAGAGCCATAATGGAATTAGTGCTGATGAATGCAGGATGATAGATTATTCCACACAATCATATACATGTATTCTTACAACACAGGATTAAGTCTAAATGTTGCATGATTTTGCCTATTTGTTGTGTAATATGATCCATTATTTCTGATTTCCTAATAATGTGAGGGAACACATGGTCTTAGAGGAACACATAAGTCCCAGTTGCATTTAAATCAGGCTTTTGTGCTGATTTCCACAGAGGTTGCATGCACTTTTCATGTGCAGCTAATCATGCAGTTTTGTGTTGCCAGATTATGCTCCCATTCTCAATATGACTCCTGTGGCTGAATAGACGTTAAGGATAATGTTCTCATGGTGAAAATCATTTAGTATCTTTCAGTCCCCTAATTAAAGCTCTTGTCAGGGTGGCATTAATACACAACACAGATAGACAGCTATTTATTATAAACTATTCATCTGATAAGCTTGTTACTGTACACAAGAGATTACATCACAGTGATCATTCTCTTCAACCAGAAATTAGTTTTTCAATGAGTCTTAGCAACACACTCCCCACTCACAAAATTCAGTAATTACTTGTCATGGGAGTAGTTTCTATTATTGACCTTTTTGGAAACATGTGGTAGAATCACTAATTAAACATTGCTCCCTGCAGTTGACCTACTGATTAATCCATTTGTATTTCATGAATATGCCACAATTTAAGACTGTCCTTTGATTAAAAAAA
>JAOWBC010001868.1:8351832-8376084 GCA_028566105.1 Hypoplectrus providencianus | reverse complement strand
CCTCTCCTCTCCTCTCCTCTCTGAATGTGTGCGAGCTGTAGCTTTTTCTGTTCCATTGGTATTCCACCAGATTCATCACCACACACGGATGGCGCTCTGCCATCTCTTCTCGAACATAGCTGACAGATAATTCTAAATCACCTCCTGCTTTAGGGACCGGCGGCTGCTGGATTGTTTTAATCACAGATAATTGATTTTATTTTAACAAAGCATATGAGAGGAGAAATCCTACCACTAATACATGAAACAGAGAGTGTCGATCAAGAAGGCAATCTGTTAAAATGTTGTGCTGTAACACATTTCACAAGGAACGTGATTCAAATGCATGAGCCTCTAATTGTAAAACGTGTTCTTTTTTCGCTGCTTTCACGCTCAGAATGACAGATTAAAAATAACTGGTGAAGGTTAAATCAGAATGTATGAGCGTGGCTGATCTTAAAAGCTGCCAAACTGTTCAAAAATGCAATTCTCACAGTGACTAAGAATCTGTTCCATTCCCCTGTGTGTGCTTCATTTTGTTAAAAAAAAAAAAAAAAATCCCCACCGGGGTTATTTAAGAGATGGCCTAAAAGGAACAGGGGTCCTCCTGCTTTTATATTCACAGAGCTGTCATTCATTTAATGTGGGGTTCTGTTGACCTGGGTCGTCTGGGTAATTTGTACTCCAACTTAAATTGCGTATAATTGCAGCCACTGCTACAGACAAGGACATTTTGGTAAATGCAATGTTTGCTTTGTGGCATTTTGTTGTACAAGAGCCTCCTACTCATGAGGCTGGACTCGGATAAACTGCTCCGAGCACAGCAGCTCTGCTACAGATTTATAGAAGAGATTATACTTGTCTGCTGGAGAGCACCTACAACCTCTTACCTATCCCCCTCCAAATGTGTGTCTGTGATATATTCATAGATACACGTGTAGGTGCATGCAGACTGTATATGAGTGAAGAGTAAATGTAAGGCTACAGCTCGGGAGTAACTAATTACTCCCTGGAATAGAGCAATAATTCAAAAGTTTAAACTGCCCACCTGTTCCTAGTGCACAATGAAGCGAGGTTGAATAGTGCTCTCCCATAATACGCAAGCAGATGTGAAGCTTACTGATTCAAGTTTATTGCATTTGTTTGCATCAAGGCTGTCTATTTACTTCAAGGCAGCGTCCTCTGCCCGGGTGACGATGTGAAGTCTGCCGTGCAGCTAAAAGCCTCTGAATAATTCCCATGATGAAAAGTTGTATAGAATCAAACAGAATACATACAGAGAGAAAGGCAACATTATGGAGGCTATTTGAAATGCACTTTGTGAGCCACTAATTTGAACCGACGCCCCCGTCCTCTCAGCACAGAATGAGGCACAGTGATAACCTGAAAATAATGTCTCTGTGCTTTTGTCTCAGCCCCACACCATGTGGGTATAGGCCTGTGTATTGGCAGGCGATCCATGCTTTGACAAAATAATCCCTCTCTGCACGGCGGACATTGTCCACCTCTGACGCTTTCACCAGTTGATCCGTATTCTGGGACTCCTCCACGCTAACGGGCGTGCAGGATTGCCCCACTCTCAATTTTCTGGGTCTCCTTTCTTTTGCAAATTGAGCATTGCACATGGTTAATGATCATTTAAATATTATAAATGATGAATATTCCCTTTCTTTTCTGTATTTCTTGTGGAAATAGATTGATGATAGATCCTTGTGGATCAAATCAGCAGTTACAGATTTGTGAAAGCATCCCATTAATTAAATGGCGGGCCCATTGTGAGTTTGTCCAAATTAGCAGAGGAGTTAAGTCTCTAAATTACTTATCCTGTCTTGTTCTTAATTACATGAACTATTGTATACGTTATAAATTATTCTCATAACCGGAACCTGAACTGCTGATATTACAAAACTGTCTCCAGAGTGCTGAATCTGTGTGAGATATTTGAATGAAATTATCATCCAGTCCTGTTTTCAAATAATCATCATCATTTAAACATAATAACCAAGGATGGAAATTCCATTTAAAATTGATTAATTAATTATTGGACATATTAGACAATCAGTACAGAGTCAATCTATAAAAAAGACTTCAAAATAATTGTCCTAGGAAATAATGCAGCACAACTTTAAGGCTTCATTGGGGGGCATTTATTCAAAGAAGTCAAACTTAGTCAAAGTAAAAGTGCTCTAGCTTTAAAATAGCTATAGTCAAGATACGAAAAAGAACATCTTACACTCTGTTTATCCAACATGAGTCCTATCATGGTGCTGGTTCTCAGTTTGTTCGCCTTGCAAACTGTTTCAGAACCTGTTTGCTTTTGGACAGACTTCACAGCATAACTACGTCTCTGTGTTAGTCTGTATACGTCTCAGCTCTGGACAAGTAGAAGAACAACAATGCCTCTGCCTTAGTGACAGCCATGGCTGAAGGCATTGTCTTCTCAGGTTGTCCTTCCATCCATTTGTCATGAACACAATATATCAGAAACACCTGGAGGGAATATTTTCAAATTTGGCACTTGATGACCTGATTAGAATATGGCGGTAAAAGGTCAAGGACACTGTGACTTCACAAATTGTGACGAAATTTCACAGAAATGTCTTATAGGATAAAGTGATGAGGTGATGGGGCGTCCTGGTAGGTTTTCTGTCCTCTCTCTACCTCCTTTCCTGTCTACGGTAGACTCCCATGCTCCTAAGGTTGTCTAATATTTTCATATTTGGAAAACATTTTTCCCACTCCAGTATGTTTGTGAGCTTGAAATCACAATGTATGAGCAACATTGACCCTGCAAAGATGATGTTTGATAACTGAGTTATTTCCAGCATTTGCATAATAGTGAAGAGCAAAGAAATGGATTTGGTGAGCTATGCAAAATGAACGAAAAGACACATTTTTCATTACTCTGAAACGTTAAAATTAGCTCATGTATTGATCCCATAATTTAAATCTGCTCCCAAAGTTCTTTCTTGGCACACCACCAAGTCTCATGAAAAGAGTATTTTCTGTAACCCGACTGACACACAAACAGACAGAATGCAATACAAAAGGTCAAAGGTCAACTTCACTGTGACGCAGTCTGCAAAAACAGCCTAACTCAGGAATGGAGGTGGATGTTCAGACAAAGTCTCACATATGGTTGGATACTTAACTGGTAACAGTTAGCTGGCGAGTTTAAAATGCGCAAGAAGCTTCCTGTCTAGCATTTGCAGCTGCATCCATTTTTAAAACATTGTCTCCTTTCATGGCTGCATCAGCGTCTGGACGGATATGGATGTAAAAAGCACCTTGACTTGTTAGCAGCAGTGTATATGCAACTGCAAGGCCGTAATTCTTGTTTGTTTTACTTAATGTTGAGGGAGTCAGCGTCACATACCTTCTGGTTACTCAGTTAGAGAGGTAAGCTAGCTCCGCCATGGTGGAAACAGCAAAGTGATTGTTTCACACTCATGGAGACACTGTGGGACGAGATGAGTGCTCATATAATCCTTACGGTCGTTGTGACTGTAATTCTGTCTCATTAAACATACGAAGGCACTGCTAAGTGATGCAACCCTGTATACTAAAATCCAAACTAGTGTATATTATCTGGCTGTACCGCCCTTTGCTTGTCTTCTGTGATGTATTTCTAATCAACAAATACTGACCTTTTAACTTATTAACTGTTCACATGAAGAAATGTAGATATTTCTCTTGCTAAATGAAAATTGGACAACTGGTTTGAAATGAATTATCTGTGTGTTCTTGGGGCATGAAGCCATAAGCTATGAGAGTGATATGATGTAACTCAGTCATTAAGAAATGGCTGCTTCATGCAACCTATCTCCTTGGTCTGCCACCTCACTGGCAATTTCCACAGTCAAGGTCATGGCCATCAGCCATCAAGCAGCCATCAGTCATTTCCTGACAAAGTAATACATATAAGGGCTAATCATTAATTACCATCTTTTGACATGGCCTGCTTTTTATTATAATTTGTGACAGAGGAGAAATCAATAGTGTTTTAATGGAATAAACTGGGTGCTGTAGGTAGAGCGGACAGTTGGTTTGCACAAAGTCACATCAAACTTTAAAGTGGCTCTATTTATCCACAGGCAGAGTGATTGAATATGATTTGCCCAATCTATCCCAGCGTTTTGCTGTTCTTTCACTTAATCCCTGGAGTGCAGATGTTGTCAACTCGATTACAACTCCTGGCATGAATGAATACACTTGGCACGGTGACATTTTTTAGATAAATATCTGTCTACTTGAGAAGACACTTTTAAGCCTGGAGCTCCAACAAGATTAAATGGCTGGGCGATTGTTTGTGAATCTGCAAATGATTCGAAACAAAAGCCGAAATTATAAAATATTCCGTCCTTTTCCTTGTCCTTCCTAAAAAGAGGAGAAAGGTGGATATTATTCATGTGCAGATTGGATCATAGAGCTCTTAAACATACAGCACATTTCATATTCCTGACAACTTCACATAAATGTATTCCCTTAATTTGATGGCCAGTTATCTTTTCAGAGCTGCCCAAGGATTAAATATGTTGAATGAACAAGAATCTGCGGAATGACTGATGAGCTGACGTCAAACTCACTATCGCTTGCTGGGAAATGGCAGGGAAAAAAAGGAACGTCCTGTGTCATCAGACGCCCATTATTATTTTTTTCCCATCTAACAGCAACCTGATAATGCTCTCGTATGGATAGCCATAATAATTATGCCCTGCTGCAATATGGAAATGCAATGAATGAGAAATAGGTGCAACAGAGAGAAGGTCAAGCTACTTATGCCTTGTTACTAATGTGTGTATTTTATGTGGACGTGCAGGGAGTGGAGGGTTCAGTATCGATTAAAGATACTGAACAAAAAAAGTGGCAGACAGACAACAGAAATGAGCACGGGGGGACGGAGAAGAGAGAGGGAGTGAAGGAGGGAAAATGGGTGTCCACCAAAAGTGAAATATTGGAGGGAGAGGAGGAAGAACTTGAGAGAGAGAGAAGCAGTGATGAGAGAGCGCATTAGTACGAGAAAGAGAGGGAGGAAGAGTGAGGAGTGATAGAGTCACAGAACAAAAGGAAGACAGAAAATGGGGAGGGAAAGCTGAGAAATGGTAGAGATGGAGGGAAGAGAGAGACGGACGAGGCGGGAAGTGCTGGAGTGCCCCCCACAGGCCGGCCGCCGCACCTCCACAGCAGCACACGCTGATCCATGTATCATTGTAATGCATTGCCTGTGTAAATTGAAACATTACACAATGATCACCTGAATGGTTGCAGTCATTTTCTAATAAGATAAGTGCAGTGAATGAAATGAATGCAATTTCTTTTTCTGACAGACTTGTTTTCTCATTACATAAACTATTTAGACTTCTTCAAATATATATGCAGCCAGAGAAAACGAGCCAACACAAGCGTCTGACAGTTTGCTATCATAAACTGCGAAACTGTTGCCATGCAGACACACCGAGACTTACCTTGCTGCTAAATTCATGTGAAAAAGGAGAACTCCACACCCCCAAGGTCAATCAACACATCACAGCCTACTTGTGTTACCATGAGAACAAGAGGCCTAGCAGTCTCATTTATATTCACAGTCACACAGATGTACATTTGCAATAGCAATTAAATGCTGTTTTGCCTTTGTAGACAGAAAACACAGCGACGGGTGATTACGGAACCATTGCGATGCATCTGCAGCAAATTGTGGCTTCATTTTAGGAAACTTCATCGATTTTTCATGCAACTGTCTGACAGACACATTTGAGTTGTTGTGATCATATGCAAGTTTTATTATTCCCATTCATTTCCACCTAAAAGTGTAGTTCATTCAAATTGAAAGTGGGTGTTAAAATGCCAAGAGCACATTTTAAATAATTTTATGAGTGAACATGATTTGAATCAAGCTAAAAGCAAAGGAGGCTCTCTTTTGAGTGTGCGAGCAGTAAGTGCCCTCCATCTCTGTTTCTTGTCTGTGAAGTTTACTCAGCGCTGTGGGGTCGCTGGAAAAAAAAGACCTGAATATATACGCGGAGGGTTTGGTCTCAACCTGAGGGTTCAGTTTGTGGCAGGAACACAAACACACGCCTCTGTGTGTGCTGCAGTCGCGACATGTAACTGTGAAGGAGCTGCGCCCGGAGCTGCAGGACCTTCAGAGAGGAGAAAAAACATATTTGAAAGAGGGACAGGCGAAGAATGTGATGAAAGGCTGATGGGAGATAAAGGTGAAGGTTACAGGGGACACATTCGTTTTTTCAGTATATACATTTCTCCCACCTCATTTAAAAAAAAAAAATTCACTCGCTATATGCTGCTGCTGTTATAGAGGCGAAAAAATATAATACAAGCAAGTTTCCAATGCTTATCTCACTGGGCTCTGATTTGAAGGGTCAGGTGTTTCATGACTAAACATGCTGTGGCTCTCTATAAATAGTGCCGAGCAAATGCTCATAATGGCCTTGGCGAGCTGGGGAAGCATGACTGACATTTATCATGTCCATATATAACAGAAAACTCCCAGACCTGCCCGTAAGTTGTTCTGTAGGTAGCGTGGCAGAGTACTTATTGATCTGCAATTGCCTCATAAAGGCATTTCTCGGCAAATAAGGAAGAAGGCGTAAATGGCCATGCATTTATTCATTCTCTTCATGACCTCGCTCACCCGGAGAGGAGAGAAAAGATGAAGCGATCAGAGAGAAAGTAGAGAGAGATGTGTCATGCATACACAGTACATCTCCAGTGTTGGTCTGAAACATCTTCTATAATGTGGCAAACCTCATCAGCAAGTCACTCTTACTGCTGTTGCTATAGTGGATAGACCAGAGGGACAGGGGAGGGACACTCTGCTGTGATTACATCATCAGTTACCTTTTAGTGAACTACCAAATCACAGGAGAGAATAATTGCATTAGAATTTGTAGTTGGTTGTACAATAGTTTTAAATACTGTGGTGAAAGTATTGTTGTGGTCCCCATGGTTAACTTATATTAGTATATTATAATCATTATTATTTTTTCCCTTTATCTCTGTAATGCTGGTCAACAATATAGGTGATAAAGTGACTTTTTCTATGATTTAATAACAGAGTCCAGGCCTGCAGAGTTATCAAATTTCATATTAAAGTTTGACATTTGGTTCGTGTGAGCGCAGCCAGATATGGCTGAAATGCCCTTTCTGCCAGAAAGCCTCTCTAACATGTGGTTAATATTGTGAAAGGGTCTATTTTTACCCACACCATGATCTTTTCCCAAGCCTTCCAAAGTAGTTTTGTTGGCTAAACCGATGACTGAAGACTGAAAATGAAAAAAAATTAAATCAACAATAGAAAATGAGAGTCCCGCGCTTCACCCATTCATCCCCCACAGCCTCCGCCATACATGTACTTTTTATATTCCTACTACTGGCCTGCTTGCACCAAGACTTTTGCATCTTCTGCAAGAAACATTTTTGGCAGAAGGGCTTTTTTGCAGAAAGCCTTGAAGGCTAACTTTGCCAACTGCCCAGGCTCTTTCTTTTAGAAAATTATATAATAATGTATCAGTCAGAGGGACCAAACTTTTACTGCAACACCCATATCAAGCCTTTAATACTATGCTTTTGGCAGACTGTCAAGATTTCTCCCACTGTAATTGGTTGTTAGGCTGTGTGGCAACTGATGTGGTAACAACCAATCACAGCAAGGCGTCCCTACACTGTCACTCTGGACGATCCATTCTAGTATCAACCCCATCACACTAATTGTGGGTTGGGTTTATCGGTTTTTATTTGGAAAAATATGGGGCAAATGGATGCATTTCAGTAGGAATGAATTATTGAAAAGTTGTTTTATTTGTCAAATGTTGACAGTGATTTTAAAGTTTGTCATTATTTGGTGTTATAGTAGACACACTGACAAGCTGCCTGAAATCTCTAGCAAGGCAACTACCTCAAAGGTTTTTGGCTGTAATAGATCTGTGAGAGTGGGGTGCTTTCTGTGTGTTTTTTAATATCCTAATACCTAGTATGTTTGTTTGTCCCTTATGATTATAGTTTTAATATTTTAAAAACTATATTACATTGGATGTAGTGGTGTGTGCGGTTGTCTCACAGGGAAAGAGTCCTGGTCTTGAACCAGCTGGCCGGCTCAGGTCCTTCTGTAGAGTTTGCAGGTTTTTCCTGTATCAGCATTTTCTACAGTTTCCGCTGCGGTTTCCTCCCACAGCCCGCCCACAGTCCTCCCACAGTCTGACTCCAAATTCCCAGTATGGTGTGAATGGAAGTGTGAATCGTTTTCTGTCTGTTCATGTGTCAGCACTGTGATAGTCTGGCCGCCTGTCAATGGTGTGACCCGCCTTTCGTCCAATGTCAGGTGGGATTGGCTCCAGGCCTCCCGCAACCCTGAAAACATCGTTTTCCATAGGGATGTAGAAGACTTGGGGAGCATGTACTTGGTGGCAGGTATCCTTTTCCAAGAAATGTTTACATTGCTTTACTTTAAAACTATGGCATTTCACATAACTTTGGATCATTATTACTGCTATATCTCTGCACAGAAATTTAAAAGAAGCTTGAGCAAATCCCAAAAAGCTGCATAAAACACGCTAAAGAAGTCCAACCAAGACCAATTACAACCATAAACTAGATCTGGGAAGAAGTCATTCTGTGAGTTTTATGATCTCTATATTGATTTGATGTACAGGATGGCATGGTCGCTAAACTTAGGCTTTATAATGGAAGTGAAAACCCTGGAAAGGATAAGAGTTTAAAGATAATGGATGTCACATCATAGTTTCTATTATTATTATCTGATCCCAATCTTCTTCACTCTTCACCTTCTTCTGCTGTTCAAAAAGACAAGATATTGTATGACCTCCTCGGATCAGGTCACAGCAGTCCATCAAGAGACTCCATAACTTTCATAATGAAGCCTGTTATTGAAGAGAGAGTGTATGGCGCCAAATAAACAATGTTATTGTTTTTTCGACAATGCCTGTGAGTTTGGCAGCTGAAAATGATTGATAACTGTGTGCGAGCATCGTTTAACGTAAAGCATCAATGCATTAAAACGTCCAATCAATCATCAGTAATAACATGTGGAAAAATAAATCGAGTTTCAAGCAACTGCTCCTGCTCAACCCAGTGATTGACTCTGCAGAAATGGCACATCCATGCCGACGCATCCGTTGGCCCCGGCAAGGACTTGACAACAATAGCCCACCTGGACTTTGCCATTCCAGCTCAATGTAATCAAACACTGTGTGCTCAGAAAATGCAGACATGTTAAAATTTGAAAGGATGACATTAAGGATGAGAGATGAACAGGATGACAGAGGGCTGTGTGAGACAATAAAATCAAGGCCATCCAAGAACCAAGATGGATTGATGAGTCCATTGAGTGGAGATGGCAGGCAGCCAGCTAGCACAGAGGTCAGTGCAGAAGGATATCTCTTGGAAGAAATGATGCATTTAAGAGGGCCAAGGCTGCCAGGGTGGGCTCACTGGCGGGGAGAGAAAGAGGGCGATATGAAGTGAGCGATGGATGAGGAGGCGGGGAGAGGAGGCTGGTATGTAGATGAAGTGGAGACGTGAGAAATGTTTAAAATGAGGAAGAAGGATGATGGCGAGTGAAAGAAAGATCTATTAAGCAGGAAACAGGTAAGTGGACAATGGGAAGGGAAATATGGAAACAGGAGTGAAAAAGAAAAATGAGAGGTGAGAAAGTGGAAGACAAAAGGCGACAGGTGGAGAAAACACGATGTGATGAGCCAAGTTAATTTGAATTAAAGCTTGGAGCATTAATGATGAATTTGTCACATTATGTGTAACAGTGTTGGAGGATAAAAAAGAAAAAACAAGAAGAACCCTCCCAACACATGAACATAGTGTACCAGAGAGGCTCTCCTGTTTCAGCGGAGACACTAGTTCCATAGCACAGAGTGAGCCAACAACATTATGCCTAGGGAGACTGGTTTTATTAATCAAACTGATTATTCAATGAGTCAGGCACTCGCACAAACAAGGAAAAATAATGGGTTTGAGCCTTAGCCACCAAAAATGAAAAATATCACCCATCTGGCCATTGTGATTTGCTGCGATGGATCCGGCTAAGTGTCTGCTAACACCCCGGCTGGCTAATTGAGTTAGGTTTATAACGGTGAGGTCCACAATGAAATTTATGCAACCCATCTGCCACATAAATAAACAATGCCGATGGAGATGGAGTGAATCAGTCAGAAGTTAACTGTCTTAGTTTTCAAAAGGTCTCAGCTCCACTCACTGTTCGCCACGCCGTCTCAAGACCCAGCCTTTATCCCCTCCACTCTCTGTTCCTTTCAAATCCCACCCCTGACATCCCCCCTTCGCCCGAGGGCAGTGGAAATCCATGCTGTAATGGGAACAGCAGTCGAGGTTCTCTCCCTTCATCATTTCTCTCTCCTCACTTTTCTGACAAGGAGATAAATGCCGCACTAGTTATTAATCGACTAAGGCTGATTGATATCCTCCATGGAGGCCCTAAAATGCAACTCTTTGCTTCCTGTTACCATTCAAGGTTACCAGACTAATAAACAGAGGTATTTTCAGGGGAAAGTAAAGTAGAGAGCTTTCGTAGATGAGCGATAATGGTGATTTAATATACGTTTTAAAGCGAAGCCGAGGATCTAAAGAGGCACGAAAGACAATGCTCATTTGATGGAGAACAGTCGCATCCAAATGTAACCTGAATGAGTTCACTGGAAGGGTTTCTTCAAATCAGAGAGGTAGACATAAAGAGCTTAACTCTACTTTCAACTTGCCATGATAATGTTTGATGTGTCAGCTCGTTGCATTCCTCTCTATTTAGAAATGCAGTCAAAGAATGAAATGAATCCCCTTAAGATGTCCCCAAGGGAAGTTCTTCTGATTTTTTTTTTTCCTCCTCCATCTGTCAAAATCATACTCTCACTCCAATACACAGCCTGCGGAGTATATAAAACGAGAAAGTTGTCGTAAATGTATATTAAGCTTTTTAGAAGCACAGTTGACAACTACCAAGGGCTAAATCGCTCAGTTGAAGCAGAACCTGTTCTCAGGCAAGACGTAACATCCTCATAATCCAGGTCACATATAGAGAGCTTTCTAACCCACAGGAGCATCATACATGCATGCATGTGCACACTGCCTGCACATATTCGACAAAGATAAAAAGGGAGTTTCCTCTCAGGCAAATAACTGGGACGGCTAAACTGCAAATGATATTTTAAGAGATACAAATACACTTTTTACATAGTGGGATTTATCTTCCCTTACCAAGAAAATATGTACGGGAGAACATGAAAAAGGATTCTATCTAGAAAATCCTAAGTCCTCTGGCACCACGACTGATTTACAGTCGAGAGTAAATAAGTTATTTGCTTTGTCCTTCAAAATCTAACAAGTAATTTGATAATAATTTGTTATTTTCTGATTCTAATGCTACCAACATATTTAACACACAAGGAATAATAACTGGATTTCCTTGAAAACCAAAGGTCAAACTACAGTAAGAAACAACCATCATAGAAGAATCCAAACAAATTTATTCTTAAAACACTATAAGTCATGTTTTTTATTTATTTATTTTTTTTTGTTTGTTTCTTTTTTTGGAAGTGTTATCTTTTTTTTTTTTTTTTTTTTTTTTTTTAGGAAAGTTGCAGTTAATTTGCAAACTCAAGCCAATCCTGAAGTGCCTCAAGCCTGCATTATTTCTAATGGCCACCAGGGGGCAACTCTACTGGTTGAAAAAATAAGTCATATTGCATAAAAGCCTATGAGAAAATTATATTAATTCTCACGTGATTTACTACCTCTGTAAACATTTTCCACATGAGTTTATGGACTCAATCAATAGTTTTAAGTCTTTTTCAATACAGCAAGATGTTCAGTAAGTTAAATATGATCCCATTCAGTGTAAGAGAGACAATGAAGCATGTTATGATTGAGGGTGAGGCTAACGTGTGATTGACAGGTAGCAACCACAACAGGCTGTTTTCGTCTTTCTGTTTTCAGGTCATGACACTCTAAGGAATCAGCTGTTCGTTTTGTATTAAGTGTGCATCTTCCTAAGCAACCTAATAGCTAGCTAGAGCTATTGTTAGCCAACATATTAGTCTGTGCATGCACTGGTTTCAACAAACTAAGCAGGATTTTCTGTGTAATTGGATTCTTTCAACCAGGGTCTCACTTAGAAACCCAAAGTTTGTACATTGTTTTTTTTGTTTTGTTTTGTTTTGTTTTTTTAAAGCAAACTAATTACAACAGAAACACAAAATAATTATATGAAGTCATTAGAAACACATGTATTGACAAAGCAGTTAAAAATTGGAAAGATAAATATAATACATCTGTGAGATGTGACAAAAGTTTGCCTAGGATGAGGGTAAAACAGAAACTCGACCACTTTGTGTTTCCAGCCTGTCCAACATGAGGATGTTCTGCTTTTTTTCTTTAATATCATTTTTAAGATAAGCAAATGATTATTCAGATAATCAAGAGGATACCAAGCAGATTGTTTACTAATGAAAATAAATGTTGCAGCTCTAATTTAAGCTTTCCAGCATTTCTACAGCTAATATTTTGTGTGATGAAGTTGCGGTGCTGCAGGAGTATTACTGAGATCGAGTTTAGTTTCTGTTGCTGACCTTTTGTTGCTGCGGGTGCTCTGCTGTTCTTAGATGTTCGCTGCAAGCCAGCGATGTCATTTTGTATGACTCGCCAGGCAGGCAGCGCTAGTAAGTTTAGGCAGCTCGTGTTCAGGTTGTTCCTTCAACCTCTCCTCATTGGGCACACTCTCCATCTGCCTGGTCTGTGTCAGCTTGGCAAATGTCCAACAAGCTGTGGGTGACCCCCCTCCTTTCTCTGCCACTGCATCCACATGGGAAAAGAAATACCTACAGCAGTGCTTTGATAGTTTTTCTAAAGCGCTGAACACCGCAGCCGGCTTTCTCTGGAAGAGAAGTGTGAGTGTGGTGATGCACAAAGAGCCAGCACCCCTTGTAGTGAAATGTTGGACAAGTTAGACTGGCCTCTTTTGACCACCGTAGCTTCTGTGCAGTCCTCAACCTGTTTTCTCTGTGACAGCTAAGTCCCATCCCAATTCAGCTGACAGGCCTGCTTGCATCAGGTTGTGATCCCTTTGACGAGAGGGCTTTAACCTACCCCGCTCAAAGAAATGTTGGACTCCAAATAAGTTGCACATGGCAGCTCAGACCCCATCTTTGCCATTGTGCTGCAGAGGTGTGAATTCCCTCAAGGTAGCTTGGCCTGCTGCCCCGTCCAGTGCAGTGGCTAAAGTAGATAGTGCTTACCTCCACCCTTGTTGAAGTCTGCAAAATTCCAGTTTTTCTGATAAGCTAAAGCTGCTGGAACTCTCACTTCCTGTTGTATTTCTTGCCTTAGTTCATGGTTTCGGGTTAGTTTATAGGGTTCCTGCAACACCTTAAAACCAGTCAGCGTCACCCTGTGCTCATGCCATCTGTACCACAGCTTTATACACGGGCCTACCAGGCACAGATCAGCAGAGCTGAACTGCTCTTGCATAAAAATAGTTGAGGGAGAGATTTCTCCTTTGCACATCATGGGGAAGATTCATATTTTCTGCAGATTTCACACTATGTACGTAGTGCTGGAATGTTACTAAGTGTGTTTTCTCAAGAACTCGAGTTACAGTAAGTAGATAAAACAGGCAAAACTTGGGACTTTGTCTGAATCCAAAGATATATTAGTAATCATTTATGACAAAAATTCAACTGAAAACTGTGCAAAGACAGTAGGTGTTATATATTTTATATACAGGGGGCAGCAGGAGTAGGCACACAGTAAGGATTATTATTATTTTATTATAACCAGTGTTAATAATAATAGCGGTGCTATGATGTATGAATGCCGGGGGGAAACAGTTTGAACAATCGAGAGATTAATATTTTTATTATTGATAAGTTTTTTGTATAATCAATAAAAAAAAAATGTAATGTAAAAACCTACTAAAAGTTGTAAACTTACGTTTACTGCCCCATACATGATTTACAGTTCAAACTGATAAACTTTAATATTGTAAATATAAACCTGAACCAGAATAACTGTTTTCAGAAACAATCCTCTGTTAGCTGGTTTCATTTTCATTCTGATATGTTTCATGGAAAAGAGGAAAAAAATATTTTATTACAGCTTTATGGGAGACAGTTTATAAGAGTATAGTGAAGGACTTTCACTTATAACTTGTAATTTGACTATGTATTTTATCAAAGGAAAGGATGTAAATACGTCCTGACCACAGTATGTAATCATAATTTCAAAAAATGTGGAGTTTTTCATTTTCAGTGGAGCCATTCATAAGAAAAGCTGTGGTTCTGGATGAATTAGATTTTCTTGAGAATCCAGCTGCCATGCTAGGTTAACAACATGACGCTGATGTGTAAATAGTCTGGGTTTATGCTCTGTCAGATCTGTCTGCAAGACGACAAGCAAACAACTTTTAAAATGTTTGTTTTCTGAGTGGAGCTCGGTACTCTGCTGAGTGCACTTTCCTAGTTATAATCTTTAATTTTCTTCATCTTATCTATACTAATATTAATTGCTTTTCCCTACGAGGCTATAACTGACTACTAGTGCTAACTGTTTGCCCATTAAATTCCTAATATCTTGGAGGTAATTTGCCCACATATTTACATACTATTAGCCCCTTCATATAAAGAATGATTGATCTAAAATTACAGTTTAACAGCCTTTTCCTATCTTCTATCACAGTTTGTTCAGCAGCCGTCAGTGTTTACCTCATTGGTATTGATGGATTGTCACCCAGGGCACACCCTGGATGAAAGGCACACACCGGTCGACACCATTTCCGTGTTATCGTAATCTCCTGGGAGCTGTCCTTATTGGTAGATGTACAATATGAGCTTGCTTTTGAACCATTGGATTCAGCTGTTCTGCTCGTGGTGTGTTGAACTGCCCTGTTCTTTTGGCTCTCTGCTTTGCCAAGATAATATTTGACTTTCATGCACTGTCGTCTCGCACCTTCTGCACCACTTTACCGACGGGGTAAATGACCTCGCAAGGCTCTTAACCTGTCTTAAAAAGCTTTTTGCCTTTTTCACGTTGTCTTTTCAAAGAGCAAAGGAGACTAACTGCCTCGTGGATACGTGACACATATTTAAGGCACATAGCCGGCTCTTGAGTCATGCAAGCAGCTGTTTGCTTGCTTTATAAATCCAGCTCAGGGCAAGCTCTGTCGAAACAGCCTTTGTCCCTTTGGATCGTGCAGACTATTACCACAGCCTTCTCGGCTAGGGGGGCTGATTGCCTGGCAACACTATCATTCGCTCTCACAGTTAAACTGCATCTTGGAATTATTTAAATGACTTTCATTGAGAGATGCCATCAATGATAACTGCATTCCAGCCTAACACAGTCATTAGACACCAACAGCTGAATATGAAGGGCTCCCATTAACCTTTTTCCTTCTCTTAGCTGCTCTGGCAGGGTTTGTCAGGGTATTACTTTATATCCTGCACTCAGTCGGCGCTACATTGGATGAACCGACCAAAGTGGAACGCCGGCTTATCTACATAGCCCCACTTTCCGGAGAGAAAGAAGTGAGATGCAACAACAGTTGGGCCTCCACCATCCCTCAGGACTTGGAGAAGTGCAGAATTAAAGTCTGGGAGTAAGCATGTTGCATGAAATAATTATGCCCTGCAAAAAGACAGGACTTTCCCCTGACTCACACGTACTTATCGGTCCTAAGCACCCCTCGCTCACTCTGAACTTTAATCATCTGAGACACACAAATCCCCACTGATTAACCTGCACCTTGTACCTGTCTTTTTGCAAGCTCTGCTACTCTATACGTTAAAATAATCTCACTGTAGTTACAGTCAAAGAAAAGAAATTTGTACAAGCAACGATGTAAAAAGACAAATGCATTGTGTTAAAGTAGCCCTGTAGAACAAAATAGATGAAACCATAAGGTGGTTTCTGGCCCATTCCAAAGCATTTATTTGGCGTTGAAGCGCAGTCATCAGGTTGTCCCAGGTTTCAAGGATTATTAGGTGAGTTTGTGCTGTCAGGGACGTGCTGTACTCAGGCTGTTATAAATGGTCTGTTTCACTCAGGGACCAAGTATCCTATCAATCTAACACTTTAGAGTATCATCAGTACTTCAGACCTTGGTGTGCTCTGCAGCTCAAAGAATGGCCTGTCTTCTCCACAAGCTAAATCATAATAACGCTTCTTCCTTTTATTTGTTCGCCATCAGTTGGTCATGATTCCAAACATGTTATCTGCTGCTTTGTCAGATGGTTTTCCTATCCCAGTTCAACAGTTGCTGAACTCATGTAGGATTATACCAATGCCATGCACTGCTTAAAGGTGCTGGGCCTATGCTGTATTTTGAGTTTAGTTTTGTACCTGAATGTCCAGTGTTGTTGGTCAAGATGACAGCCGGCTTCATTGTCTTTGTAGCTTTTAGGCATGTGTCAGTGCATCAGTTTATTTTATTCGTATGGAAGCCAATATTTTTACAATATTATTTTTAGTTCTTTGTCATTCTTAGGTATTTTAACTGGTTAAAAATGATTGATAATGATCTTAAGTTATCAGAGAAACAAGTAGAGCAAATGTGTGTGCCAGCTTGTCTCCTAGCCTCCTAACAGCATTAGAGAAACAGATTTTTCATTTTTATTTTTTACATGAAACTGCTATATTCTGTGCTATTTTGCTGTTTTGAATCACGCAATGTGAGTTTTTAAGGAGGAACCTTCTGTGAATGATTCTGCTTGATGTTAGCAGCAGCTCTGCACAAGCCTCTCTGACCAGGAAAAGAACTCTTTTTCTCGTGGAACTCTATTGTATTTAGTCCTTTTACTGGTTTGAATCAGAGTTTTTCTTCTAATTTAATTTTTTCATGTGAATATCCGTGCTGGGAGGAACTGATTGCAGTGACAACAGGACGTCTTTCTTATTGTTCTGTTTGAGCGAACCCCTTGCAGCAGAAAATACACACTGTGCATTTAATTACTTAATTTCTGATACATGGTTTCTATATGCTGCAGTTGGGAGAAGCTAAACACTGGCTTTCACTGCTTTAGAATCTGTTGGATCTTAAAAGAAACATTCCCTTTGAAATGCAAATCAAGCCATGCGCAGAAGATTTAAAAAAAAAACAACAACATGTAAGCTTTCGCGTTACTGCCATCCTGCTGAGGAGCATGTAGTGTGTATGCTCAGTCTAAACACGGGTTTGTAAAGACGCTGTCAACATTTGTGATGTCAGGCTGTTTGCTCCTGGGAAATGCAATCTGAAGGAGCATCTCATGATTTTTTCCCTTTGCATTTATCTGACCAGTACCTCAAAATGCAGCATTTGCATCATTATTGCAAGTGCGGATTATGAATACATTATCCTCAGCGGTACAGTTAACATATGCTACAGTGTGTTTGTAGCTGTATCGAATGTGTCCACTGTCCAGAGTGAAGGATCCCTGCATAGATTCATCAGATTATTGAGACTTTTGATCCTCCTGCTGAGCTTTGAGCTGGTATCTCTTTGTATAATGACTCTTGAGAAGCTATTCATCTCCTGTGCCAGCAGTTTCTGATGCCTTTTTGAGTATCATAAAAGATGTCCTCCAAATGTTAATCAGAAGAGCTCTTGATCAATTCTCAGAGACATGTAATAAAACATGTATAAATGTGGGTTTGGGGAGTCCTTGCATTGGCTGCTGCACCTTGTATCTCCCTGCAGATTGATTTCTGTGCTATGCAGCAGCCGAGTCAACTAAATATGTAATAGGCCGACTATCTGTTAAGCTCAGGAAATTACAAATGGATATTTAATGAACTGGTTGGACTTCGATATATCACTTCAACATGTGCATATGTGTGGGAGGAAGGAATGGATGTACAAGGCAAATCCTGTTGGTCAAGAAATGAATGTGCTTTATCTCACCATCAGTCTTAAATTAGACCCTCTAGTGTATATGTCAACTCCTACGGAGGAATTTTATGCAAAAGCAAAGTACTCTCCATCTTACATTTTATCCCACATTTACAGTGGAGGGTGAAATTAATGTGATTCTCCTGCATGTATGCAGAGATAAGATTTACTGAGGAATACTAGAGCCGTGCACATGTTAGTTTAAAAAAAACAAACCATTTAAACCCACAATTTGAATGCGATTCACATACTGTAGCCTAAATTTAGATATCTCTAGTCTGGAGGCAAAACAAGACTGAGACTTTCTTGAAATGTCAGGGAGACAACTCTGAGGAGCTACTGTGACAGCTGACAGTGAATCGCTGGTTGAAAGTGTGCACAAAATGCCAGTATCACACTGTGATGATTCAAAATGAAATAAAAATCAAAATAAAATATGATTCATTTCAGAAAATGCCCAGTTTCATCTCTGTTGTGTGGCAAATTAGAGCACTGAGGTTTTGCATCATGTTCGGAAACACTGATTACAGTTTTTGCTTAAACCAGTCATATAAAGATAAGCAGCATAAGGAAGCAAGTGTATGTAAAAGAATGGCATCAAACAAGCAGCACACTGCCAGGAGAGAAGACTAATGCCTCTGCCTCATGTAATGCACGATTCACTCAGTGCAGAACATGAACAAAATATTCCTGCTTTAAGTAACACTGAGCCTGATTGATGATTCATACAGCGTTGAGCCACCAGATGCTCCAGAATAACTCTCCAAAGATCTTCTTTGTTACAAGCATGACCATCAGTGGACTGAACTCCTTCACAGCCAAAGGTCCAAGTGAAAACAAAAATATCAAAGACAGACCAAGGCGTTTTATGAATTCCTCCTCCACATTCAAGTGCTTTCCCTTGTTGCTGAATAGAAACGCTTTTGATCTAAAATTTGAAGCCGCTGTGTTCTCAGATGACAATGAATATTACATGGAAACAGCCTTGAGATGCAATTCGGCTTCCTGTCCTCTACAATGATGTAGCGTTTGTCAACAAGAGCCGAGACCGCGAGCAGGACTGAGTGGAAGGGGGGGAAGAGAGCCTTCGACTCTCTGCAGACTTTTACAGGATTAGTACCTCAAATAGTTTAACTAGCCTCTGTGACAGCTGCTGTCATCTAATTGAATTCTGTAATTCATCATTCATTCTTGTTTACCGCCAGCACAACAGGTGACAGGCTGATGAGACATCTCCGAAGAATTTAATGATGAATGAAACCTATTGCTACCATAGCCGTGTGGCGCTAGCTCCCTACCGACCAAATGACAGGTTTTCTGTGTATTCGGTTGCATCAAAGCCAAAATGCTAGTTTCAGGCAAAAAATCGCACAAATCTTTTGAACCTGGGAAACACCTTATCATTTCCTTTCTACGCAGAGTTCCATTATCTGAAGAATTCTCCGAAGAGAAAATGGGTAAGGAGGAAGAAATAACCATTATGAAATGCAATTACAAGTTGCTCAGGGGTCCCAACACCCACGTTGTGCATTACATCGGGCCAAATTCTCCTTTCGCCACGGTGAGTGGTTGCTCATACATATTGCACTAAGGAGAGATTATGTCAATTCACTTCCACCAGGCTTTGACATCGTTTCGCAGTAAGTGTAACACTCAAAAATTGATGCACCTGGATTCCAGCCAAATCCTACCACGCTCCAAAAAAAAGGGGGATTCAAAAGTTCATTTCATTATTCCTTATGTAGTTTAGGATTTGAGTTAACAGGCCATTTCACATGAGAGAGTGTCATACAAAAAGTTTCTACACAGATTCACAAAGAATCCGTTAGTTTGCCACCTTGCAGCCAGCTGTTGATTGGACGTCAGTACAAATATGAATCTGTAAATACCACTATGACACTGTACGGACATATTCTGCCACTTATTCAAATCACTGTGACACTTGATCTCATTGTGCTGTGCGTGGAGGGGCGGAGACAGTGTGAGCAGCTCACACAGGACGTGTTTAATGCTGCATTTCCACCTCAATTCCTGAAGTCAACCATTATTAACATCCTCCCTGTTTATTTTTGCCATGAAGATGCAGTTCCAGCATCTTGAGAGCGTCTGCAGATGCAGTGGCACCTGATTACTTTCATCAGCTCTTCATTAGTTATGCCTTAATCACAGATCATAGCAGCTGATGCACCTGGGAGTGAAATGGTCTTAATATGGCTGCTGGCAGAGATGAGCTCTCCAGCTGTTTGCTGCCCTCCAAAGCTGTCAGCCCTCATTTGAGCCAATTGCCCTGTGGAACTCAATAATCAAACCTGTAATAACCTCACACAACCTCGAAAGCACCAGTGTGCAGGCCAGCCGCTGCACACCCCATTTCCCCTCGCTCTCTTCGTCTCTGTCTCTTCCTTTGGCCCAAAGTGCAGGTCTGTGTGCAAATAGCAAACTGAGAGGATGATTACTTTCAAGCTATTTTACTTCAGAATATGCACCTGAAACTACATTTTTCAAGTTGGCTCACATGGCGTGGCTTTGGGGCTCAGTAAATGACTCATTTTGGATCCTAAAATTAAGAAAATACATCAAAGTTTTCTTGGAGGTCCTCAAATGATGTGCTAATTTTGATAAATTAATTGTAAAAATGATGAATGATGGTGCACTGGCCACTGAATTATTCCTAGTATGGTGAAGGCATGAGCCATCATGAAGCAAACATAGTGAGATCTTATCTGCTAATTTAAGGTTGTTGTTTTTTTGTTTGTTTGTTTTTAAGGGTTGACTGCTTATAACAGGAAAAATAAACAACCACATGTATGATGCCCATGACCTCAAATGTCAATGAACATATCACCATCCACAGTATTTTTTTTCCTAGGATGGTATAGCCCTAATACCCTGATATATTTTCTTTAATCTTAAACAACCTCACCATCTCAACAACAACAATACCAGCCAATCAGAGGCAGAATAGGGCAGCTCACGATTTGCAAAAACAATGCAAACAGTGAGCGACAAATATCTTAAGGTCAGACTCAAACAAAGTGTTCTGACGCAAAATGAATAAGTGTAAATGGGTCAGATTAACCAACTCAGTCACTAAATGGACTAAAAACTGATTGCAGTCCAATTTTAGATATATATTATCTAGATGTCAGATGTTATAATGTTGTGACCAAAAGCAACCAAAAGCAGTTTGAATATATTTATTTGTGAGAAAAGAAATATACATTAATTTATACAGTCATTAATTTAAATAAACTAATCAAAAAGCATGTAATTACTTATTGGGTTTTTTTTTGTTTACTTGATTGTCCTAGCTTTTTATTAACCATTTCTACACTCTCTATGTCTTGAACTGAAAAGTTACCCTTTAGCTTGTTCACTTCGACAATAAATAATTTAACATAAACTATAACACTACCTTGGATCTTCAAGACTGACATTATTTACAACAACAGCAAGAGAAGGAGACTCTTTTATATGCTGATTTGTGTGCCTGTACTAAAAATAATGTTTGTAAATCATGCATTAAAAATGTTGGATTGTCTTCAGAATCATTTTTCAGTAGAACTTTACCCATCCCCTCCAAAACAGATGCTAAACCATGTTTTTTCAAGCAATAAATTTGACCGGTTCTACCATCAGTGAAGTGAGTTATAAAAAGTGGAGAGTTGGTTTCCTCTGCCTGAAAATAAAATGTCAGTGTAGAAGTAAAATGTTCTGCAGGGAGCGTTTAGGAAGGTCTTTAATTACACGCGACAAAGGGAAGTCTCACTTCGAAGATCCCTCTTCTCATTAGATTTAAAGGATACTGTCATTAGCGTACCTGACCTTTGTGTCACTTTACTGCAACTGACTGCAGCTGCATTAAAGCAACAGTTCCTTTAGATTTCTGTTATTTTAAACAATTTTTATCCTTGATGACTGCAGAACACAATGCAGGAGAACTGCAACGATTGGTCAGCTAATAGATTAGATAATCCACTGAAAAATAACTAATAGAAATAATCTATTGTAATATTCAACAAATCTTTATTATTGGACAGCTTTCAACATCCTTTTTTTGGGTTATATTTGTAAGATATGTCACTTCACCTTTTTTATGGCATCTGCACTTAATGTAGAAAAAAACCCTGTAAAAAAAACTACATTAAACTTCTGTAGACAATATATAATGCAGTGTTGCTTTTAGTGCAGCCTCCTTTGTCACAACTGTATAACTTGAAGGCAGTAGTTTTTTGGTGTAACAAGAAATGTAAGCGCTGCTTTTTAGTAGCTAGCTTTTTTGCCTGGTTTTACAATGTAAAGGCCATTTTAGTTCATTCTATTAATTCATGTAAACCTTGCCTCCAACACAACAGCTTTATCTTGACGCACAGGGCTGGAGAGAGGGGCGCTACCGCTAGCTGCTAAGCTAAGTAGCTAACAGAACAGATTAATGGGTAAAGAGATTAGGTTGTTGATGAAGTTGCTACAAGAAGGAGAGAGATATACATGCTAAAGCAAAGCTAGCAGAGATGTAAGTAAAGCGAACCGTTATCTGCTATTACGTGTAACTTTAACAGCGTTAACGTTTTGAGCAAGAGCAACGAGCAGATACTACAATACACAGACACAACATGTTCAATGTTAGAACAAAAAGCGGTCATTTAGGATTATTGTTTTGATTAAAATGCAAACTTTACGTTGTAGCAGATAAGAAACATATTGTGTCTTGTGGTCATGGTTTGTAGGATCAATGCATGACGAATACATAACATTTTCTTTTGATATATATTTTTTCCAATAGATGTGACAAGACACCAAATGTGTTGGTGAAGTAAGTGGAAACTGTTTTTGAGTGGAGTAACTTAGTAAAGCAACTGGTTAGTTTCCCCACCACTGCGCCGAGGCACTGCCTGCTTCCTCCTGTGGCGTTCCTAATGAAAAGAGTTTTAAAGCTTAAACTTTTCTGGACAGCTTCTCTTTCCTACTTTGCCTAACAAGGTGGGTATTCCATTTCACTTGGGAGCTTTCAGATACATTTTAGTCTCCACGGTGTGATGAGATGCCAAAACTACCAGGGGAAGGCAACTCTGTGGAGAGTCTGTCAGTGTGCTAAGGATCAAAGCCATTTGCAAAGAGCACACACACATCAAACACCGCCGTGCAACGTGTTACCTAGCAACCCCAGACCAGGTGTTGCAGTGAGTAGGAAATATTAAAGCCCACATTCTTCCTGTTTTCCGCAAATACAATTTTAAAGGAAATCGATAAAGCCATGAATGTGTGCTGCATGCGAGAAGAGTGGAGGAGCTCTTTTTTCCTTTCTCTGCACTACAGCAGACAACAGGCGCGCAAAGAAGATAAGAGTGTAATATCAAAACCTGAGGCGGGAGGAAAGAAAATATGAAGGAGTGACGCATATCCTCTGATGGATCACACTAATAATGCCCATATCCTGTCCATATAAGGAAATGCACACACACACACACACACACACACACACACACCTCAGCATGGAGAGGAGTGTGATATGTGCAGCTAGAAAGGCCCAATTCCACTGAGTGGCCATGTCAGAATGGAGTTAGGCAATTATGTGTGATGCAGCAGCGTACTGAAAGGGAGCAATGCTTTGAGCGCTAAGGTGAGGCCTCTCGGTCCTCATGCATTCCAGTCAGCCCTTTATCATGATTAGAACACAGCTGTCATATTAGTAGGAAATTATGCCGCGCTACAGTCCTACAGTTTAACAAGGCAGAGCATCCAAGCCTGCTGTTACTGGCAACAACTGTACAAAACCGCTGGCGGTGTGTGAGGTCACCCACCCCCTCGGTGAAGTCAAGCACAAGTCAAGCGTAAAGGATGACGCCGCTGTAATGTTGTTTAAAATGCACTGCTACTGCTGAGATGCAGGTAATTTGTGATTTGGGAGCGTTAATAACAATCACGTCCTCGCTCCCTGTCACGACGGAGCTGGTTAGCTTTATTTACCTATAAATGGTGATGGTCATTGCGGGGAGCTAATGCGAAAAGCATCAGGAACAATATGTGCGTGTAGCCCCCTCAGGAACACTTGAGAGAGCGCGGAGAGTGATGTGGCACCGCAGCCGTCCCAGCTTGTCTGTCTTAGCCAGCAGAAACAGGTGTAAGCTGTGAAAGTGCTTGATGAATGTTCTCTTTAGTGCCGGTGACTGACTGCCCTTATTCAAACAGTAGACAGCTCCTCTGGCTAAGTACTCGCAGAGCAGATACTGTACATGGCTCACGCAGGCATATAGAGCAACCAGGCAGACGCACACTCAAAGACGTGTAGAAATGACACAGATACATGCTTTACATGTAGAGATGTAAAGATGCACAATACAGGGTTTCATGCTTAT